>JZKD02S1628820.1:493639-511815 GCA_000966675.3 Picea glauca
TAGTTTTAGGACTAACCCTAAGAGGACAACGTTGGCCTTAAACTCACTTTTGTTTGGATAGAAAGTTGCGGCCTTGTCTTCTCTTTGTAGCCGTGGAGTTAAATTGAACTTTTGCAGGTTGATTTTGTCAAAACGTCCTCCATAGGCTAGCTAACCTGCAGACAACAAGAATTATATAGTTGTGACGTCATATCTTGTGAAATCTCTTATTTGGACCTTAACGTTTTGGCTTTATCATTTTCATTTGATTGGTATTGAGCTATTGATTACATTTGTGAGGTTATTTTGCAAAGCATTGTGCTCTTTTCTATCTATTTGACTCATTGATAAAGCTTGACGTCATACTATTCAGCCAAAAATAGTATAGGTGGTTTAACATGCTTTGATATCTTGTTGTAGCTGCAACGTTGTGATTTTATTCATCTATTTGGTTGACATTGAGTTTTTTACTACATTTATGAGCTGATTAGACAAAACGTATTGCTCCTTGTCATCATTTTGATCTATTAGTTAGAGTTGACGTCATACCTTCATTGTAGCAATAATACATGTGACGTGGCAACTTTATGTATATGAGTTGATTTGACTTTCCATTAATGATATGACACATGGTTTGATTATACACATTGAATTCTCTTGATATACTTGTTGAAGAAGTGACCTTTTCCTTTGTTTGATAATCATTGACTTCGTCAACAATTATATTTATTCATTGCTCATATATGTATGATAGATATAGTCACTGATTTCATGAAGTACTAACCCACTGCAAGCATATATTCTATCTTTGTTGTCTTGTCTCGCAAACAAGTGCTATCCAGTGGAAGAACTTCTCCAGACTATCTCACTTTGGGCAGCAATCTGTGGAAGGGGTATTCCTTGACTTGGCCTTTACCTTTAGCCCTTCACCAAACCAGATTGCCTTAGGGACGTCTCCCTTGGACTTGCCCTCCTAAATAGAAAGAGATCCCCATCGAGGTGATAGTGTGTGGGGAAGCTCCTGTTACGCCAGTTTCAAGCCCTGACTCAAGCCCTTGGACCTATCCTACAAACCGTGCGATAACAGTACCCATTTCTCCTTGGTTACATGGCACAAGTGTCAAACTTTTATTTTTCTTAGTACCACTTTATCTCTATTAACGAGTGTTGCGATCCAGTTTTGTCATATTTTATGCTACACAAATACACTCATAATTACATCTTATCCCAACATTTCTTCAATAATATATCCCTAATGACACCATAAACCTCTATTATCTCTTGTTATTCATCCTATGTGGTTAATACATAATTTCTCATATTTTTAGTGATTAAAAGGATGATTATACAATAGTTTTGTTGATGATGGTTTAATCCTATGTTTATATGTCCAAAAAATATGTTCCCGCACTATTCTCACACCGGAACTCATCTGGTACCTGCACCAAAACACTCAAGGTCATTTGAAACTCACACTCCAAGTCATTTGGTACCAGAAGGTTCTATAGTCATTCGGTACATGCGTTCATCTAGTACCTGTGCTCATCTGGTACCAGTGTTTATTTGTCACTTGTGCTCATCCGGTACCTACGATAATCTGATACCAGTGTTTATTTTTCACTTGTTCTCATCCGGTACGAGCATCCTATAGGCATTTGATACCAAATATAGTTCGAAAATTTGGAATGCTTTTAGAGGAAAATCGAGGACATGGGTTTTGTCCAAAACGATGTTGACCTACAGAGACATGAGGCATAATTTTTCCATATCTCACATGTGGAACTCCATCTCAGAGGGGACAATACTGCAAAAATTAGTAAAAATATCAAATGACCAACTTGCGCGTCGATTTAGATATCAAAATTCTAAGATATGGGTTTTGTATAAAAGATGGAAAATTAAGTAAATTATGAGTCATTTTTCAAAATTCAAAATTAATTCAGAAATAAGGAAGGATCTTTAACCTGAAGTTTTCATTTTTGGTGAAAAACCCAGATCTGGGGATTTTAACTAAAATTGTAAAATTTGTTTCCTAAGCTTTGGGATTTGGTTCTATCCTCTAGAAAATGATTTTATGTATAAAATCAGCCTCATGAGGCCGAGGATAGGGGAATGATGTTAATACTATGAACAAGGTTTATTGTTGTTAAATATTATGTTAATTTTGATGTGGTGATCGATTGCATACGAATGGAGATTTCTGGTATTAAATTTGATTCTCTTGTTCAACACACCTATCTTCTAAAACTTCATGAGAGTGTGTACCCTATTGGATTGGGCCCACCAACCATGTGTAACACATTTCTTTAATTCATTTTTTAGTTTAGTTATTTATTAGATTGTTGTAGTTAAATTTGTGTTGTGTTAGATCTGATTTCCAATTCTAAATTTGTTCTGCACATGATAACTTGTTGATTTCATGAAATGCATTTTCAATTGTTGTGCGAATTATTTTGAAAGTTTGATTTAATTGCGCATAACCTAGAGGAGAGAAGATATTCTATAGATGCATCGTGTGGTGGGAAATTGATTATATTTCTTGCATGACATAACCATAAAACACATGTGATATCTGATTTCAGTTTAAGTAATTCAATGTGAGTCGAATTGATAGAAAAGAGCCACAAACTCTTATTCATTGAAGTGTAAACATAGACCTTCATTTGTTTTTTGTGTTTTTTGCGAACAATCGGGTTCTATTCATTTTTTCCATTACATTGTTGGAGTGATAAATGTTACATGAATGTATTTTAATTAGAGGATTTGAATGCAATCTGAAAGATTGAATTTTATGTAAAGAAAGAGACAGAAAGCAATCTTGAACTCTTAAAGAAATAGATATCATAGGTTCTTCAAAGAATGATATTTACATAACTCCAAAGGTTATGAATATTAAAAATAAGGATTGTGCAAATATATTATTCAAAACATACTCATAAAGTAGAGCATTGATTCTTGACACACATGCAATTATTCTTGAGTTGGAACTAATTAGGATTTTGAGAAGAAGGTTGTTATTATATTTTGTTGAGCATGAATTCAACAACCAACAATCTTTGAAATTGGGTTTGTGGAATTTTACTGTAAATGGATGAGTGATTGAAAGAGTCTTTTGGGTGATTCCATTTTTATGAAGATCTTGATTACTGAGTGGATTTCAATGAGAAGAGTCATTTTTATGTTTTATGCGTTTATGTTTTGGTTGATTCCATAATTATTTGAAGGAGTGACAAGAGGCTAGTACTCTTTTTGCAATATTTTTATTTATTCTACTCTATTTTCAATAATTTACTTTTACAATTAGTCGATAAAGGTTTGAAGACAACATGATAAGGATTAAAGTTCTTGGATTTTGAGAATAAGTTTTTAATAAGGATTCTTTTACTTATTTTAGATCTTGGTACCATTTTGCACCAGTTTCTAATTTCAGTACCAGAATTTTAATATTGAGTACATTTGATGATTGCTAGAATGGGCTAGTTTTGTATTGATTGAGATTGATGATTTCAGTTTCTTGCAATTTAATTTGATATAGCTTCAATCACCAAAGGACAAATTAAGGGTCTAACTCGTGAGATATGGCCTCCCTGGGATGGGCTTCATCCCAAGGTGTTAGTTCATTCACAATCAATTGAGTTAATTTACATTTTATTTATCACATTATAGTGTGGTTTGTCGACATTAGATATTAGACTATGATAGGCTTCAATCCTTCATTTCCTGTGCATTCACCTGGAAGTTTATGAGCCCGGGTTCATAATTTAATGTTGGGAATTAATAGTGCATATGTTTATCCAAAAAACGAGTCACCCATTTTTGTGTGGCATAGCTATTGAACTTCTCTTTTCCATAGTACCCCTTGCTCTTAGGTTTCCTTTCACCTTTACTGAGTTGGAATAGCTTTCAACCTCTTTTTTTTATTAGTACCCCTTTCAACATGTTGACATGGCACAAGTGTCAACATTTTACTTTTATTAGTACCCATTTATCTTTATTGACGTGTCACTCCTTTTTATGTGGCATACGTGTTGAACATCTCTATTCATTAGTAACAATTTCTCTTCTATGACATGTCACCTTTTCTTATTTGTCATAGATTTCCACCTCTTTCTTTTCATAGTACCCCTTTCTCCTTGTTGACAGATCACAATTGTCAAATTTTTATTTTCTTAGTACCCCATTATTTGTATTGACATTTCACCCTTACTTAGTCAACACAACTTTCTACCTATTCATTTTCTTAGTACCCATTCATCCTTGTGGACATGGCACAGGGTTCAAAATTTTATTTTTCTTACTACCCCGTTATATTTTTTGACGTGTCACACTTTTTTTATGTGCCATAGGTGTTGAAATTTTCTTTTCCTTAGTATCCATTTCTATTAGGTGCAATGTCACCCTTACTGATTTCGCATATATTCAACATCTTTGTTTTCTTAGTGCCCCTTTCTCCTTGTTGATATCGCATGGGTGTCAAACTTTTATTTTTCTTTGTACCATTTTATCTCTATTGACGTGTTGCCCATTTTTATGTGGCATATGTGTTGAAATTAAATTTTCCTTATAATGCCTTTCTCTTAGGTGAAATGACAACCTTGTTGAGTTGGCATAGGTTTCGACTTCTTCATTTTCTTAGTACCCCTTTCTCCTGATTGACATGCCACATGTGTCAAAATTTAATTTTTCTTATTACCCCTTTATCTTCATTGTCTTGTCACCCTTTTTCATGTTTCTTAGTTTTTGAACTTATCTTTTCCTTAGTACCCCTTCTTCTTTTGTGAAACATCACCCTTTCTGAGTTGGCATGGCCTTCCAAACCATTATTTTCATAGTACCCATTTCTCCTTGGTTACATGGAACATGTGTCAAATTTATTTTTTATTAGTACCCTTTTACGTCTGTTGATGTGTCACCCTTTTTTGTTTCACATAGGTGTTGAACTTCTATTTTCCTTAGTACCCCTTTCTATTAGGTGAAGTGTTACCCTTGCTAAGTTGGAATCGCTTTCGACGTCTTTGTTTTCTTAGTAACCATTTCTCCTTGTTGACATGGCAAGGGTGTCAAACATTTATTTTTCTTAGTACCCCTTTATCTTTATTGATGTGTCACCACTTTTTTTGTAGCATAGGTATTGAACTTATCTTCTCCTTTGTAACCCTTTAAATTTTGTAACCCTTAAACAACTTTATCCTTGTTGAAAAGGCATGGGTGTCAAACTTTGTTTTTTTAATAGCGATTTTTCTCTGTTGATGTGTCATGGATTTTTGTGTGGAATAGGTGTTGAACTTTTCTTTTCCTTAGTACCCCTTCCTCTTAGGTGATGTATCACACTTTCTAAGTTGGCATAGCTTTCAACCTCTTCATTTTCTTCGTACTGGTTTCTCTTAGTTGACATGCCACGATTGTCAAAATTTCATTTTTCTTAATACCCCTTTACAATTGTTAAGTTGTCGAACATTTTTTTGTGGCATAGTTGTTCATCTTCTCTTTTCCTTAGTAACCCTTTCTCTTAGGTAATATATCACCCTTGATGAGTTTGAATAGATTTCAAATTCTTCATTTTCTTATTACCCCTTTCTAATTGTTGACATAGCACGAGAGTCAACGTTTTATTTTTCTTAGTACCCCTTTATCTCTATTAATGTGTCACCCTTTTTTGTGTGGCATGGGTGTTAAGCTTCTCTTTTCCTTAGTAACCCTTTCTCTTTTGTGACATGTCAACTTTGTTGATTTGGAATAGTTTTCCACCTCTTGTTTTTCTCAGGACCTCTTTCTCCTTGTTGAGAAGGAAGGGGTGTCAAACTTTTATTTTTCTTAGTACCCCTTTACCTCTATTGATGTGTCACACTTTAATGTGTGGAATAGATGTTGAACTTCTATTTTCCTTAGTACCCATTTCTCTTAGGTGATGTGTCGCCCTTTCTAAGTTGGCATAGATTTCAACCTATTTATTTTCTTGGTAGCACTTTCTCCTTTTTAACATGGCACATTTTCCTTAGTATCCATTTCTATTAGGTGACATGTCACCCTTGTTGAGTTGGCATACATTTCGACCTCTTTCTTTTCTTAGTACCCCTTTCTCCTTGTTGACATGGCATGGCTGTCAAACATTTATTTTTCTTAGTAACCCTTTATCGTTGTTGACATGTATCCCTGTTTTGTTTGGCATAGGTGTTGAACTTATATTTTCCTGAGTAACCCTTGCTCTTAGGTGACATGTCACCCTTTATCAATTGACATAAATTTTGACCTCTTCATTTTCTACGTACCCCTTTCTCCCGATTGACATGGCATGGGTTTCAAAATTTCATTTTTCTTAGTACCCCTTTATCTTTGTAGATGTGTCAACCTTTTTTTTGTGGAATATTTGTTTGAATTCTCTTTTCGTTAGTACCCCTTTCCCTTTTGTGATGCGTCACCCTTGCCACATTTGCATAGATTTCTAACTCTTCATTTATTAGTACCCCTTTCTCCTTGGTTACATGGCACAGGTTTCAAACTTATATTTTTCTTAGTACCCGTTTATCTCCCTTGATGTGTCACCCTTTTTTGTGTGGCATAGTTGAAGTTGTATTTTCCTTAGTACCCCTTTCACTTAGGTGACATGTCACTTTTGCTGACATTGAATAGTTTTTGACCTCTTCATTTTATTAGTATCCCTTTATCCTTGTTGACATGGCATAGGTGTCAAACTTTTATTTTTCTTAGTACCCTTTGATCTCTATTGACGTGTCACCCTTTTTTTGTGTGGCATAGGTGTTGAACTTATCTTTTCCTTAGTAACCCTTGACCTTTTCTGACATGTCATATTTGTTGAGTTGGCATAGATTTCCAACACTTTATTTTATTAGTACCCCTTTCCCCTTGTTGACAAGGCACGAGTGTCAAACATTTATTTTTCTTAGTACCCATTTATTTCTATTGATGTGTTACCCTTTTATTGTAGAATGGGTGTTGAACTTATATTTTCCTTAGTACCCCTTTATCTTAGGTGACGGGTCACCCTTGCTGAGTTGGAATATATTTTGACCTATTGATTTTCTTAGTACCTCTTTCTTCTTGTTGACATGGCATGGGTGTCAAAATTTTATTTTTCCTAGTACCCATTTAACTTTGTTGAGGTGAAGTCCTTTTTTTTTTGGAATAGGTGTTTAACTTCTCTTTTCCTTAGTACCCATTGCTATTAGGTGACATGTCACCCTTGATGAGTTGGCATTGATTTTAACCTCTTTTTTCTTATTAGCCCTTTCTTCTTGTTGACATGGCAGGGGTGTCAAACTTTTATTTTTCTTAATAACCATTCATCTTTGCTGACATGTCGCCATTTTTTGTGTGGCATAGGTGTTGAACTTCTTTGTTCCTTAGTACCACTTGTTATTAGGTGACATGTCACCCTTTCTGAGTTGCAATATCTTTCAACCTCTTTTTTTTCTTAGTACCCCTTTCTCCTGTTTGACATGCAACGGGTATCAAAATTTTATTTTTATTAGTACCTGTTTATCTTTGTTGATGTGTCACCCTTTGTTGTTGAACTTATGTTTTCCTTAGTACCCATCACTCTTTTGTGACACATCACACTTGCTAATTTTGCATAGCTTTCCATACTTTAATTTTCTCAGTACCCCTTTCTCCTTGGTTACATGGCATGGGTGTCAACCATTTTTTTTTCTTAGTACCCCTTTATCTCTGTTGACATGTGACCCATTTTTGTGTGACATAGGTGTTGAACTTCTCTTTTCCTTAGTACCCCTTGCTATTAGGTGTCGTGTCACCCTTGCTAAGTTGGAATATATTTCAACCTATTTGTTTTATTAGTACCCCTTTCTCCTTGTTGGCATATGATGCAAGAGCATCGCCAGCAGCAAGTGAGCGTGGGACAAACGCCATCACATTTTTGGCACATGTTGAAAATGTTTGAATTGTTTTGAAATTTTGGGTGCACATAATTTAATGTAATAGTTAATAAAGGCATACTTCGAGACTATAAACAGATCTTGAGTGATCCTCTCTCATCTGTAGGATGAAAGGGAATTTATGCATAGTTAACGAAAGTAGGTAGATTTAAATTCTAGATTAGACAGTTTTAGGAGCTGGAGGGAAAAAGACTATAGACACCCTCGTCTTTGTATCATTGTATCAATAAGATATTGTATGATTAAGCACATGAGCATAGAGGAGAAACACAGAGTGGTAGAGAAGAATCCATGTACAGAAGTTCTGAAATTAATACATAAGCTTTAATTCAGACTCATGGAGTTCTAATGTTTTCTGTGTATACATGTTGAATGTTATTCTCATGGTTGTTTTACTCTTTCTACTGTGCATTTGATTTTATGCTATGTATGTATGATTTCATGTTAAGTATTTGAAGTCTGAGAGAGAGTAAGGAAATGAGTTTTGATTATTTCTCTTCTTGAGTAAAAGTTCCTACAAGGAGTGTAGTGAAGTGTCCACAAGGAGTGCATTGACGGGTTCAGAGTTGATCTCTGAAATTTCAGGAGGGATAAACTTGTTCTCATTTTCTGTAGAAGTGCAAGTTAGGAACAGGAGTCGTGCAAGGTGTGCGGAGGCTGGTTGGAAGTTCAAAACTTATCAACCCAGGAGAAGGTTGAAGACTGCTATCGCAAAGAGTTGCATAGAGTCAAAAGAACTCAAATACTTAGACGTATTTAAAGAAGTGCCGCAAGGAGTGCGTGCAGAAATATCATAGGAGATTTAAGTTGGTGAAAGAAAGCTCAGGAGAGTTAGCGTCTTCAAGGTGTTTGAAGAGCTGAAGGGAACTTTTTCCATCACACAGAGGATAGGTCCCAAAAGAGAGTCCCAAAGTCAATTTGGAACCAGAGATCTTTGAAGAAGAAATTTGGACGGTCGGAATTCTCTGAGAAGAATTCCTGAAATAGTGAGAGTCATAGGATCTACAGTGGTTGCAAGGTGGATAAGGGTCATTGATATTGACTTATTGGGACGTCAGATCATTTCGGCATTTTGGGGTTTAAAAGTCCGAAGTGTAAGAAAAAATCTTTGGCTGACCAAACCCCCGAAACATGGCAAGGAGGTTTTCGCAAGTGGAAGTAAGGAGAAGCAATCTTAAGTTTTCAGAACTTTGGAGTTTGAGGTTTCAAAAGTCCCAAGGGAAATGATGAGGGCACAACAGGGGAGAAAACCCGAAATCAAAAGTTGCGACAGAGGATTATCGACATTTTGGCATTTCGAGGATTGCAAGGATATAAGGTGGTTCGAGTGTTCCAAACTCTCGATACCCGGAAACCTGAAACAAGGAGAAGGTGACATGTGGAAGGGCAAGAGGATTCCTA
This sequence comes from Picea glauca, assembly GCA_000966675.3. Taxonomy (NCBI): domain Eukaryota; kingdom Viridiplantae; phylum Streptophyta; class Pinopsida; order Pinales; family Pinaceae; genus Picea; species Picea glauca. The sequence continues at coordinate 502,933 of JZKD02S1628820.1, forward strand.
TCGAGGTTCGTGAAAGCAAAGGAGGAGAAATACTATTTCAGTATTTCGAAAGATCAAAGACCGAAAGGTGGAGAGGACATAGGGTTCGATTTTGATGTATCGAACTCCCGGTACACGAAATTGCGCTGAACGTTGGATCAAGGGAAGATCCATAGTCATTGATCTCCTTGGAAATGGAACCTTAGTGTTTCGGCATTTTGGGATTCATCATACTGGAAGTCCAGTTGATGAGAGAATAGATATAGTAAGGAGGAGAACCCGATACGCGAAATTCCAAAAGGATTTCAGGAGACATAATTTTGGCATTTTGGGGTTCGGAGGTTCGAGAGCCCCGAGGTCATAGTAAAAACACATTTCGGTGGTTGAACCCCCAAAATAGCGAAGAGAAAGGGAAGGCTAAGACACTTGTATTTCGACAAATTGTTAATTTGGGTTTTGGAGATCAAACAGATCAGGCACTTGACCACGGGATTCACGAAATCATGAAATCCAGTATCCCAAAATAAAAGAGGAATTTCTTCAAGGTTTGTTATGGGTTGATTTCCCAAAAGGGAAATAGAAGAGCCAGTCGAGCTCTAGGGCCAAAAAGGGGAAGATCCTGTGTAGTTTCTGACCTGTGGGTCTGGGGGGTTTGCGTCAGTTGTGGTATCAAAGCTTGTTTTTGTTTGTATATCTTAGACAGAAAGAGTAGGAGGAAAAAGAGCACTCTGATGCATGTCAGTTGTGGTATCAGAGCCATTCTCTATTTGTATATTGTAGATAGAGGGAGCAAGAAAGATTTTCATCCATGCCACCGAGAAGAAGAGACAGGCTAACACCAAATCCACCAGAGGAAAGGGAAATGCCAAGAAGGAGGGGTAGGCAATTACCTGATCCACCAGGGGCAAGAGAGATGCGTGAAATGCGTGCTAGGATAGATTCCATGGAAATAGCATAGAGGCGTGCAGTCAGTGTTGGGGATATCAGTGAGTCTGAAAGTGAAGATGAAGTTGGAAATGGAGGTGAAGAAGTTGCAGCCAAAGACGCAGAAGAAGAATGCCTATTCAGAGTTGTTGTGAGGATAGGTGCTAGAGAAAAAATGGGCATTCCATTATATGAAGGAAACCTGGATGTTGAAGAGCTTCTAGACTGGATTAGAGATCTGGATAAATACTTTGACTATGAAGATGTTGAGGAAGATAAGAAGGTTAAACATGTTGTCACAAGACTTAAAGGGCATGCAACATTATGGTGCAATGAACTGCAGGCTGACAGACGTTGCAAAGGCAAGTAGAAAATCAAGAGCTGGGATAGAATGATTGCAAAGATGAAGGAAAAATTCATACCCAAGGATTATCAAATCACTCTATTTCGGAGGATGCAGAATTTGAGACAGAAGCTGATGTCAGTGAAAGAGTACACTGAAGAGTTCTACAAACTAAACATCAGGGTAGGTCATCGTGAAAGTGATGATGAAAAGGTTGCCATATATATGAATGGTATGAGATACGACATTCAGGATGAGATGAGCATGATGACCATCTGAACGGTAGAAGATGCTTATCAAATGGCTCTAAAAGATGAAGAGAAGTTGAGCTGAAATAAAAGTCAAAGAGGGCGAGGCAAAAGTCAAGCCAAAGGAAAAATAATTGCCCAAGACAAAAATCAAAAACCTAAGGAGGAGTGGAAGAAACCTCAAACTCAAACTAAGAGAGGTGGAATCTCACAGAGAGGACAATATGCGGATAGAAATACTTTTCCTCGAACCAGAGGAAGAGGAAGAGGCAGAGGTGGCAAGATAAAATGATTTACCTATGGGAAGAATGGGCATAAGTCTTATGAATGTCTAGATAAGAAGAAAGAAGGAGGTGAAACTCACATTGCTAAAGCCCAAAGATGGAATGTCGAGGCAGAAGATGTTGAAGGTGGAAGATCACTGATGATGAGGAAGGTTCTCTTAATGCCAGAGAAGGAGGCAGAGAATCCAGCACAAAGGAACATACTTTTTCAGACCGCTTGCAAGACCAAAGACAGGGTATGCAAGGTCATCGTGGACAGTGGTAGCACAGACAATATCATTTCTACAAAGATGGTAGAAAAGTTGGAGCTGGAGACTATTGAACATCCAAGCCCATACAGAGTTTCATGGCTACAAAAGGGACCTTAGGTAAATGTCACTAAACAATGTTTAGTTGAAATTAAAATAGGAGGATATAAGGATGAAATACTATGTGATGTCATTCCCATGGATGTTTGTCATCTATTGATGGGTAGACCATGGCAATATGATGGGAATGTGATTCATGATGGGAGAAAGAACACATACACCCTGGAGAAGAATGGAAGAAATCACATGCTGTTGCCAATTAAGGATAAATAAGTGACAACAGAGGTAAGAAACACTGTACTTCTCATGAGTGGGAAGGAACTTCTTAAGGAGGTTAAGAAGAAAGAAGATACACAATTCATTGTGGTTAGAAAGCCTAGAATTGTTTTGACCAGCACAAGAGTGGATGATCTACCAGAGGAAATCCAACAACTACTAGAAGAATTTGCTGACATAGTAGTGGACGAACAACCTTGTTCATTGCCACCTATTAGAAGTATAAGTCATCACATCGATCTTATACCTGGATCTAGTTTACCAAACAAAGCAGCGTATAGATTAACACTGCATGAGAATGAAGAGGTCAAGAGATAGAACCAAGATTTAATGGACAAAGGATTTGTTAGAGAAAGATTGAGTCCATGTGTTGTTCCAAGAGTGCTCAGTCCAAAGAAAGATGGGGGCTGGAGAATGTGTACAGACTCATAGGAAATTAACAAGATTACCATCAGGTATAGATTTCCATTTCCAAGGATAGATGATTTGATGGATTGCTTGAGTGGAGTAAATTGTTTTTAAAAGATTGATTTGAAAAGTGGATATCATCAAATTCAGATGAGAGAAGGTGATGAATGGAAGACAACATTCAAGACAAATGAAGGGCTGTATGAATGGCTTGTTATTCCATTTGGCTTAACAAACACACCGAGTACTTTCATGAGGTTGATGAACAAAGTCTTGAAGGATTTCATTGGAAAGTTCGTCATTGTATATCTTGACGATATACTAATTTTTCAGTAGAACAAAAATAGAGCATTTGAAGCATTTGGCTACAGTGATGAAAAGATTACAACAAGAGAAGTTGTTGATAAACATGAAGAAGTCATCATTCATGAAGACATAGCTCATTTATTTGGGATTTGTTATTTCTACAGATAAGTTGAAAATGGATCCAGATAAAGTGGAGGTGATTAAGAATTGGCCATCGCCAAAGAGTATATTTGAAGTTAGAAGTTTTCATGGATTGGCTAGTTTCTACAGGAAATTTACCAGGAATTTCAGTGGAATTAGCGCACCGATGATGGATACAGTGAAGAAAATAAATAAATCTTTTCACTGGATGGAAGAAGCAGAGAAAAGTTTCAATTTGTTCAAAAAGGTGTTGAACGTATCTTCTCCTTTGTAACCCTTTCTTTTTTGTAACCCCTGAACAACTTTCTCCTTGTTGACAAGGAATGGGTGTCAAAATTTTTTTTTTTTAGTAGCCCTTTATCTTTGTTGACGTGTCTTGAATTTTTGTGTGGAATAGGTGTTGAAATTTTATTTTCCTTAGTACCCATTGCTCTTAGGTGATGTATCACAATTTCTAAGTTCACATAGCTTTCAACATCTTCATTTTCTTAGTACTGGCTTCTCTTAGTTGACATGCCACGACTGTCAAATTTTCATTTTTCTCAATACCCCTTTATATTCATTGAGGTGTCACACGTTTTTGTGTGGCATAGTTGTTGATATTCTATTTTCCTTAGTAACCATTGCTCTTAGGTGACATTTCACCCTTGATGAGTTTGAATATATTTCGAATTCTTCATTTTCTTATTACCCCTTTCTAATTGTTGACATGGCATGAGAGTCAAAGTTTTTTTTTTCTTAGTACCCCAATATCTCTATTAATGTGTCACCCTTTTTTGTGTGGCATGGGTGTTAAGATTCTCTTTTTATTCGTAACCCTTGCTCTTTTGTGACATGCCAACTTTGTTGAGTTGGAATAGTTTTCCACCTATTTTTTTTCTCAGTAACCCTTTCTCCTTCTTGAAAAGGTAGGGGTGTCAAAATTTTATTTTTCTTAATACCCCATTATCTCTATTGACGTGTCACACTTTATTGTGTGGCATAGATGTTGAACTTCTATTTTCCTTCGTACCCATTTCTCTTAGTGATGTGTCGCCCCTGCTAAGTTGGCATAGATTTCAACCTATTTATTTTCTTGGTATCCTTTTATCCTTTTTAACATTGCACGGGTGTCAAAATTTCATTTTTCCTAGTACTCGTTTATTTTTGTTGATGTGTCTCCATTTTTTGTGTGGCATAGGTGTTGAAATTCTATTTTCCTTAGTATCCATTTCTATTAGGTAACATGTCACCCTTGCTGAGTTGGCATAGATTTCGACCTCTTTATTTTCTTAGTACCCCTTTCTCCTTGTTGACATGGCATGGACATCAAACATTTATTTTTCTTAGTAACCATTTATCTTTGTTGAAATGTATACCTGTTTTGAGTGGCATAGGTGTTGAACTTATATTTTCCTTGGTAACCCTTGATCTTAGGTGAAATGTCACCCTTTCTGAATTGACATAACTTTTAACCTCATCATTTTCTACGTACCCCTTTCTCTCGATTAGCATGGCATGGGTGTCAAAATTATATTTTTTCGTAGTACCCCTTTATCTTTGTTGACCTGTCAACCTTCTTTGTGTGGATTATTTTTTTAAATTATCTTTTCCTTTTTACCCCTTTTTCTTTTCTGATCCATCACCCTTGTCAAGTTTTCATAGATTTATAACTCTTCACTTCTTAGTATCCCTTTCTCCTTGGTTACATGGCACAAGTTTCAAACTTATATTTTTCTTAGTACCCATTTATCTCCCTTGATGTGTCACCCTTTTTTGTGTGGCATAGGTGTTGAAGTTCTATTTTCCTTAGTACCCCTTGCTCTTAGGTGAAGTTTCACCCTTAATGAGTTGGAATAGTGTTGGAATAGTGACATGTCATATTTGTTGATTTGTCATAGACTTCCACCTCTTTTCTTTCTTAGTACCCCTTTCTCCTTGTTGACAAGGCACAAGTGTCAAATTTTTATTTTTCTTAGTACCCCATTATTTCTATTGGCGTGTCACACTTACTTAGTCAACATAGATTTCTACTTCTTCATTTTATTAGTACCCCTTCATCCTTGTGGACATGGGACAGATGCCAAAATTTTATTTTTCTTACTTCCTCGTTATATTTGTTGACTTGTCGCACTTTTTTATGTGGCCTAGATGTTGAAATTTTCTTTTCCTTAGTACCCATTTATATTAGGTGCAATGTCACCCTTACTGAGTTGTCATAGATTCAACCTCTTCTTTTTCTTAGTACCCCTTTCTCCTTGTTGACATGGCATGGGTGTGAAACTTTTATTTTTCTTAGTATACCTTTATCTCTATTGATGTGTCGCCCATCTTTGTCTGGCATAGGTGTTGAAATTGACTTTTCCTTATTACGCCTTGTTCTTAGGTGAAATGTTAGCCTTGCTGAGTTGGCATAGGATTAGACCTCATTGTTTTCTTCGTATCCCTTTCTCCTTCTTGATATGCCACATGTATCAAAATTTAATTTTTCTTAGTACCCCTTTATCTTCATTGGCGTGTCACCCTTTTTTATGTTTCTTATTTTTTGAACTTTTCTTTCCTTAGTACCCCCTCCTCTTTTGTGAAACATCACCCTTGCTGAGTTGGCATAGATTTACAACCCATCATTTTAGTAGTACCCCTATCTCCTTGGTTATATGGAACATGTGTCAAATTTATTTTTTATTAGTACCCTTTTATCTATGTTGATGTGTCACCCTTTTTTGTGTGGCATAGGTGTTAAACTTCTATTTTCCTTAGTACTGCTTTCTCTTAGGCGAAGTGTCACCCTTGCTGAGTTGGAATAGCTTTCGACCTCTTTGTTTTCTTAGTACCCCTTTCTCCTTGTTGACATGGAAAGGGTGTCAAACTTTTATTTTTCTTAGTACCCATTTATCTATATTGACGTGTCTCCCTTTTTTGTTTTCCATGAGTGTTAAAATTAAATTCTCTTTTGTAACCCTTGAACAAATTTCTCCTTGTTGACAAGGCATGGCTATCAAACTTTGTTTTTTTTAGTATCCCTTTATCTTTGTTGAAGTGTCATGATTTTTTGTGTGGAATAGGTATTCAACTTTGATTTTCCTTAGTACCCCTTTATCTTAGGTGATGTATCACACTTTCTAAGTTGGCATAGCTTTCAACCTCTTTGTTTTCTTAGTACTACTTTCTCTTAGTTTACATGCCACAAGTGTCAAAGTTTCATTTTTCTTAATACCCCTTTATCTTCGTTGAGGTGCCGCACATTTTTGTGTGGCATAGTTGTTGATATTCTCTTTTCCTTAGTAACCCTTCCTCTTAGGTGACATTTCTTCCTTGATGAGTTTGAATAGATTTCAAATTCTTCTTTTTCTTATTACCCCTTTCTAATTGTTGGCATGGCACAAGAGTCAAAATTTTATTTTTCTTAGTACCCCTGTATTTCTATTAATGTGTCACCCTTGTTTGTGTTGCATGGGTGTTAAGCTTCTCGTTTTCTTAGTAAACTTTGCTCTTTTGTGACATGCCAACTTTGTTGAGTTGGAATAGTTTTCCACCTCTTTTTTATCTTAGTAGCCCTTTCTCCTTGTTGACATGCAAAGGGTGTCAAACTTTTATTTTTCTTAGTACTCGTTTATATATATTGACGTGTCTCCCTTTTTTGTTTGGCATGGGTGTTAAAATTATATTCTCCTTTGTAACCCTTTCACTTTTGAAACCCTTCAACAACTTTCTCCTTGTTGACAAGGCATGGGTGTCAAACTTTGTTTTTTTAAGTATCCCTTTATCTTTGTTGATGTGTCATGATTTTTTGTGTGGAAAAGGTGTTCAACTTTGATTTTCCTTACTACCCCTTTATCTTAGGTGATGTATCACACTTTCTAAGTTGGCATAGCTTTCAATCTCTCCATTTTCTTAGTATTGCTTTCTCTTATTTTACATGCCACGAGTGTCAAAGTTTCACTTTTCTTAATACCCCTTTATCTTCGTTAAGGTGCCGCACATTTTTGTGTGGCATAGTTGTTGATCTTCTCTTTTCCTTAGTAACCCTTCCTCTTAGGTGACATTTCATCCTTGATGAGTTTGAATAGATTTATAATTCTTCTTTTTCTTATTACCCCTTGCTAATTGTTGGCATGGCACGAGAGTCAAAATTTTATTTTTCTTAGTACCCCTCTATCTCTATTAATGTGTCACCCTTGTTTGTGTGGCATGTGTGTTAAGCTTCTCGCTTCCTTAGTAAACCTTTCTCTTTTGTGACATGCCAAATTTGTTGAATTGGAATAGTTTTCCACCTCTTTTTTATCTTAGTACCCCTTTCTCCTTGTTGAGAAGGAAGGGGTGTCAAACCTTTATTTTTCTTAATACCCATTTATCTCTATTGACGTGTCACACTTTATTGTGTGGAATAGATGTTGCAATTCCATTTTCCTTAGTACCCATTTATCTTAGGTGATGTGTCTCCCTTGATAATTTGGCATAGATTTCAATCTATTTATTTTCTTGGTAACCCTTTCTCCTTTTTAACATGGCACAGGTGTCAACATTTCATTTTTCTAAGTACTCGTTTATCTTTGTTGACATGTCGCCCTTTTTTGTGTGGCATAGGTGTTGAAATTCTATTTTCCTTAGTATACATTTCTATTAGGTCACATGTCACCCTTGCTAACTTGGAATATATTTCAACCTCTTTCTTTTCTTAGTACCCCTTTCTCATTGTTGACATGGCATGGGCATCAAACATTTATTCTTCTTAGTAACCCTTTATCTTTGTTGACATGTATCCATGTATTGTGTGGAATAGGTGTTGAACTTATATTTTCCTTAGTAACCCTTCATCTTAGGTGGCATGTGACCCTTTCTAAATTGACATAACTTTCAACCTCTCAAATTTTCTATGTACCCCTATATCCCGATTAACATGGCATGGGTGTCAAAAATTCATTTTTCTTAGTACCCCTTTATCTTTGTTGACGTGTCAAAAAAATTTGTGTGAAATATTTGTTTAAATTCTCTTTTCCTTAGTACCCGTTTCTCTTTTGTGATGCATCACCCTTGTTGTGTTTGCATATATTTATAATTTTTCATTTCTTAGTGCCCCTTTCTCTTGGTTACATGGCATGGGTTTCAAACTTATATTTTTCTTAGTACCCATTTATCTCCCTTGATGTGTCACCCTTTTTTGTGTGGCATAGATGTTGAAGTTCTATTTTCCTTAGTACCCCTTTCTCTTAGGTGACATGTCACCCTTGCTGACTTTGAATAGTTTTCAACCTCTTCATTTTCTTAGTATGCCTTTATCCTTATTAACATGGCATAGGTGTCAAACCTTATTTTTCTTAGTACCCCTTGATCTCTATTGATGTGTCACCCTTTTTTGTGTGGCATAGGTGTTGAACTTAGATTTTCCCTAGTAACCCTTGCTCTTTTCTGACATGTCATATTTGTTAAGTCTGCATATATTTCCAGCACTTTATTTTCTTAGTACCCCTTTCCCCTTGTTGACAAGGCACGAATGTCAAAAAATTATTTTTCTTAGCACCCCTTTATCTCTATTGATGTGTCACCCTTTTCGTGTAGAATAGGTGTTGAACTTATCATTTCCTTAGTAACCCTTTATCTTAGGTGATGGGTCACCCTTGCCTAGTTGGCATATCTTTTGACCTATTGATTTTCTTAGTACCTCTTTCTCCTTGTTGGCATGGCAC
>JZKD02S1628820.1:521316-549046 GCA_000966675.3 Picea glauca
TGAAAAAGAGATAATTTCAAATAATAAGCCTCTTCGAGGGGGCAACCTCCTTTTACCCCACTTAAATGTTCAAGTACAAGATGATTCAAAATGAAAATGTCTCCTTGGTATATATTAGAGACTAGGAGGTATAATTACAACTAATGGCCTAAAGCCGACATAAATAAAATAACATTACTAATATAATATGCCCCAATTAAGGGGTAATGAACCGATATTAGCGCTTAATAGGTTTAAACTTTTCATTTTCTTAGTACCCCTTTCTCCTGGTTGACATGCCACATGTGTCAAAATTTAATTTTTCTTAGTACCCCTTTATCTTCGTTGATGTGTCACCCTTTTTTATGTTGATTATTTTTTGAACTTATATTTTCCTTAGTACCCATTCCTCTTTTGTGAAATGTCACCCTTTCTAACCTGGCATGGCTTTCCAACCCATCATTTTCATAGTACTCCTTTCTCCTTGGTTACATGGAACATGTGTCCAATTTATTCTTTATTAGTACTCTTTTATCTATGTTGATGTGTCACCCTTTTTTGTGTGGTATAGGTGTCGAAATTCTATTTTCCTTAGTACCCCTTTCTCTTAGCGAAGTGTCACCCTTGCTGAGTTGGAATAGCTTTCGACCTCTTTGTTTCCTTAGTACCCCTTTCTCCTTGTTGACATGGCAAGGCTGTCAAAATTTTATTTTTATTAGTACCCCTTTATCTCTATTGACGTGTCACCATTTTTTTGTGGCATAAATCTTGTACTTATCTTCTCCTTTGTAACCCTTTCAATTTTGTAACCCTTGAACAACGTTCTCCATGTCGAGAAGGCATGGGTGTCAAAATTTGTTTTTTTAGTACCCCTTTGTCTTTGTTGACGTGTCATTATTTGTTGTGTGGAATAGGTGTTGAACTTTTCTTTTCCTTAGTACCCCTTTCTCTTAGGTGATGTATCACACTTTCTAAGTTGGCATAGCTTTCAACCTCTTCGTTTTCTTAGTACTGCTTTCTCTTAGTTGACATGACATGAGTGTCAAAGTTTCATTTTTCTTAATACCCCTTTATCTTCATTGAGGTGTCGCACATTTTTGTGTGGCATAGTTGTTGATATTCTCTTTTCCTTAGTAACCCTTTCTCTTAGGTGACATTTCACCCTTGATGAGTTTGAATAGATTTTGAATTCTTCGTTTTATTATTACACCTTTCTAATTATTGACATGGCACTAGAGTCAAAGTTTTATTTTTCTTAGTACCGCTCTATCTCTGTTAATGTGTAACCCTTTTTTGTGTGTCATGGGTGTTAAGATTTTATTTTCCTTAGTATCCCTTTCTCTTTTGTGACATGCCAAATGTTTTGAGTTGGAATAGATTTCCACCTCTCTTTTTTTTTAGTACCCCTTTATCTGTGTTGAGAAGGCAGGGGTGTCAAACTTTTATTTTTCTTAATACCCCTTTATCTCTATTGAAGTGTCACACTTTATTGTGTGGCATAGATGTTGAACTTCTATTTTTCTTAGTACATATTTCTCTTAGGTGATGCGTCGTTGTTGCTAAGTTGGCATATATTTTGACCTATTTCTTTTCTTGGTAGCCCTTTCTCCTTTTTAACATGGCATAGGTGTCAAAATTTCATTTTTCTTAGTACTCGTTTATCTTTATTGATGTGTCACCCTTTTTTGTGTGGCATAGGTGTTGAAATTATATTTTCCTTAGTATCCATTTCTATTAGGTGACATGCCACCCTTGCTTAGTTGGCATATATTTTGACCTTTTATTTTCTTAGTGCCCCTTTCTCCTTGTTGATATGGCATGGGTTTCAAACATTTATTTTTCTTAGTAACCCTTTATCTTTGTTGACATGTTTCCCTGTTTTGTGTGGCATACGTGTTGAACTTATACTTTCCTTAGTAACTGTTTCTCTTAGGTGGCATGTCACCCTTTCCAAATTGACATAAATTTCAACCTCTTCATTTTCCATGTACCCCTTTCTCCCAATTGACATGGCATGGGTGTCAAAATTGCATTTTTCTTAGTACCCCTTTATCTTTGTTGACATGTCAACCTTCTTTGTGTGGAATATTTGTTTAAATTCTCTTTTCCTTAGTACCCCTCTTTTGTGATGCGTCACCCTTGTTGAGTTTGAATAGATTTCTAACTCTTCATTTCTTAGTACCCCTTTCTCCTTGGTTACATGGCATAGGTTTCAAATTTATATTTTTCTTAGAACCCATTTATCTCCCTTGATGTCTCACCCTTTTTTGTGTGGCATAGGAGTTGAAGTTCTATTTTCTTTAGTACCCCATTATCATAGGTGACATGTCACCCTTGTTGACTTTGAATAGTTTTCAACCTCTTCATTTTATTAGTATCCCTTTATCCTTGCTGAAATGGGAGAGGTGTCAAACTTTTGTTTTTCTTAGTACCCCTTGATCTCTATTGATGTGTCACCCTTTTTTCTATCGCATAGGTGTCGAAATTATCTTTTCCTTAGTAACCCTTTCTCTTTTCTAACATGTCATATTTGTTGAGTTCACATAGATTTCCACCACTTTATTTTCTTAGTACCCCTTTCCCCTTGTTGACAAGGCACGGATGTCAAACACTTATTTTTCTTAGTACCCCTTTATCTCTATTGATGTGTAGAATAGATGTTGAACTTATCTTTTCCTTAGTACCCCTTTCTCTTAGGTCACGAGTCAGCCTTGCTGAGTTGGCATAGCTTTCGGTCTATTGATTTTCTTAGTACCTCTTTACCCTTGTTGACATGGCATGGGTGTCAAAATTTTATTTTTCCTAATACAAATTTATATTTGTTGATCTTTTTTGTTTGGAATAGGTGTTGAACTTCTCTTTTCCTTAGTACCCATTGCTATTAGGTGATGTGACACCCTTGCTAAGTTGGCATTTATTTCGAACTCTTTGATTTCCTTGTACCCCTTTCTTCTTGTTGACATGGCACCAGTGTCAAACTTTTATTTTTCCTAGTAACCATTCATCTTTGTTGACATGTCACCCTTTTCTATGTGGCATAGGTGTTGAACTTTGTTGTTCCTTAGTACCCCATTTTTATTAGGTGACATGTCAAAATTTTATTTTTCTTCGAACTCCTTTATGTTTGTTGATGTGTCAACCTTTTTTGTGTGGCATAGATGTTGAACTTCTCTTTTCCTTATTACCCATTTCTATTAGGTGAAATGTCACCCGTGTTGACTTGGCATAGATTTCAACCTCGTCATTTTCTTAGTACCCCTTTCTTCTTGTTGTCATGGTACGGGTGTCAAACTTTTATTTTTTTTAGTAACCCTCTATCTTCGTTGATGTGTCACCCTTTTTTATGTGGCATAATTGTTGAACTTCTCTTTTTCATAGTAACCCTCAGACGTTTGTGATGCGTCACCCTTATTGATTTTTCATAGTTTTCCACCTCTTCATTTTCTTAGTACCCCTTTATCCTTTGTTACATATGGGTGTAAAAATATCTTTTGTTTATCACCCCTTTATCTCTATTGACGTGCCACCCTTTTTTGCGTGGAATAGGTCTTGAACTTCTCTTTTCCTTAGTACCCCTTGATCTTAGGTGATGTATCACCCTTTCTGAGTTGGAATAGATTTTGACCTCTTTGTTTTCCTAGTACCCCATTCTCCTTGTTGACATGGCACGAGTGTACAAATTTTATTTTTCTTACTACCCCTTTATCTCTATTGACGTGTCACCCTTTTTTGTGTGGCATAGGTATTGAACGTATATTTTCGTTATTTTTCTTAGTACCTCTTTATCTATGTTGATGTGTCTCCCTATTTGTTGTGGCATAGTTGTCAAAATTATATTTTTCCTTAGTACCCCTTGGTCTTAGGTTATGTGTCACCTTTGATGAGTTATAATAGCCTTCAAACTCTTTTTTTTCTTAGTACCGCTTTCTCCCTTTTGACATTCCATGGGTGTAAAACTTATGTTTTTCTTAGTACCCCTTTATCTCTATTGACGTGTCACTCTTTTTTATGTGGCATAGGTGTTGAAATTCGCTTTTCCTTGGTACCCATTTCTCGTCTTTTTTTGTGGCATAATTGTCAAAATTACATTTTTCCTTAGTACCCCTTGGTATTAGGTTATGTGTCACCTTTGATAAGTTATAATAGCTTCAAAACTCATTTTTTTCTTATTACCGCTTTCTCCTTTTTGACATTCCATGCGTGTACAACTTTTATTTTTCTTAGTACCCCTTTATCTCTCTTGATGTGTCGCTCTTTTTTGTGTGGCGAAGGTGTTGAACTTATCTTTTCCTTGGTACCCATTTCTCATCTATGACATGTCACCATTACTGAGACCATTATATATTTCCAACATTTCGTTTTATTTAGTATCTCTTTATCCTTGTTGATATGGCATGGGTGTCATATTTTTTTTTTTTACTTAGTACCACTTTATCTTTTTTGACATGTCAACCTTTTTTGTGTGACATAGGTGTTGAACTTATTTGTTTCTTAGTACCCATTTATCTTAGGTGAAGTGTTAGCCTTGATGAGTTGTCATGGATATCAACCTCTTCATTTTCTTAATACCCCTTTCTCCTTGTTTAAATGGAACATGTGTCAAACTTTTATTTTTCTTAGTACCCCATTATCTTTGTTGAGGTGTTGCCCTTTTTATGTGGCATAGGTGTTGAAATTATCTTTCCCTTAGTACCCTATGGTATTAGGTGATGTCCCACCCTTATTGAGTTGGCATAGATTTTGACATGTCCATTTTCTTAGTACCCCTTTCTCCTTGTTGACATGGCACAGGTGTGAAACTTTTATTTTTCTTAGTATGCCTTTATCTTTGTTGACATGTCGCCATTTTTTGTGTGGCATAGGTGTTGAAATTATATTTTCCTTAGTACACCTTTCTCTTCAGTGAAGTGTCACCATTGCTATACTAAAATATCTTTTGACCTCTTCATTTTATTAGTCCCCCTTTCTCCTTTTTGACATGAAACAAGTGTAAGACATTTATTTTTCTTCATACCCCTTTATCTATGTTGACATGTTCACATTTTTTGTGTGGCATAGGTGTTGAACTTCTATTTTCCTTATTATCCCTTTCTCTTAGGTGCGTGTCATCCTTGGTAAGTTGGAAAATATTTAGAGCTCCTTGTTTTCTCAGTGCCACTTTGTCCTTGTTGGCATGGCATAGGTGTCAAACTTTTATTTTTCTTAGTAACCCTTTATCTATGTTGATGTGTTTCATTTTTTATATGGAATAAGTGTTGAACTTCTCTTTTCCTTAGTACCCCTTATTCCTTGTTGAATGGTACGGGTGTAAAACTTTTATTTTTCTTAGTACACATTTATCTCTATTGACGTGTCACCACTTTTTGTGTGGCATAGGTGTTGAACTTATCTTTTCATTAGTACCACTTTCTCTTAGATGACGTGTCACCCTTTTTGAGTTGGCAAATATTTCAACATCTTCATTTTCTTAGTACCCCTTTCTGCTTGTTGAAATGTCATGGGTGTCAAACTTTTATTTTTCTTAGTACCCCTTTATCGCCATTGACACAGTGCCATTTTTTCTGTGATATTGATGTTGAAAGTCTATTTTTCGTAGTACCCCATGGATTTAGGTGACATTTCACTCTTACTGAATTGGAATATCTTTCAACCTATTTTTTTTCTTAGTACCCTTTCTCCTTTTTGACATGCAACGAGTCTCAATCTTTTATTTTTCTTAGTACCCCTTTATCTTCGTTGATGTGTCGTCATTTTTTCTGTGGCATAGATGTTGAACTTCTCTCTTCCTTAGTACCCCTTGCACTTAAGTGACATATCACCTGTGCTGATTTGGCATAGCTTTCCACCTCTTCATTTTCTTAGTTCCCCTTTCTCCTTGTTGACATGGAATGGGTGACAAACTTGTATTTTTCTTGGTACCCCTTTATCTACATTGACGTGTCGCCTTTCTTTGTGTGGTATAGGTGTTGAACTTCTCTTTTCCATAGTACCCCTTTCTCTTAGGTGATGTGTCACCCTTGTCGAGTTGGCATATATTTTGACATATTCCTTTTCTTAGTACCATTTTCTCCTTGTTGACAAGGCAGATGTGTCAAACGTTTATTTTTCTTAGTACCCCTTGATTTGAGTTGACATGTCACCCTTTGGTCTGTGGCATAGGTCTTGAACTTCTATTTTCCTTAGCACCACTTGTTATTAGGTGACATGTCACCCTTGCTGAGATGAAATATATTTTGACCTCTTCATTTTCATAGTAACCGTTTCTTATTTTTGCATGGCATAGGTGTTTAACTTCTATTTTCCTTAGTAACACTTGCTCTTAGGTGACTTGTCACCCTTTTTGAGTTGGAATAAATTTCAACCTCTTCATTTTCTTAGTACCCCTTTCTCTGTGTTGACAATATATAAGTGTAAGACTTTTATTTTTCTTAATACCCCTTTATCTATGTTGATATGTCACCCTTTCTTGTGTGGCATACGTGTGAAACTTATCATTTCCTTAGTACCCCTTGGTCTTAGGTGGCGTGTCACCTTTGCTGAGTTGGAATATCTTTCGAGCTATTTTTTTCTTAGTATCGATTTATCCTTTCTTAGTACCCCTTTATCTCCATTGACGCACTACTCTTTTTCTGTGATATTGGTGTTGAAATTCTATTTTTTGTAGTACCTCGTGGAATTAGGTGACTTTTCACCCTTGCTGAAGTGGAATAGCTTTCAACCTCTTATTTTTCGTAGTACCCCTTTATCTTCGTTGATGTGTCATCATTTTTTGTGTGGCATAGATGTTGAACTTCTCTTTTCCTTAGTACCCTTTGCACTTAGGTGACATGTCACCCTCGCTGAGTTGGCATAGCTTTACAACTCTTCATTTTCTTAGTGCCCCTTTCTCCTTGTTGACATGGAATGGGTGACAAACTTTTTTTTTCTTGGTAGCCCTTTATCTATGTTGACATGTTTCCATTTTTTGTGTGGCATAGGTTTTGAACTTATCTTTTCCATAGTATCCCTTTCTCTTAGGTGATGTGTCACCCTTGTCGAATTGGCATATATTTTTACCTATTACTTTTCTTAGTACCCCTTTCTGCTTGTTTACAAGGCAGAGGTGTCAAAATTTTATTTTTCTTAGTACCCCTTGATCTCAGTTGACATGTCACCCTTTGGTTTGTGGCATAGGTCTTGAACTTCTCTTTTCCTTAGAAGCACTCGTTATTAGGTGACATGTCACCCTTGCTGAGTTGAAATATATTTTGACCTTTTCAGTTTCACAGTAACCCTTTCTCCTTTTTGTATGGCATAGGTATTGAACTTCTATTTTCCTTAGTACCCCTTGCTCTTAGTTGACCTGTCACCCTTTATGAGTTGTAATAACTTTCAACCTCTTCATTTTCTTAGTATCCCTTTCTCCTTGTTGACAAGGTAGAAGTGTAAAACTTTTATTTTTCTTAATACCCCTTTATCTATGTTGATATGTCACGCTTTCTTGTGTGGCATAGGTGTCAAACTTATATTTTCCTTAGTACCCCTTGGTCTTAGGTGATGTGTCACCTTTGTTAAGTTGGAATATCTTTTGAACTATTTGTTTTCTTAGTACCGATTTATCCTTTGTTACATTGCACGACTGTCAAATTTTTATTTTCTTAGTATCCCTTTATATTTGTTGACATGTGGCTCTTTTTTATGTGGTGTAGGTGTTGAAATTCTATTTTCCTTAGTACCTCTCTCTCTTCTGTGACAATCAGCCTTGTTGAGTTTTCTATAGATTTCCAACACTTCTTTTTATTAGTACCCCTTTCTCCTTGTTGACATGGCAAGGGTGTCAAACTTACTTTTCTTAGTACCACTTTATCTCTTTTGACATAGGTGTTGAAATTATCTTTTTGTTAGTACTCGTTGCTCTTAGGTGATGTGTCACCCTTGCTAAGTTTTTTTTTGTTTGTTAGTTTGTCCGTGACATGTGGGACTAACCTGTGGCTAAGAAACTGCGACTTATGGGCATATAAGCCGTCAAAATCCTGGGGATCGCACCTGGCCTAAGCCACACCAACCCTTAACATAGCTGGATTTTGTGTCCCCGTAGGTTTCAAACCAATGACTTTAACATCATAGAGTGCCTTAATAGCACACTTCGTCACCGACTTTCCTACACCTCGGGGACATCACCCTTTCTAAGTTGGAATAGCCTTCAACCTCTTCTTTCTCTTAGTACCCCTTTCTCCATGTTTAAATGGCATAGGTATCAAAATTTTATTTTTTTTAGTATCCCTTTACCTTTGTTGACGTGTCATCCTTTTTTGTGTGGCATAGGTGTTCAAATTATTTTTTACTTTGTACACCTTTATCAAAGGTGACATGCGACACTTTATGTGTTAGCATACATTTCAACCAATTCATTTTCTTAGTACCCCTTTCTCCTAGCTGACATGCCATAATTGTCAACATTTAATTTTTCTTAGTACCCCTTTATCTTCATTGACATGTCACCCTATTTTGTGTTTCTTAGTTGTTGAAATTCTCTTTTTCTTAGCACCCATTCACCTTTTGTGACCCGACAACCTTGCTGAGCTGGCATAGCTTTCCAACCCTTCATTTTCATAGTACCCATTTCTCCTTGGTTACATGGAACAAGTTTCAAACTTTTATTTTTCTTAGTAGCACTTTATCTCTATTGACGAGTGTTGGGCTCCCATTTTGTCATATTTTATGCTACACAAATACACTCATCATTACACCTTCTCCCCACATTTCTTCAATAATATATCCCTAATTACACCATAAACCTCCATTATCTCTTGTTATTCATCCTATGTGGTTAATACATAATTTCTCATATTTTTAGTGATTAAAAGGATGATTATACAATAGTTTTGTTGATGATGGTTTAATTCTATGTTTGTATGTCCAAACAATATGTTTCTGCACTATTCTCGCACTGTAAGTCATCTGATACTCGCATTGGAACTCATTTGGTACCTGTACCAGAACACTCAAGGTCATCTAATACTCACACTCCAAGTCATCTGGTACCAGAAGGTTCTACATTCATCAAGTATGTGCATCCATCCGGTACATGTGCTCATCTGGTACCAATGGTTATTTGTCACCTTTTCTCATCTGGTACCAACATCCTACACGAATCTGATACCAAATATAGTTTGAAAATTTGGAATGATTCTAGAGGAAAATCGGGGACATGGGTTTTGTCCAAAACGATGTCGTCATGTGGAAACATGAGTCATAATTTTCCCATATTGCACGTGTGGAACTCCAACTCAAGGGGAACAATTCTGCAAAAATTAGTAAAAATCTCAAACGACCAACTTGCGCCTCGATTTACATGGCGATGAAGGAAGATCTAAAAATTATACGATATGGTTTTTTTTTTAAATATGGAAAATTGAGTAACTTGTGAGTCAGTTTTCAAAATTTAGAATTATTTAAGAAATAAGGAAGGATCTTTAACCCAATTTTTTCATTTTTGGTGAAAAACCCAGATTTGGGGATTTTACTTAAACTTGTAAAATTTGTTTCCTAAGCTTTAGGATTTGGTTCTATCCTCTAGAAAATGATTTTATATATAAAATTAGCCTCATGAGGCTAAGGATAGGGTTATTATGTTAATACTATGAACAAGGTTTATTGTTGTTGAATACTGTGTTAATTTTGATGTGGTGATCGATTGGATACGAATGGAGATTTCTGGTATTGAATTTGATTCACTTGTTCAGCACACCTAGCTTCTAAAACTTCACCAACATGCATACCCTGTTGGCTTGGGCCCACCAACCAAGTGTAACAAATTTCTTTAATTAATTTTTTAGTTTAGTTATTTATTAGATTATTGTAGCTAAATTTTTGTTGTGTTAGATCTGATTTCGAATTCTAAAGTTGTTTTGCACATGATAACTTGTTGATTTCATCAAATGCATTGTTAATTATTGTGTTAATTCTTTTCAAAGTTTGATTTAATTGCGCAAAACCTAAAGGAGAGAATATATTATATAGATGCATCGTGTGGTGGGAAATTGATTTTATTTCTTGCATGACATAACCATAAAACACATGTGATATCTAATTTCAGTTTAAGTATTTCAATGTGAGTTGAATTGATAGAAAAGATCCACAAACTCTTATTCATTGAAGTGTAAACATAGACCGTCATTTGTTTTTGTGTTTTTTGAAAACAGTCTGGTTTGATTCATTATTTCCATTACATTGTTGGAGTGATAAATGTTACAAGGATGTCTTTTAATTAGAGGATTTGAATGCAATCTGAAAGATTGAATTTTATGTAAATAAACAAACAAAAAGCAATCTTGAACTCTTACAGAAATACATAGCATAGGTTCTTCAAAGAATGATATTAACATAACTCCAAAGGTTCTGAATATTAAAAATAAGGATTGTGCAAATATATTATTCAAAAATACTCATAAAGAAGAGCATTGATTATTGACACACATGCAATTATTCTTGAGTTGGAACTAATTAGGATTTTGAGAAGAAGGTTGCTATTATATTTGTTGAGCATGAATTCAACAACCAACAATCTTTGAAATTGGGTTTGTGGAATTTTGTTGTAAATGGATGACTGATTGAAAGACTCTTTTGGGTGATTCCATTTTTATGAAGCTTGAGTACCGAGTGGATTTAAATGAGAAGAGTCATTTTTATGTTTTATGGGTTGATGTTTTGGTTGATTCCATAATTATTTGAAGGAGTGATAAGAGCCTAATACTTTCTTTGCGGCATTTTCATTTATTCTACTCTATTTTCAATAATTTACTTTTACAATTAGTTAACAAAGGTTTGAAGACAACACGATAAGGATTAAAGTTCTTGGATTTTGAGAATAAGCTTTTAATGAGGATTCTTTTACTTATTTTAGATCTTGGTACCAGTTTGCACTAGTTTCTGATTTCAGTACCAGAATTTTAATATTGAGTACATTTGATGATTGCTAGATTGGGCAAGTTTGGTATTGATTGAGATTGATGAATTTGAGTTTCTTGCACTTTAATTTCATATATCTTCAATCCCAAAAGGAAAAATTAAGGTTCTAACTCGTGAGATATGGACACCCTGTGATGGGCTTCATCCCAAGGTGTTAGTTCATTCCCAATCAAATGAGTTAATTTCCATTTTATTTATCACATTAGAGTGTCATTTGACAACATTAGATATTAGACTAGGATAGGCTCCAACCCTTCATTTCCATTTCTTTAACCTCAAAGTTTACGAGCCCGGGTTGATAATTTAATGTTTACAAGCCGAGGTGTCAAAATTTTATTTTTCTTACTACACCGTTATATTTGTTGATGTGTCACACTTTTTTATGTGCCATAGGTGTTGAACTTTTCTTTTCCTTAGTACCCATTTCTATTAGGTGCAATGTCACACTTACTGATTTGGCATAGATTTGACCTCTTTGTTTTCTTAGTACCCCTTTCTCTTTGTTGAAATGGCATGAGTGTCAAACTTTTATTTTTCTTAGTACC
The DNA here is from genome assembly GCA_000966675.3 of Picea glauca. Taxonomy (NCBI): domain Eukaryota; kingdom Viridiplantae; phylum Streptophyta; class Pinopsida; order Pinales; family Pinaceae; genus Picea; species Picea glauca. Next base: position 532,791 of record JZKD02S1628820.1, read on the forward strand.
CCTTTATCTATATTGATGTGTCACCCATTTTTGTGTGGCATAGGTATAGAAATTATCTTTTCCTCATTACGCCTTGCTCTTAGGTGAAATTCCATCCTTGCTAAGTTGGCATAGCTTTCGACCTCTTCTTTTTCTTAGTACCCCTTTCTCCTAGTTGACATGCCACATGTGTCAAAATTTAATTTTTCTTAGTACCCCTTTATCTTCGTTGACGTGTCACCATTTTTTATGTTGCTTAGTTTTTTAACTTATCTTTTCCTTAGTACCCCTTCCTCTTTTGTGAAACGCCACCCTTGATGATTTGGCATATCTTTCCAACACGTTATTTTCATAGTACCCCTTTCTCCTTGGTTACATGGAACATGTGTCAATTTTTTTTGTTATTAATACCCTTTTATGTTTGTTGATGTGTCACCTTTTTTTGTGTGGAATAGGTGTTGAACTTTTGTTTTCCTTAGTACCCCTTTCTCTTAGTCAAAGTTTCACCCTTGTTGAGTTGGAATAGATTTCGACCTCTTTGTTTTCTTAGTACACATTTCTCCTTGTTGACATGGCAAGGGTGTCAAACATTTAATTTTATTAGTACCCCTTAATCTCTATTGATGTGTCACCCTTTTTTGTGTGGCATAGGTGTTTAACGTATCTTCTCCTTTGTAACACTTTCACTTTTGTAACCCTTAAACAACTTTATCCTTGTTGACAAGGCATGGGTGTCAAACTTTGTTTTTTTTAGTACCCCTTTATCTTTGTTGATGTGTCATGATATTTTGCATGGAATAGGTGTTAAACTTTGATTTTCCTCAGTACCCCTTTATCTTAGGTGATGTATCACACCTTCTAAGTTGGGATAGCTTTCAAACTCTTCATTTTATTAGTACTGCTTTCTCTTAGTTGACATGCCACGACTGACAAAGTTTCATTTTTCTTAATACCCCTTTATCTTCGTTAAGGTCTCGCATGTTTTTGTGTGGCATAGTTGTTCATATTATCTTTTTCTTAGTAACCCTTTCTCGTAGGTACTATTTCACCCTTGATGAGTTTTAACAGATTTCAAATTCTTCGTTTTCTTATTTCCCCTTTCTAATTGTTGACATGGCACGAGAGTCAAAGTTTTATTTTTCTTAGTACCCCTTTATCTCTATTAATGTGTCACCCTTTTTTGTGTGGCATGGGTGTTAAGCTTCTCTTTTCCTTAGTAACCCTTGATCTTTTGTGACATGCCAAATTTGTTGATTTGGAATAGCTTTCCACCTCTTTTTTTTCTTAGTACCCCTTTCTCCTTGTTGAGAAGGAAGGGGTGTCAAACTTTTATTTCTCTTAATACCCCTCTATCTCTATTGACGTGTCACACTTTATTGTGTGGCATAGATGTTGAACTTATGTTTTCCTTAGTAACCATTTATCTTAGGTGATGTGTCTCCCTTTCTAAGTTGGCATATATTTCGATCTATTTTTTTTCTTGGATACCCTTTCTCCTTTTTAACATGGAATAGGTGTCAAAATTTCATTTTTCTTAGTACTCGTTTATCTTTGTTGACGTGTCACCCTTTTTTGTGTGGAATAGGTGTTGAATTTCTATTTTCCTTAGTATCCATTTCCATTAGGTGACATGTCACCCTTGCTGAGTTGGCATACATTTCGACCTCTTTCTTTTCTTAGTACCCCTTTCTCCTTGTTGACATGGCATGGGCATCAAACGTTTATATTTCTTAGTAACCTTTTATCTTTGTCGACATGTATCCTTGTTTTGTGTGGCATAGGTGTTGAACTTATATTTTCCTTAGTAACCCTTTCTCTTAGGTGACATGCCACCCCAATTGACATAGATTTCAACGTCTTCATTTTCTATGTACCCCTTTCTCCCGATAGACATGGCATGGGTGTCAAAATTTCATTTTTCTTAGTACCCCTTTATCTTTGTTGATGTGTCAACCTTTTTTGTGTGGAATATTTGTTTAAATTCTCTTTTCCATAGTGCCCCTTTCTCTTTTGTGATGTGTCACCCTTGCAGAGTTTGCATAGACTTCCAACTCCTAATTTATTAGTACACATTTCTCCTTGGTTACATGGCATGGGTTTCAAACTTAAATTTTTCTTAGTACCTATTTATCTCCCTTCATGTGTCACACTTTTTCTATAGCATAGGTGTTGAAGTTTTATTTTCCTTAGTACCCCTTTCTCTTAGGTGACATGTCACTCATGCTAACTTTGAATAGCTTTTGACCTCTTCATTTTCTTATTATCCCTTTATCCTTTTTGACATGGCAGAGGTGTCAAAATGTTATTTTTCTTAGTACCCCTTGATCTCTATTGATGTGTCACCCTTTTTTGTGTGGCATAGGTGTTGAACTTCTCTTTTCCTTAGTAACCCTTTCTCTTTTCTGACATGTTATATTTGTTGAGTTGGCATAGATTTCCATCACTTTATTTTCTTAGTATCACTTTCCCCTTGTTGACAAGGCACAAGTGTCAAACATTTATATTTCTTAGTACTCCTTTATCTCTATCGATGTGTCACCCTTAGTACCCCTTTCTCTTAGGTGATGGGTCACCCTTTCTGAGTTGGCATAGATTTTGACCTATTGATTTTCTTAGTACCACTTTCTCCTTGTTGACATGGCATGGGTGTCAAAATTTTATTTTTCCTAGTACCCATTTACCTTTGTTGACGTGTCATCCTTTTTTATTTGGAATAGGTGTTGAACTTCTCATTTCCTTGGTACCCATTGTTATTAGGTGACATGTCACCCTTTTTGAGTTGGCATTTATTTCGACCTCTTTGTCTTCTTATTACCCCTTTCTCCTTGTTGACATGGCAGGGTTGTCAAACTTTTATTTTTCTTAGTAACCATTCATCTTTGTTGACATGTCACCCTTTTTTGTGTGGCATAGGTGTTGAAATTATTTTTTCCTTAGTACCCCTTGTTATGAGGTGACATGTCACCCTTTCTGAGTTGCAATATATTTCAACCTCTTTGTTTTCTTAGCACCCCTTTCAATTGTTTGACATTCAACGGGTATCAAAATTTTATTTTTATTAGTACCTCTTTATCTATGTTGATGTGTCACCCTTTTTTTGTTGAACTTTTGTTTTCCTTAGTACCCATCGCTCTTTTGTGACACATCACACATGCTATTTTTTCATAGATTTCCACCCCTTAATTTTCTTAGTACCCCTTTCTCCTTGGTTACATGGCATGGGTGTCAAACTTTTAGTTTTCTTAGTACCACTTTATCTATATTGACATCTCACCCTTTTTTGTGTGACATACGTGTTGAACTTCTCTTTTCCTTAGTACCCCTTGCTATTAGGTGATGTGTCACCCTTTCTAAGTTGGAATATATTTCAACCTATTTATTTTATTAGTACCCCTTTCTCCTTGTTGACATGTCACGGGTCTCAAAAATTTATTTTTCTTAGTACCCCTTTATCTCTATTGATGTGTCACCCTTTTTTTCTGGCATAGGTGTTGAACACAGCTTTTCCATAGTAACCATTTCTCTTTTCTGACATGTCACCTTTGTTGAGTTGGAATAGATTTCCCTCTCTTTTTTTATTGGTACCCATTTCTCCTTGTTGACAAGGCATAGGTGTCGAACATTTATTTTTCTTAGTACCCCTTTATCTCTATTGACATGTCACCCTTTTTTGTGTGGGATAGGTTTTGAAGATATCTTTTCCTTAGTAGCCCTTTCTCTTATGCGACATGTCACCCTTGATATGTTGGAATAAATTTATACCTATTCCTTTTCTTAGTACCCCTTTCTCCTTGTGGACATGGCACAGGTGTCAAACATTTATTTTTGTTAATAACCCTTTATCTATGTTGACGTGTCAAATTTTTTTGTGTGGCACAGGTGTTGAATTTATCTTTTACTTAGTAGCCATAGGTCTTAGGTGATGCGCCACCTTTGCTAATTTGCAATATATTTTGACCTATTTATTTTCTTAGTACCACCTTCTCCTTGTTGACATTGCATAAGTGTCAAGCTTGTATTTTTTTAGTACCCATTTATCTCTATTGACGTGCCGCTCTTTTTTATGTGGCGTATGTTTTTGAAATTCTCTTTACCTTAGTACCCCTTTCTCTTATATGGAATCTCACCCTTATTGAGTTGGTTATATCTTTCCAACACTTCATTTTATTAGTAACCCTTTGTCCTTGTTGAGATGGCACGTGCATCAAATTTTTATTTTTCTTAGTACCACTTTATCTCTTTTGACATCTCACCCTTTTTTTTGTTACATAGGTTTTGAACTTATATTTTTGTTAGTATCCATTTCTCTAAGGTTACATGTCACCCTTTCTGAATTGGTGTAGCTTCAACTTCTTCTTTTTCTTAGTACCCCTTTTCCTTTTTTAAATGACATAGGTGTCAAACTTTTATTTTTCTTAGTGCCCCTTTATCTTTGTTGATGTGTCACCCTTTTTTGTGTAGCATAGTTGTTGAAATTATCTTTTCCTTAGTACGCCATGGTAATAGCTGATGTGTCACTATTATTGAGTTGGCATATCTTTCAACCTCTTCATTTTCTTAATACCGCTTTCTCCTTGTTGACATCGAACAGGTGTCAAAATTTTATTTTTCTTAGTACCTCTTTATCTTTGTTGACGTCTCACCCCCTTTTTGTGTGGCATAGGTGTTGAACTTATCTTTTCCTTAGTACCCCTTGTTCTTTGGTGACTTGTAACCCTTGCTGACTTGGAATACCTTTCGACCTCTTCATTTTCATAGTACCCCTTTCTCCTTGTTGGCATGACACAAGTGTAGAACATTTATTTTTCTTAGTAATCCTTTATATCTATTGATGTGTTACCCTTTTATGTGTGGCATAGGTGTTAAACTCATATTTTCCTTAGCACTCCTTTCTCTTAGGTGAAATTTCACCCTTGATGAGTTGGAAAAGGTTTCTATCTCTTCATTTTTGTAGTTCCCCTTTCTCCTTGTTGACATGGCACATGTGTCAATCTTTTATTTTTCTTAGTACCCCTTTATCTATGTTGACGTGTTCCCATTTTTTGTGTGGAATAAGTGGTGAAATTTTATTTTCCTTAGTACCCCTTTTTATTAGTTGATGTGTCACCCTTTTTGAGTTGGAATAGCGTTAGACCTATTAATTTTCCTAGTAACCCTTACTCCTTTTTGAAATGGCACGGCTACCAAACTTTTATTTTTCTTAGTACCCCTTTATCCTTGTTGATGTGTCACAATTTTTTGTGTGGCATAGGTGTTAAACTTGTCTTTTCCTTAGTATCATTGGATGTTAGGTCATGTTTTGCCCTTTTCGATTTGGTAGATCTTTCGACATATTTATTTTATTATTATCCTTTATCTTCTTGTTCAAATGGCATGGGTGTCAAACTTTTATTTTTCTTAGTACCCCTTTATCTTTGTTGACAACCCACCATTTTTTTTGTGGCATAGGTGTTGAAATTATCTTTTCCTAAGTACCCCTTTATATTTGATGACATATCACCCTTGCTGAGTTTGAATATATTTTGACCTCTTCATTTTCCTAGTACCCCTTTCTCCTTGTTGTCATGGCATAGGTGTCAAAGTTTTCTTTTCTTGGTACCCGTTTATCTTTGTTGATGTGTCATCATTTTTTGTGTGTCATAGGTGTTGAACTTATCTTTTCCTTAGTACCCCTTGCAATTAGGTTAGGTGTCACCCTTGTTGAGTTGGCATAGATTTTGACCTATTCATTTTCTTAGTTCCCCTTTCTCCTTGTTGAAATGTAATGGGTGTCAAACTTTTATTTTTCTTGGTACCTATTTATCTATGTTGACGTGTCGCCCTTTTTTGTGTGGCATATGTGTTGAAATTCTATTTTCCATAGTACCCTTTTCTCTTAGGTGATGTGTCATCCTTGTCGAGTTCTCATAGATTTTGACCTATTCATTTTATTCGTAACCCTTTCTCTTTGTTTACATGGCACATGTGTTGAAATTTTATTTTTCTTACTACCCATTTATCTCTATTGACATGTCACCCTTTTTTTTGTGTCATAGGTATTGAACTTCTCTTTTCATTAGTACCACTTATTATTAGGTGACAGGTCATCCTTGTTGAGTTGGCATAGATTTTGACCTCTTCATTTTCATAGTATCCCTTTCTCATTTTTGTGTGGAATAGGTGTTGAACTTCTCTTTTCCTTATTAACCCTTCCTCTTAGGTGACGTGTCACCCTTTCGGATTTGGGATATATTTCGACATAGTTATTTTCTTAGTACTATTTTCTCCTTGTTTAAAGGGTATAAGTGTAAAACTTTTATTTTTCTTAGTACCACTTTATCTCTATCGATGTGTCGCCCTTTTTTGTGTGGCATAGGTTTTGAAGTTATCTTTTCTTTAGTAACCCTTTCTCTTAGGTGACATGTCACCCTTGTTATGTTGGAATAGATTTCAAACTATTCATTATCTTAGTACCCCTTTCTCCTTGTGGACATGGCATGGGTGTCAAACATTTATTTTTCTTAATAACCCTTTATCTATGTTGACATGTCAAATGTTTTTGTGTGGCTTAGGTGTTGAACTTATCTTTTCCTTCGTACCCCTTGGTATTAGGTGACGTGTCACCTTTGCTAATTTTTAATATCTTTTTACTTATTTGTTTTCTTGGTACCACTTTCTCCTTGTTGACATTGCATGATTGTCAAGCTTGTATATTTTTTAGTACCCCTTTATCTATGTTGACGTGTCACTATTTTTTATGTGGCATAGGATGTTGAACTTTTCTTTTACTTAGTACCCCTTTCTCTTTCATGACATTTCACCCTTACTGCATTGGTTATATATTTCCAACACTTCATTTTATTAGTAACCCTTTGTCCTTGTTGACATGGCACGGGCGTCAAATTTTTATTTTTCTTGGTACCACTTTATCTCTTTTGACATATCACCCTTTTTTGTGTTACATAGGTGTTGAACTTATATTTTTTTTAGTAACCCTTTCTCTAAGGTGACTTCTCACCCTTTCTAAGTTGGTGTACCTTTCAATTTCTTTATTTTCTTAGTACCCCTTTTACCTTGTTTAAATGGAATAGGTGTCAAAATTTTATTTTTCTTAGTACCCCTTTATCTTTGTTGATGTGTCGCCCTTTTTTGTGTATCATAGGTGTTTAAATTATCTTTTCCTTACTACCCCATTGATTTAGGTGAAGTTTAAATCTTATTGAGTTGGCATAGCTTTCGACCTGTTCATTTTATTAATACCGCATTCTCCTTGTTGAGATCGCGCGAGTGTCAAAATTTTATTATTCTTAGTACCTCTTTATCTTTGTTGACGTGTCACCCCTTTTTGTGTGGCATAGGTTTTGAAATTCTCTTTTTGTTAGTACCACTTGTTCTTTTGTGACTTGTAACCCTTGTTGACTTGGAATACCTTCTGAACTCTTCATTTTCTTAGTACCCCTTTCTCCTTATTGACATGGCACAAGTGTAGAACATTTATTTTTCTTAGTAACCTTTTATCTCTATTGATTTGTTGCCCTTTTTTGTCTAGCATACGTGTTGAAATTATATTTTCTTTAGTACCGATTTCTCTTGGTTGACATTTCACCCTTTTTGAGTTGGAAAAGGTTTCTGTCTCTTCATTTTTGTAGTTTTCCTTTCTCCCTATTGACATGGCACATGTGTCAAACTTTTACTTTTCTTAGTGCACCTTTAACTATGTTGACATGTTGCCATTTTTTGTGTCGAGTAAATTTCATTTCCCTTAGTACCCCTAGTTATTAGTTGATGTGTCACCCTTATTGAGTTAGAATACCTCTCGACCTCTTCATTTTATTAGTATCCCTTTCTCCTTTTTGACATGGCACTGGTGTCAAACTTTTATTTTTCTTAGTACCCCTTTATCTATGTTGATGTGTCACCATGTTTTGTGTGCCATAGGTGTTGAACTTGTATTTTCCTTAGTACCGTTGGATGTTAGGTCACATGCCACCCTTGTTGAGTTGGAAGATATTTTGACATATTTATTTTCTTATTGTCCTTTATCTTCTTGTTGAAATGGCATGGGTGTGAAACTTTTATTTTTCTTATTACCCCTTTATCTTTGTTGATGTGCCACCCTTTTTTCTGTGGCATAGGTTGAACTTCTCTTTTCCTGAGTACCCCTTTCTATTTGGTGACATGTCACCCTTGTTGAGTTCGAATAGATTTTGACATCTTCATTTTCCTAGTACCCATTTCTCGTTGTTGACATGGCATGAGTGTCAAAGTTTTAGCTTCTTAGTATCCCTTTTGTTTTGTTCATGTGTCATCTTTTTTTGCATAGAATAGGTTTTGAACTTATCTTTTCTTTAGTACCCCATGAAATTAGGTGAAATGTCACCCTTGTTGAGTTGGCATAACTTTTGACCTCTTCATTTTCTTAGTGCCCCTTTCTCCTTGTTGAAATGTAATGGGTGTCAAACTTTTATTTTTCTTTGTACCCATTTATCTATGTTGACGTGTGGCCATTTTTTGTGTGGCATAGGTGTTGAACTTATAATTTCCATAGTACCCTTTTCTCTTAGGTGACGTGCCACCCTTGTTTATTTCTCATATCTTTTGACCTATTCATTTTCTCAGTATCCCTTTCTCCTTGTTTACATGGAACATGTGTCGAAATTGTATTTTTCTTAGTACCCCTTTATCTCTATTGATGTGGCACCCTTTTTTTGTGGCATAGGTATTGAACTTCTCTTTTCATTAGTACCACTTATTATTAGGTGACAAGTCACCCTTGATGAGTTGGCATAGATTTTGATCTCTTCGTTTTTATAGTATCCCTTTCTCATTTTTGTGTGGGATAGGTTATGACTTTCTCTTTTTCTTATTACCCCTTCCTCTTAGGTGATGTGTCACCCTTTCTGATTTGGAATAGATTTCGACATATTTATTTTCTTAGTACTCATTTATCCTTGTTTAAAGGGTATAAGTGTAAAATTTTTATTTTTCTTAGTACCCCTGATCTAGGTCAATATCGATGGCCACCCACCTTTTCCAACTGACTCAAAACAATTTTCTGGCAATTTTGGTAATTTACTATTTTTAGCAATTTTTAACATCTAGGCCATTTTGAGGGCCTAAATGAAGGTTTTTCATGATCGAGGTTCTTAATGATATCCAAAGGCTCTATTGAGCACCCAAAATGAATCTCCTTGAAGATACCTTTCCAACAAGCTATCGTGTGCCAGCCTACAAGGGTGCGGTCTAGTGGCCAGCAGATGTACTATTAAGGCATTTGTGCTTCTAAGCAGGTCAAGAGTTCAAACCTCATCTTATCTGGAGGCCAAGCTTGCAGACGATGTGGTTCTCCCTAGGGGTTATAAGGCAGCCGACATGGATTCGACCCCGTGTCACATGGCAACTAGATACCGTCGTCGTTACCGATTCCCCTAGATACAAAAAATAAAACAAGTTATCGTGTGCTCCAAACGAAGATTGTATGCCAAAGTTACACCCCTGGGAAGTTGATACACCAAACTACCGAAAATGGTGTCCACAAAATTGTTGGCTTTTCATCTTCCAGAGTTAGGGTTTTGGATTTTCTTTATGATAAAAAGGCCTTTGGAGCCTCATTATAAAATCATCTTCTTGGGAATTTGAGTAGTGGACACATCTCTTCTCAGAGATAAGTTTCCACCATTCTAGCGAGTCTTTCACTCCATATTTTTACAATCTTTGTACATTTTCGCTAATTAATAGAAAATTGTGTATAACTATATATTTGTGTTTATGGTTGCATCTCTCATACATTTCTGTTATATTATTGGATATCCGACATATTTTTGTACACTTCTTTATTATATCCCCACTCTCATTTCATGCTGAAAATAATCTAGATCAACCCCTTTATCTATGTTGATGTGTTGCACTTTTTTTTGTGGCATAGGTGTCAAACTTCTCTTTTCCTTAGTACCCCTTGGTGTAAGGTCTCACCTTTTTTGAGTTGGAATTACTTTCGACCTCTTTGTTTTCTTGGTACTACTTTCTCCTTGTTGACATTGCATGGGTTTCAAACTTATATTTTTCTTAGCCGTACCCCTTTATCTATGTTGACGTGTCACTCTTTTTTATGTGGCGTAGGTGTTGAACTTATCTTTTCCTTAGTACCACTTTATATTCTGTCACATGTCACCCTTTTTTATTTTTCTATAGATTTCCAACACTTCATTTTATCGATACCCATCTCTTCTTGTTGACATGCCATGGATGTCAAACTTTTATTTTTCTTAGTACCACTTTATCTCTTTTGATGTGGCACCCTTTTTTGTGTGACATAGGTGTTGAACTTATGATTTTTTTAGTAACCCACAGTCTTAGGTGACGTGTCACCCTTGCTGAGTTGGCATAGATTTCAACCTCTTAGTTTTCTTGGTACCCCTTTCTCCTTGTTTAAATGGCATAGGTGTCAAACATTTATTTTTCTTAGTAGCCCTTTATCTCTATCGACGTGTCTCCCTTCTTTCTGTGGAATATGTGTTTAAATTATCTTTTCCTTAGTACCCCTTGATATTAGTTGACATGTCACCCTTGCAGAGTTGGCATATCTTTCGACCTCTTCATTTTCTTAGTATCCCTCTCTACTAGTTGACATAAAACTTCATTTTTCTTAGTACCACTTTATCTTCATTGACGTGTCACCCTTTTTTGTATGCCATAGTTGTTGAACTTCTCTTTTCCTTAGTAACATTTCCTATTTGTTGACACGTCACCCTTGCTAAGTGTTCATATCTTTCCAACTCTTCATTTTCTTAGTACCCAATTCTCCTTGGTTACATGGCACAAGTGTCAAACTTTTAGTTTTCTTAGTACCCCTTTATATTTGTTGACAAGTCACCTATTTTTGTGTGGTATAGGTGTTGAAATTCTATCTTTTGTAGTACCCCTTGGTATTAGGTGACATTTCACCCTTACTGCATTGGAATAAATTTCAACCTCTCTTTTTCTTCTGAGTACCTCTTTCTCCTTGTTGGCATGGCATTGGTATCAAACTTTTATTTTTCTTAGTACCCCTTTATCTCTATTGACTTGTCACCCTTTTTTATGTGGCACAGGTGTTCAACTTCTCCTTTCCTGTAACCCTTTCTCTTTTGGGTCGTGTCACCTTTGTTGATTGGGCATAGCCTTCCACCTATTTGTTTTCTTATTACCCTTTTCTCCTTATTGACAAGGCGTGGGTGTTAAACATTTATTTTTCTTAGTACCCCATTATCTCTATTGACGTGTCACCCTTTTTTGTGTGGCATAAGTGTTGAAATTCTCTTTTCCTTATTACCCATTTATCTTAGCTGACGTGTCACCATTTATGAGTTGGCATAGCTTTTCACCTATTCATTTTCTTAGTACCCCTTTCTCCTTGTGGACATGGCATGGGCATCAAAATTCTATTTTTCTTACTATCTCATTATATTTGTTAGCATGTCACCCTTTTTTTTGTGTCATAGGTGTTGATATTTATTTTTCTTTAGTACCCATTACTATTAGGTGACATGTCACCCTTGCTGTGTTGGAATATATTTTGACCTCTTCATTTACTTAATACCCCTTTCACCTTGCTGACATGGCACGGGTGTCAAAATTTTATTTTTCTTAGTACCCCTTTATCTTTGTTGATGTGTCCCCGTTTTTTGTGTGCCATGAACTTATCTTTCCTTATTACCCCTTTCTCTTAGGTTGAATGTCAACCTCGTTGAGTTGGCATAAATTTCAACATATTTGTTTTCGTAGCACCCCTTTCTCCTGGTTGACATGAAAAGGGTGTCAAAATTTCATTTTTCTTACTACCCCTTTATCTTCGTTGACATGTCACCCCTTTTTTTGTGGCTTAGTTGTCAAAATTATATTTTCCTTAGTACCCCTTGCTCTATTGTGATATGTCACCCTTGCTAAGTTGACATATATTTCTTAGTACCCCTTTCACTATGTTCACATGTCACACTCTTTTGTATGTCATAGGTGTTGAAATTATCCTTTCCTTAGTACCCATTGCTCTTAAGTGATTTTTCACTCTTTATGGTTTTGAATATCCTTCGACCTCTTCATTTTCTTAGTACCCCTTTCTCCTTGTTCACATGGCAAGGGTGTTAAAGGGTTTTTTTTCTTAGTACCCCTTTATCTCTATTGACGTGTCACCCTTTTTTGTGTGCCATAGGTGTTGAACTTATTTTTTCCTTCTTAACCCTTTCTCTTTTGTGACTCATCACCTTTGTTGAGTTGGCATAGATTTCCACCTCTTTGTTTTCTTAGTACACCTTTCTCCTTGTTGAGAAGGAACGAGTGTCAAACTTTTATTTTTCTTAGTACCCCTTTATCTCTGTTGATATGTCTCCCTTTTTTGTTTGGAATAGGTGTTGAAATTATATTTTCCTTAGTACCCCTTTCTCTAAGGTGAAGAATCACCCTTGCTAAGTTGGCATATCTTTTAACATATTCATTTTCATAGTACCCCTTTCTCTTGGTTGACATGCAATGGGTGTCAAAATTTCATTTTTCTTAGTACCTCTTTATATTTTTTGACATGTCACCCTTTTTTGTAATTGGGGTTAAGATGAACCTATAAATCCTTGAACTATTTTGATGATTTTTAGATCCATATTAACCCCAATTACCATTAAATTCCTTCCCTCTTCTTATTATATATTCTTTCTCTTGATTATGAGTAAGGCTATCCTTCTCTTGATTAAGATATGTTTTCCTTTTTGTTAAATTGCATCATAGATTAAAGATTCAGTTGCATTTAAGTCCTTAAAGTATCCTTTTGTAGGAGTGAAATCCATTGTGGAATAGCTAAGCCCTTGTGTCATCCTTACTGTTTCTTTCTTGCAATAATTTTGCAAGAGAGTAATCCCTTTCCTTCTGTCTACTGATAAAAGAAGGTAACAATATACATTATCGGATAGAAGGTTGTGTATATAACTTTGTATATATGTAAAATAGTCGATATTAGATTAACATTAGATTAAGATATTCTTAGGACAATGGTAACTAGAGACCCATAGAACCAGTCAAAATTACCATTTCAACAGATATGGCTGGCATATTTATCTGTAGTATTTTTTTTAAATCTCTTTTCCTTAGTACCCCTTTCTATCTTGTGATGTGTCACCCCTACTGATTTTGCATATCTTTCCAACTCTTCATTTTCTTAGTACCCCTTTCTCCTTGGTTACATGGCACAAGTGTCAAAATTTTATTTTTCTTAGTACCACTTTATCTCTGTTGACATGTCACCCTTTTTTGAGTGCCATATGTGTTCAACTTATATTTTCCTTAGTACCTCTTTCTCTTAAGTGACATTTCACCCTTGTTGAGTTTGAATAGTTTTCTACCTCTTCATTCTCTTCATAGCCCTTTATCCTTGTTGACATGGAACAAGTGTCAAACTTGTTTTTTTCTTAGTACCCCTTTATCTCAATTGGCGTGTCACCATTTTTTGTGTGGAATAGGTGTTGAAATTCACTTTTCTTTAGTAACCCTTGTTATTTTGCGAGCTTCCATATTTTCTGATTTGGCATAGCTTTCCACCTCTTTATTTTCTTAGTACCCCTTTCTCCTTGTTGACAAGGCACATGTCTCAAACTAATATTATTCTTAGTACCCCTTTATCTCTATTCATGTGTCACCCTTTTTGGTGTGGCATAGGTGTTAAACTTCTATTTTCCTTATTACCCCTTTATCTTAGGTGATGTATCACTCTTTTTGAGTTGGCACGACTTTCAACCTATTCATTTTATTATTACCCCTTTCTCCTTGTTGAGATGGAATGAGTATTAAAAAAAAAAAAAAATCTTAGTACCCCTTTATCTTTGTTCACATGTCAGCATTTTTTTTGTGGAATAATTGTTTAAATTATCTTTTCCTTACTAACCATTGTTATTAGGTGACATGTCACCCTTGATGAGTTGGAATAGCTTTAGACATATTCATTTTCTTAGTACCCCTTTCTGCTTGTTGACATGGAACAGGGGTCAACATTTTATTTTTCGTAGTAATCCTTTATGTTGACGTGTCACCCTTTTTGTGTGTGGGATAAGTGTTGAAATTATTTGTTCCTTAGTACCCCTTTATCTTCAATGACATGTCACCCTTGTTGAGTCGGTATAGATTTCATCCTCTTCATTTTCTTAATACCCATTTCTCTTGGTTGACATGCAACAACAGTCAAAATTTTACGTATATCAGTACCTCTTTATCTCCATTAATGTATCACCCTTTTTTGTGTGGAATAATTGTTGAAATTCTCTTTTCATTGGTACCCCTCGCTCATTTGTTATGCTTCACCCTTGTTTAGTTGGAATATATTTCCACATATTCATTTCCCTAGAAGCTCTTTCCCCTGGATTACATGGCATGGGTGTCAAACATTGTTTTTTCTTAGTACCCCTTTATCTATTTTGACTTGTGACCTTTTATTGTATGGCATAGGTCTTGAACTTGTATTTTCCTTAGTACCCCTTTCTCTTAGGTGACATGTCACCCTTGCTGAGTTTGAATATCTTTTGATGCAGGACCATCTCCCACATCAAGCGAGCCACCACAGAAGACAACGGACAGCTGGGCAAGCGCCAACACAAATTTTGAAAATACCTTGAAGTTGTTGCATGATCTTAAATGAAGTCAATTAAGATGAGGCGCACTTGTAAATTGTAAATAGACCTTGAGCCATTAGCTCTCGTCCTTAGTAGGTAGGAGGCATTTAAGATAGTTAATGTAGGTAGATAGAATTTAATTCTAGATTAGACTGTTTGAGAGCGCGAGAGGGAAATGGGATATAGACACCCTCATTGTGCATTGTAACATGATCAGAGTTAGAAGCATTGGAGATTCTGAGCATTGAGAAGAAGATCATGCAGGGAGCTGTGTAAGAACACCCATGTACAGATATTTGGATTAATAGGAAGAGATTGATTCAAATTTATGGTTTTGTGTTGTTCTCTGTGTATTGATGCTGAATGATATGCTCATGAATGTTTTCTTCCTGTTATACATTTTCTTTATATGTTGTGTGTAAGATTTCATGGTTGAATTGAAGTCTGAGAGGAAGAAGAAATGAGTTTCAATTGTTTCTCTATTTGAGCCGAGAATTCTTGCAAGGAGTACAGTCAAAGTGTCTGCAAGGAGTACGTTGACGTAGGGTTCAAATAGAGTCACTTTTGTTCTCATTCACTTGGAAGTGCAGGTTTGGCATAGGAGCTGTGCAAGGAGTGCGTAGACTAAGCTAAGCCTCAGAGTTGCGAATCAAAGTAGAGTATTGAGAGACTATTGTTGCAGGTGTGCGCAGGGTCAAGAGGAAGGTTCAGCACTTGGAAGTGTCTGAAGGTTGCCGCAAGGAGTGCGTGCACGAGTTTTTCTCTAAGGCTCAGAGTCATAAGAAAGCTCAAGAAGAATAAGGCCTTCGAGATTGTTGAAGGACAATGCAGGGAAGCTGTGACTAGAAGTTTGAGGGAAGTGTTGTAAGTTTATGCTATAGGTGGACAAGTTCCACGGAGGAACACTTAGTCGTTTCGCAGATTTCATTAGGAGGAACAAACGGTCGTTATTCTCCGAGGAGGATTCGTGACATCCCAGAAGCCATTAGATCTCACAGAGGTTCAAGGGAGATACGACAGAGTATTTCAGAAGGTTCGAAGCTCAGGAGGGGTAGGACCGTAGATCTGAGTCACAAGGACCATCGAATTCACATGTGGGATCGTGCATCAGGGTTTCATGGATTGAAGTCCCATGAATATAGCAACAGAAATCGTGAAATCACGATACACGATATCCCGACGGCTAAGTAATTAGTGTGGGGCCACAGGAGTCGATGATGGGGGACAGGTGGCACACCATTTCGGGGTCTCGCAGCGAGAAGTCCTAAAACATTGACATCAGGATTCGCGATCCCGTGAAGTCCAAAATCTCGATAGAGGTGGCGGGACGTTAAAGAGTCAAACTCACGCGTGCATCGGAGTTTTGGCATATCGAGAATCGGGAGTCGGGAATACAAGTTACTCGACATCGTGAGTGTCGAATTCGCGATAGAGAAAGTCCCGATAGGGAAAGGGTCAGCATTGACTGTATCGACATTCAGGGATTCGAGAGTGCAGCGCTCGACCATTGGATTCATGAAGTCGCGAGTTCCGATCTCCTGAGTGTGAAGAGGAGATCTTGCGAACACTGTTGTGGGTGCATATTTCCCGATAGGGAAATAGAAGAGTTGTTTGAGAGTTCTTTGAGTCGTAAGGGAAAGAAAGATCCTGTGAGCGGACGTGCTTGTGAGTGTG
>JZKD02S1628820.1:549096-571064 GCA_000966675.3 Picea glauca
TTAAAGAGTCAAACTCACGCGTGCATCGGAGTTTTGGCATATCGAGAATCGGGAGTCGGGAATACAAGTTACTCGACATCGTGAGTGTCGAATTCGCGATAGAGAAAGTCCCGATCGGGAAAGGGGCAGCATTGACTGTATCGACATGCAGGGTTTCGGGGAGTCAGCGCTCTACCATTGGATTCATGAATTGGCGAGTTCCGATTTCCTGAGTGTGAAGAGGAGATCTTGCGAACACTGTTGTGGGTGCGTATTTCCCGATAGGGAAATAGAAGAGTTGTTTGAGAGTTCTTTGAGTCGTAAGGGAAAGAAAGATCCTGTGAGCGGACGTGCTTGTGAGTGTGAATGCATCAGTTTGGTATCAGAGCTCAGGAAGATTCTTTGCTTTCTGTAGCAGAGAAGAGAATTCGCCATGCCGCCCAGGAGAAGGGACGTGCAATCACCCGATCCAGAGGATAGGGAAATGCCGAGAAGAAGAGGCAGGTAGATGACTGATCCAATAATGGAGAGAGAGATGCGTGATCTATGATCTAGACTCGAAGACATGGAGATAATTCAAATACGCACAACCAGTGCAAGGGATCTTAGTGATTTCGAAAGCGAAGCTGAGGTTGAACGTGAAGAGGAAGTTGCAGCTGAAGATGCATCAAACGAGCATCTTATTAAAGATATTGCCAGGATGGGTACAAGGGAAAATATGACATTCTATTTTATGAGGGAAACTTGGATGCATAGGATCTTCTAGACTGGATTAGAGCTCTGGACACATAATTTGACTATGAAGACCTCGAAGAAGACAAGAAAGTCAAGCATGCTGTCATGAGATTGAAAGGACATGCAACATTGTGGTGGGATGAACTACAAGATGACAGACACTGCAAGGGAAAGAAGAAGATCAAGAGTTGGGACAGAATGATTGCGAAGATCAAGGCAAAATTCATCCTCAGGGATTATCAAATTACTCTGTTTAGGAGGATGCAGAACCTGAGACAGAAGTTGATGATAGTGAAAGAATACACTGAGGAATTCTACAAAGTGAAAATCAGGGCAGGTCATCGGGAAAGTGATGATGAGAAGGTTTCCATATACATGAATGGCCTGAGATATGATATCCAATATGATATGAGCATGGTAACCATCCTAACGGTGGAAGATGCTTATCAAATGGCTCTGAAAGCTGAAGAGAAGCTGAGCCGAAAACAGAGTCAGAGGGGTCGAGGCAAGAGTCAACCCAGAGGCAAATCAGTTGCCCAGGATAGATATCAGAAGCCCAAAGAGGAATGGAAGAAACCTCAGGGTAAAATTGAGAGAGGTGGAACCTCACAGAGAGGGAAACATAATGAGCAGAGAGGAGATTATGCTTAGAACAACACTTTTCCTCATACTAGAGGTAGAGGAAGAGGAAGAGTTGGAGTAATCATGTGCTTCACATGTGGAAAGAATGGGCACAAGTACTATGAGTATCCAGATAAAAAGAAGGACATTGGAGAATCTCACATCACCGAAGCGCAGAGGCGATATGTTGAGGCAGAAGACGTTGAAGGCAGAAGATCATTGATGATGCGAAAAGTCCTTTTGACACCTGAAAAGGAGGTGGAGAGTTCAGTCCAAAGGACCAGACTTTTCAGGACTTCTTGCAAGACCAAGGACAGGGTATGCAAGGTCATCATAGATAGTGGTATCATGGATAATCTCATATCTATAGATATGGTAGAGAAGCTGGAGCTGGAGACGATTGATCATCCAAGCCCATACAGAGTTTTGTGGATATAGAAAGGACACCAGGTAACTGTCACTAAACAATGCTTGGTTGAGTTCAAGATAGGAGGATATAATGATAAGATATTATGTGATGTCATTCCTATGTATGTTTGTCATCTATTTTTGGGTAGACCATGGCAATATGACAGGAATGTGATTCATGTTGGGAGAATGAACACATACACCCTAGAGAAGAATGGGAGGACATACATGTTTCTTCTGATAAAGGATAAGGAGGTGAAGCTGGAAGTAAGCAACACTGTACTTCTCATGAGTGGGAAGGAACTTCTTACAGAGGTTAATAAGAAGGAGGATCCACAGTTCATTGTGGTTAGAAAGCCGAAGATTTTTCTAACTAGCACAAGAGTGGATGATTTACCAGAAGAAGTTCAGGAACTGCTGGAAGAGTTCGTTGATATAATCGTGGACGAATTACCTCATTCGTTGCCACCGATAAGGAGTGTGAGTCATCATATTGATCTCATACCAGGATCCAGTTTTCCAAATAAAGCCGCATATAGATTGACACCACAAGAGAATGAAGAGGTCAAGAGGCAAGTCCAGGATTTGTTGGACAAAGGTTTGGTCAAAGAAAGTTTGAGTCCATGTGTTGTTCCAACAGTACTCACTCTGAAGAAAGACGAAGGCTGGAGGATGTGTACTGACTCGAGGGAGATCAACAAGATAACCATCAGGTACATATTTCCACTGCCGAGGATGGATGATCTAATGTATTGCTTAAGTGGAGCAAGGTATTTTTCAAAGATTGATTTGAAAAGTGGTTATCATCAGATCCGCATGAGAGAAGGTGACGAATGGAAGACCGCATTCAAAACCAATGAAGGGTTGTATGAATGGCTTGTTATGCCGTTTGTCTTAACAAATGCGTCGAGTACCTTCATGAGGTTGATGAATGAAGTCCTGAGGGAGTTCATCGGAAAATTTGCCATTGTGTATTTAGATGACATACTGGTTTAGAGTAAGACAGTGGCAGAGCATCTGAAGCATTTGGCTACAGTGATGCAGAAACTGCAGCAGGAGAATCTGTTGATAAATATGAAGAAATCCTTTTTCATGAAGACATAACTCATTTACTTGGGATTTGTTATTTTGGAAAATGAGTTGAGGATGGACCCAGATAAGGTGGAGGTAATCAAGAATTGGCCATCACCGAAGAACATTTTTGAGGTGAGAAGTTTTCATGGATTGGCTAGTTTCTACCGAAAATTCATCAGGAATTTCAGTAGAATTAGTGCAACAATGATGGATACAGTGAAGAAAAAACACAAATCTTTTCACTGGACTGAAGAGGCTGAGAAACGTTTTAATCTGTTGAAGAGGAAGATTATGGAACAACTAGTTTTGGTGTTGTCGTATTTCCAGAAGACATTTCAGGTGAAGTGCGATGCAAGCGGATTTGCAATCGGGGCAGTCTTGAGTCAGGAAGACAGGCCGATAGCATATTTCAGTCTTAAGTTGAATGAAGCGAAAGTGAAATACTCCACTTATGATAAGGAGTTTTATGCTATTATACAGGCATTGAAGAAATGGAGGCATTACTTGATCCCGAAAGAGTTTCTATTGTACAGTGACAATCATGCATTGCAGTTTGTGACTCAATAGGAAAAGTTGAATCAGAAACATGTCAAATGGGTTGAGTATATGCATAATTTCACATTTGTGATAAAACATATTTCTGGTACTGCTAACAAAGTGGCTGATGCTTTGAGCAGGAAGTGTTTATTGTTGCAGGAGTTCAGAGTCAAAACGTTGGGTTTTGATGATCTTAGGGACGTGTACGTAGATGATCCAGATTTTAAGGAAGCATATGAAGCAGCTGAGAATCCAATTCTCAGAGACCGAAGCCAGTGGATGGAGTATATGATCTAGTAAGGGTTATTGTTCAGAGGTAATCAACTATGCATTCTGAAATGTTCCATGAGGGAGAATCTGCTAAAGGAGAAACACAGTGGAGGATTAGCAAGACACTTTGGTCATGACAAGACATTCGCAAAGTTGAATGAGTCGTATTTTTGGCCAGGAATGCGAGTGGATGTCAATATATTCGTGGACAGATGCAGAATTTGCCAGCATTTGAAGGGAAGAAAGCAGAATGCAAGGTTTTATCAACCATTTCCCATACCAGAGAGGCCATGGGATGCAATTAGTATGGATTTTGTATTGGGGTTTCCAAGGACACAAAGAGGTTGTGATTCAATCTTTGTGGTGGTGGATAGATTTTCCAAGATGGAACACTTCATTCCATGTCAAAAAACCAGTGATGCAACTCACATTGTGAATCTGTTTTTCAAAGAGGTGATTCGACTTCATGGGTTGCCAAGAAGCATAGTTTCAGACTAAGACACCAAATTCATAGGGCATTTCTGGAGGACATTATGGAAGAAGCTGGGAACTAACTTGTTGTTTAGTTTATCTTATCATCCTCATACGGATGGAAAGACAGAGGTAGTGAATAGAAGTCTGGGAGACTTGCTGAGAAGCTTAGTGATAGAGCACCACAGACAGTGGGACAACATATTACCACAGGCAGAATTTGCTTATAATGATTTGGTTAATAGAAGCACTGGGCAGAGTCCATTTCAAGTTTTTTATGGCATGCAGCCAAGAGGAATTTCTAAACTGAGGGATTTAGAACAAATTGTGACTAGGAGCGCTAGTGCAGAAGAATTCGTAGAGGCGATAAAGGAACTTCACAGCCGGGTGAAGGAGCGATTACAGAACTCAAGCCAGGAATATAAACACAGAGTAGATAAACATAGAAGACAACTTCATTTTGAGGTTGGTGATCTGGTTCTAGCACATTTGAGGAAAGGAAAGTTCCCGAGATGAACATATAATAAGTTGAAGATGAAGAAAATCGGGCCACGTAGGGTCTTGAAGAAATTTGGGGCGAATTCTTATGAGATTGAATTACCCGATGGGACCAGAATTTCTCCGATATTCAATATCTCATATTTGTACCCATACAGAGATGGGGAAGCAGAGACTGGAGATGAACAACCAGTGATCCAGTGGACAAAACAGATGCCAGTAGCAAAGAAACCGCATATGGAATGCATACTGGAAAAGAGGGTGAGCAAGAGGACCAGGCGAAAGCAATACTTTGAGTATCTGGTCAAGTGGAAGAACCATCCAGTTGAAGATGCCATCTGGGAGACCAAAGTAGAGATACAGAAGCATGGACAGATCATGCAGGAGCTCATGGATAGGAACCCATGAAAATTTTCAAGCGAGGGAGTATGATGCAGGAGCTTCTCCCACATCAAGCGAGCCAGCACGAAAGACAATGGACAGCTGGGCAAGCGCCAGCACAAATTTTGAAAATACCTTGAAGTTGTTACATGATCTTAAATGAAGTCAATTAAGATGAGGCGCACTTGTAAATTGTAAATAGATCTTGAGCCATTAGCTCTCATCCTTAGTAGGTAGGAGGCATTTAAGATAGTTAATGCAAGTAGATAGAATTTAATTCTAGATTAGACTATTTGAGAGCGCGAGAGGGAAACGGGATATAGACACCCTCATTGTGCATTGTAACATGATCAGAGTTAGAATCATTGGAGATTCTAAGCATTGAGAAGAAGAGCATGCAGGGAGCTGTGTAAGAACACCCACGTACAGATATTTGGATTAATAGGAAGAGATTGATTCAAATTCATGGTTTTGTGTTGTTCTCTGTGTATTGATGTTGAATGATATTCTCATGAATGTTTTCTTCCTATTATACATTTTCTTTATATGTTGTGTGTAATATTTCATGGTTGAATTGAAGTCTGAGAGGAAGAAGAAATGAGTTTCAATTGTTTCTCTATTTGAGCCGAGAATTCCTGCAAGGAGTGCAGTCGAAGTGTCCGCAAGGAGTGTGTTGACGTAGGCTTCAAATAGAGTCACTTTTGTTCTCATTCACTTGGAAGTGCAGGTTTGGCACAGGAGTTGTGCAAGGAGTGTGCAGACCAAGCTAAGCCTCAGAGTTGTGAATCAAAGCAAAGTATTGAGATACTGTTGTTGCAGGTGTGCGCAGGGTCGAAAGGAAGGTTCAACACTTGGAAGTGTCTGAAGGTTGTCGCAAGGAGTGCGCACACGAGTTTTTCTCTAAGGCTCAGAGTCATAAGAAATCTCAGGAAGGATAAGGCCTTCAAGATTGTTGAAGGACAACACAGGGAAGTTGTGACTGGAAGTTCGAGGGAAGTGCCGTAAGTTTATACTATAGGTGGACAAGTTCTGTGGAGGAACACTTAGTCATTTCGCAGATTTCATCACGAGGAATGGACAGTTGGTATTCTCCGAGGAGGATTCGTTTCATCCTAGAAGTCATTAGATCTCGCAGAGGTGCAAGGTATATACGACAGAGTATTTCAGAAGGTTTGAAGCTCAGGAGGGGAAGGACCATATATCTGAAGCACGAGGACTGTCGGATTCACATGTGGGATTGTGCATCGGGGTTTCGTGGGTTGAAGTCCCGTGAATATAGGAACAGGAATCACAAAATCATGACACACGATATCCCGACGACTAAGTAATTAGGGTGGGGCCACAGGAGTCGGTGACGGGGGACAGGTGGCACACCATGTCGGGGTCTCACAGCGAGAAGTCCTGAAAAATCGACATCAGGATTCGCAATCCTGCGAAGTCTGAAATCCCGATAGAGGTGACAGGATGTTGAAGGGTCAAACTAACGCATATGTTGGAGTTTCGGCATATCGGGAATCAGGAATCAGGAATACGAGTTACTCGACATCGCAAGTGCCAAATTCACGATAGAGAAAGTCCCGATAGGGAAAGGGTCAGCGTTGACGGTATCAGCATTTGGGGGTTCAAGAGTGCAGCGCTCGACCATTGGATTCGCAAAGTCATGAGTTCCGATCTCCCGAGTGTGAAGAGGAGATCTCGCGAAGACTGTTGTGGGTGGAAATTTCCCGATAGGAAAATAGAAAAGTTGTTTGAGAGTTCTTCGGGCCATAAGGGAAAGAAAGATCCTATGAGTGGACGTGCTTGTGAGCGCGACTGCGTCAACTTTCAACCTATTTTTTTTCTTATTACCCCTTTCTACTTGTTGACATGACAAGGGTTTCAAACTTTTATTTTTCTTAGTACCTATTATCTCTATTGATGTGTCACTCTTTTTTGTGTGGCATAGGTGTTGAAAATATACTTTATTTAGTAACCCTTTCTCTTTTGTGACATGTCACCTTTGCTGAGTTGGCATAGATTTCCACATCTTTGTTTTCTTAGTACCCCTTTCTCCTTTTTGACAAGGCATGGGTGTCAAACTTTTATTTTTCCTAGTACCCATTTATCTCGATTGACATGTCACCCTTTTTTTTGTGGCATAGGTGTTGAACTTCCCTTTTAATTAGTACCTCTTTCTATTTGGTGACATGTCACCCTTTCTAAGCTATTATAAATTTCAACCAATTTATTTTCTTAGTACCCCTTTCTCCTTGTGTACATGGCACGAGTGTCAAACATTTATTTTTCTTAGTACCCCTTTATCTATGTTCACGTGTCACCCTTTTTGTGTGGAATAAGTCTCAAACTTGTCTTTAACTTAGTACCCATTAGTCTTAGGTGACGTGTCACCTTTGCTGATTTCGAATAGCTTTCGAGCTCTTTGTTTTCTTGGTACCTCTATCTCCTTGTTGACATTGCATAGTTGTCACAATTTTATTTTTCTTAGTACCCCTTTATCTTTGTTGACGTGTTAGTCTTTTTTATGTGGCATAGGTGTTGAACTTCTCTTTTCCTTAGTAACCTTTCTCTTCCATGACATCTCACCCTTGCTAAGTTGATTATATTTTTCCAACACTTTATTTTATTAATATCCCTTTCTCCTTGTCGACATGGTAGGGGTGTCAAACTTTATTTTTCTTAGTACCACTTTATCGCTTTTGACATGTCAACCTTTATTGTGTGACATACGTGTTGAACTTATATTTTTGTTAGTACACACTGATAATAGGTGACGTACCACCCTTTCTAAGTTGGAATGGATGTAAAACTCTTTACTTTCATATTACCCCTTTCTCCCCGTTTAAATGGCATAGGTGTCAACTTTTATTTTTCTTCGTACCCCTTTATCTTTGTTGATGTGCCACCCTTTTTTTTGTGGCATAGGTGTTGAAATTATATTTTACTTAATACCCCACAGTATTAGGTGATGTATCACCCTTATTGAGTTGGAATACCTTTCAAACTTATCCTTTTATTAGTACCCCTTTCACCCTTTTGACATGGCACTGTTGTCAAACTTTTATTTTTCATAGTACCCCTTTATCTTTGTTGATGTGTCACCATTTTTTGTGTGGCATAGGTGTTGAACTTGTCTTTTCCTTAGTATGGTTGAATTTTAGGTCAAGTGTCACCCTTGTTGAGTTGGAAGATATTTCGAAATATTTATTTTGTGAATATCCTTCATCTTCTTGTTGAAATGGCATGGGTGGCAAACTTTTATTTTTCTTAGTACCCCTTTATCTTTGTTGACGTACCGCCCTTTTTTCTTTGGCATAGGTGTTGAACTTCTATTTTCCTGAGTACCCCTTTCTATTTGGTGAGATATCACTCTCGCTGAGTTTGAATAGATTTTAACCTCTTCATTTTCCTAGTACCCCTTTTTCCTTGTTGACATGGCATGGGTGTCAAATTTTTCTTTTCTTAGTAACCATTTATCTTTGTTGACGTGTCATCATTTTTGTGTGGCATGGGTGTTGAACTTATCTTTTCCTTAGTACCCCTTGAAATTAGGTGATCTGTCACCCTTCCTGAATTTCCATAACTTTCGACCTCTTCATTTTCTTAGTTCACCTTTCTCCTTGTTGAAATGTAATGGGTGTCAAACTTGTATTTTTCTTGGTACCCATTTATCTATGTTGATGTGTCGCCATTTTTTGTGTGGCATAGGTGTTGAAATTATCTTTTCCATAGTACCGTTTTCTCTTAGGTAACATGTCACCCTTGTCGAGTCCGCATACCTTTTGAACTATTCATTTTCTTAGTACCCCTTTCTCCTTGTTTACATGGAATAGGTTTCAAAATTGTATTTTTACTAGTACCCCTTTATCTCTATTGACGTGTCACCCTTTTTTGGTGGCATAGGTATTGAACTTCTCTTTTCATTAGTACCACTTATTATTAGGTGACAAGTCACACTTGATGAGTTGGCATAGATTTTGACCTCTTCATTTTCATAGTATCCCTTTCTCATTTTTGTGTGGAATAGGTGTTGAACTTCTCTTTTCCTTATTACCCCTTCCTCTTCGGTGACGTGTCACCCTTTCTAATTTGGAATAGATTTCGACATCTTTATTTTCTTAGTACTCATTTCTCCTTATTTAAAGGGTATAATTGAGAAAAAAAAAAAAAATCTTAGTACCCCTGATCTAGGTGGATATCGATGGCCACCTACCTTTTCAAATTGGCTCAAAACAATTTTCTTGCAGTTTTGGTAATTTACTATTTTTAGCAGTTTTTAACATCCAAGGCCATTTTGAGGACCTAAATGAAGGTTTTTAAATATATATATAGGTTCTAAATGTCAGTCAAAGGCTTTGATTGAGCCCCTAAAATGAATCTCCTCGACAATACCTTTCCAATGAGCTATCCTGTACCCCAAACAGAGATCGTATGCCAAAGTTAGACCCGCGGGAAGTTGATACACCAAACTACCCAAAACGGGGGTCCACAAAATTGTTGCCTTTTCATCTTCTGGAGTTAGAGTTTGGGATTTTATTTATGATAAAATGGAATTTGGAGCCTCATTATAAAATCATCTTCTTGCTAATGCGAGTAGCGGACACATCTCTTCTCAAAGATACGCTGCCACCATTCTAACGAGTCTTTTACTTTGTATTTTTACAATATTTGTACATTTTCGCTCATTAATAGAAAATTGTGTGTTATTGTATCTATGTGTTTATGGTTTCATCTCCGATACATTTTTGTTATATTATTGGATATCCAAGATATCTCTGTACATTTCTTTATTATATCCCCACTCTCATTTTGACATCTCGATTTTCTTAGTACCCCCTTCTCCTTGTTGACATGGCACATGTGTGAAACTTTTATTTTTCTTAGTACGCCTTTATCTTTGTTGACATGTCGCCATTTTTTGTGTTGCATAGGTGTTGAAATTCTCTTTTCCTTAGTACTCATTTCTCCTCAGTGACGTGTCACCCTTGCTAAATTGGAATAGCTTTCGACCTCTTCATTTTATTAGTACCTCTTTCTCCTTTTTGACATGGAACACAGGTAAAACACTTATTTTTCTTAGTACCCCTTTATCTCTATTGACGTGTTTCCCTTTTTCATGTGGAATAGATGTTGAAATTATATTTTCCTTAGTATCCCTTTCTCTTAGGTGCGTGTCATCCTTCCTGAGTTGGAAAATATTTCTAGCTCTTTGTTTTCTCAGTGCCCCTTTGTCCTTGTTGGCATGGCATAGGTGTCAAACTTTTATTTTTATTAGTACCCCTTTATCTATGTTGATGTTTTGTATTTTTTGTGAGGAATAAGTGTTGAACTTCTCTTTTCCTTAGTACCCCTTACTCCTTGTTGAATGGTACGAGTGTAAAAATTTTATTTTACTTAGTACACATTTATCTCTATTGATATGTCACCTTTTTTGTGTGGCATAGGTGTTGAATTTATCTTTTCATTAGTATCTCTTTCTCTGAGGTGGCATGCCACCCTTATCACGTTGGAAGATATTTTGACATCTTCATTTTCTTAGTACCCCTTTCTGCTTCTTGAAATGGCATGGGTGTCAAACTTTTATTTTTCTTAGTACCCCTTTATCTCCATTGATGCACTTCCATTGTTTTTTTGATATTGGTGTTAAAATTCTATTTTTCGTAGTACCACGTGGACTTAGGTGACATTTCACCCTTACTGAATTGGAATAGCTTTCAACCTCTTTTTTTTCTTAGTACCCCTTTCTACTTTTTGACATGGAACGAGTCTCAAACTTTTATTTCTCTTAGTACCCCTTTATCTTCGTTGATGTTTCATCATTGTTTGTGTGGCATAGATGTTGAACTCCTCTTTTCCTTAGTATCCCTTGCAATTAGGTGACATGTCACCCTTGCTGTGTTGGCATGGATTTGCACCTCTTCATTTTCTTAGTTCCCCTTTCTTATTATTGACATGGAATGGGAGATAAACTTTTATTTTCTTGGTACCCCTTTATCTATGTTGACGTGTTGCCCTTTTTTGTGTGGAATAATTGTCGAACTTTTCTTTTCCTTAGTATCCATTAGTCTTAGGTGACATGTCACCTTTTCTGATTTGGAATAGCTTTCGAGCTCTTTGTTTTCTTGGTACTTCTTTCTCCTTGTTGACATTGCACAGTTGTCAAAATTTTATTTTTCTTAGTACCCCTTTATATTTGTTGACATGTTAGTCTTTTTTATATGGCATAGGTCTTGAACTTCTCTTTTCCTTAGTACCCTTTCTCTTATGTGACATATCACCCTTCCTATCTTGATTATATCTTTCCAACACTTTATTTTATTAATATCCCTTTCTCCTTGTCAGCATGGTAGGGGTGTCAAACTTTTATTTTTCTTAGTACCACTTTATCTCTTTTGACATGTCAACCTTTATTGTGTGACATACATGTTGAAATTATATTTTTGTTAGTACACACTGATATTAGGTGACATATCACCCTTGCTAAGTTGGTCAGGATTTAAAGATCTTTATTTTCTTATTACCCCTTTCTCCCCATTTAAATGGCATAGGTGTCAACTTTTATTTTTCTTCGTACCTCTTTATCTTTGTTGACGTGCCACCCTTCTTTTGTGGCATAGGTGTCGAAGTTCTATTTTCCTTAATACCCCACTATATTAGGTGACATGTCACCCTTATTGAGTTGGAATACCTTTCGAATTCTTCATTTTATTAGTACCCCTTTCTCCTTTTTGACATGGCACTGTTGTCAAACTTTTATTTTTTGTATTACACGTTTATCTTTGTTGATGTGTCACCATTTTTTGTGTGGCATAGGTGTTGAACTTATCTTTTCCTTAGTATGGTTGAATTTTAGGTCAAGTGTCGCCCTTGTTGAGTTGGAAGATCTTTCAAAATATTTATTTTCCAAATATCCTTCATCTTCTTGTTGAAATGGCATGGGTGTCAAACTTTTATTTTTCTTAGTAACCCTTTATCTTTGTTGATGTACCGCCCTTTTTTATTTGGCATAGGTGTTAAACTTCTATTTTCCTGAGTACCCCTTTCTATTTGGTGACATATCCCCTTCGTTGAGTTCGAATAGATTTTAACCTCTTCATTTTCCTAGTACCCCTTTCTCCTTGTTGACATGGCATGGGTGTCAAATTTTTCTTTTCTTAGTACCCATTTATCTTTGTTGACATGTCATCATTTTTTGTGTGGCATGGGTGTTGAACTTATCTTTTCCTTAGTACCCCTTGAAATTAGGTGATGTGTCACACTTCCTGAGTTGGCATAAATTTCAACATTTTCATTTTCTTAGTTCCCCTTTCTCCTTGTTGAAATGTAATGGGTGTCAAACTTTTATTTTTCTTGGTACCCATTTATCTATGTTGATGTGTCGCCATTTTTTGTGTGGCATAGGTGTTGAAATTATCTTTTCCATAGTACCTTTTTCTCTTAGGTGACATGTCACCCTTGTTGAGTCTGCATATATTTTGAACTATTCATTTTCTTAGTACCCCTTTCTCCTTGTTTACATGGAACAGGTGTTAAAATTGTATTTTTCTTAGTACCCCTTTATCTCTATTTACGTGTCACCCTTTTCCTTGTGGCATAGGTATTGAACTTCTCTTTTTATTAGTACCACTTATTATTAGGTGACAAGTCACACTTGATGAGTTGGAATAGATTTTGAGTTCTTCATTTTCATAGTATCCCTTTGTCATTTTTCTATGGAATAGGTGTTAAACTTCTCTTTTCCTTATTACCCCTTCCTCTTAGGTGACATGTCACCCTTTCTGATTTGGAATAGATTTCGACATCTTTATTTTCCTAGTACTCATTTCTCCTTGTTTAAAGGGTATAATTGAATTTTTTTTATTTTTCTTAGTACCCCTGATCTAGGTGGATATCGGTGGCCACCCACCTTTTCAAATTGGCTCAAAACAAATTTCTGGCAGTTTTGGTAATTTACTATTATTAGCAGTTTTTAACATCCGGGGCCATTTTGAAGGCCTAAATGAAGGTTTTTAAGGATATAGGTTCTCAATGTTAGTCAAAGGCTCTTAGTCAAAGGTATAGGTGTTGAAATTCTCTTTTCCTTAGTATCCCTTTCTCTTAGGTGTGTGTCATCCTTGTTGAGTTGGAAAATATTTCTACCTCTTTGTTTTCTCAGTGCCCCTTTGTCCTTGTTGGCATGGCATAGGTGTCAAACTTTTATTTTTATTAGTACCCCTTTATCTATGTTGATGTTTTGTATTTTTTGTGAGGAATAAGTGTTGAACTTCTCTTTTCCTTAGTACCCCTTATTCCTTGTTGAATGGTACGAGTGTAAAAATTTCATTTTTCTTAGTACCCATTTATCTCTATTGATGTGTCACCTTTTTTGTGTGGCATAGGTGTTGAACTTATATTTTCATTAGTATATCTTGCTCTTAGGTGACGTGTCACCCTTATCAAGTTGGAATATATTTTGACATATTCATTTTCTTAGTACCCCTTCTGCTTGTTGAAATGGCATGGGTGTCAAACTTTTATTTTTCTTAGTACCCCTTTATCTCCATTGATGCACTTCCATTGTTTCTGTGATATTGGTGTTAAAATTCTATTTTTCGTAGTACCATGTGGAATTAGGTGACATTTCACCCTTACTGAATTGAAATAGCTTTCAAACTCTCTTTTCTTAGTATCCCTTTCTACTTTTTGACATGGAACGAGTCTCAAAATTTTATTTCTCTTAGTACCCCTTTATCTTCGTTGATGTTTCATCATTGTTTGTATGGCATAGATGTCGAACTCCTCTTTTCCTTACTACCCCTTTCAATTAGGTGACGTGTCACCCTTGCTGCGTTGGCTTAGATTTTCACCTCTTCATTTTCTTAGTGCCCCTTTCTTATTATTGACATGGAATGGGAGATAAACTTTTATTTTCTTGGTACCCCTTTATCTATGTTGACGTGTCGCCCTTTTTTGTGTGGCATAGGTGTTGAACTTATCTTTTCCATAGTACCCCTTCCTATTAGGTGATGTGTCACCCTTGTCGAGATGGCATATATTTTCACCTATTCCTTTTCTCAGTACCCCTTTCTCCTCATTGACAAGGAAGAGGTGTCAAACGTTTATTTTTCTTAGTACCCCTTGATATCAGTTGACATGTCACCCTTTGGTTTGTGGCATAGGTCTTGAAATTCTCTTTTCCTTAGCACCACTCGTTATTAGGTGACTTGTCACCCTTGCTGAGTTGAAATATATTTTGACCTCTTCATTTTCATAGTAACCCTTTCTCCTTTTTGTATGGCATAGGTGTTGAACTTCTATTTTCCTTAGTACCCCTTGCTCTTAGGTGACTTGTCACCCTTTATGAGTTGGAATAACTTTAAACCTCTTCATTTTCTTAGTACCCCTTTCTCCTTGCTGACAAGGTAGAAGTATAAAACTTTTATTTTTCTTAATACCCCTTTATCTATGTTGATCTGTTTCCCTTTATTGTGTGGTATATGTGTCAAACTTATATTTTCTTAGTACCCCTTTATGTTTGTTGACATGAGGCTCTTTTTTATGTGGTGTAGGTGTTGAACTTCTCTTTTCCTTAGAACCTCTCTCTCCCTTTTGTGACATGTCACCCTTGTTGAGTTGTCTATAGCTTTCCAAAACTTCTTTTTATTAGTACCCTTTTCTCCTTGTTGACATGGCACGTGTGTCAAAATTTTATTTTTCTTAGTACCACTTTATCTCTTTTGACATAGGTGTTGAAATTATCTTTTTGTTAGTACCCCTTGTTATTAGGTGATGTGTCAACCTTGCTAAGTTGTCATATATTCCAACCTCTTCTTTTTCTTAGTACCCCTTTCTCCATGTTTAAATGCCACACGTGTCAAAATTTTATTGTTTTTAGTATCCCTTTACCTTTGTTGACGTGTCATCCTTTTTTGTGTGGCATAGGTGTTGAAATTAGTTTTTCCTTAGTAACCCTTGCTCTAAGGTGACATGAGACCCTTTCTGAGTTGGCATAGATTTCAACCAATTCATTTTCTTAGTAACCCTATCTCCTAACTGACATGCCATAGGTGTCAAAATTGATTTTTTCTTAGTACCCCTTTATATTTATTGATGTGTCACCCTTTTTTGTGTTGCTTGGTTGTTGAACTTCTCTTTTCCTTAGTACCCCTTCATATTTTGTGATGCATCAGCGTTTCTGAGTTGGCATAGCTTTCCAACCCTTCATTTTCATAGTACCCATTTCTCCTTGGTTATATGGCACAAGTGTCAAAATTTTATTTTTATTAGTACCACTTTATCTCTATTGATGAGTCTTGGGCTTGCGTTTTGTCATATTTTACACGACATAAATACACTCAACATTACACATTCTCCCCACATTTCTTCAATAATATATCCCTAATTACACCATAAACCTCCATTATCTTGTGTTATTCATCCTATGTGGTTAATACATAATTTCTCATATTTTTAGTGACTAAAAGGATGATTATACAACAGTTTTGTTGATGATGGTTTAATCCTATGTTTCTATGTCCAAAAAATATGTTCCCGCACTGGAAGTCATCCGATACTCGCACTAGAAGTCATCTGGTAGATGCACCAGAACACTCAAGATCATTTGATACTCACACTCCAAGTCATCTAGTACTAGAAAGTTTTATAGTCATCTGTTACCTGAGTTCATCTAGTACCTACGCTCATCCGGTACCAGTGTTTAGTTGTCACATGTGCTCATCCAATACCAGTGTTTATTTGTCACATGTGCTCATCCGGTACCAGCATCCTGTAGGCATCCAATACGATATATAGTTTGGAAATTTGGAATGATTCTAGATGAAAATCGAGCACATGGGTTTTTTCCAGAAAAATGTCGATATGCGAACACATGGGACATAATTTTCCCAGATCGTACGTGTGGAACTCCAGCTCAGGCGAAACAATTATGCAAAATTAGTAAAAATCTCAAATGAACTAGCACCTCGATTTACTTGCCGATGAAGGAAGATCTCAAAATTATAAGATATGGGTTTTGTCTAAAATATGGAAAATTGAGTAAATTATGAGTTGTTTCTCAAAATTTGAAATTATTTAAGAAATAAGGATCTTTAACCCGAATTTTTCATATTTGGTGAAAAACCTAGATTTCGAGATTTTATCTAAAATTGTAAAATTTATTTCCTAAGATTTAGGATTTTGTTCTATCCTCTAGAAAATGATTTTATGTATAAAATGAGCCTCGTGAGGCTAAGGATAGGGGAATGATGTTAATACTATGAACAAGGTTTATTGTTGTTGAATACTATGTTAATTTTGATGTGGTGACCGATTGCATATGAATGGAGATTTCTAGTATTGAATTTGATTCACTTGTTCAACACACCTAGATTTTGAAACTTCATCAGCATGCGTACCCTATTGGCTTGGGCCCATCAACCAGGTGTAACACATTGATTTAATTCATTTTTTAGTTTAGCTATTTATTAGAATGTTGTAGTTAAATTTGTGTTGTGTTATATTTGATTTCCAATTCTAAATTTGTTGTGCACATGATAACTTGTTGATTTCATCAAATGCATTGTTAATTATTGTGTGAATTATTTTTAAAGTTTCATTTCATTGCGCACAACCTAGAGGACATAAGATCTTCTATAGATGCATCATGTGGTGGGAAATTGATTTTATTTCTTGCATGCATAACCATAAAACACATGTGATATCTGATTTCAGTTTAAGTATTTCAATGTGAGTCAAATTGATAGAAAAGAGCCACAAACTCTTATTCATTGAAGTGTAAACATAGACTGTCATTTGTTTTTGTGTTTTTTGCAAACAGTCAGGTTCGATTCATTATTTCCATTACATTGTTGGAGTGATAAATGTTATAGAATGTCTTTTAATTAGAGGATTTGAATGCAATCTGAAATATTGAATTTTATGTAAAGAAACAAACGGAAAGCAATCTTGAACTCTTACAGAAATACATATCATAGGTTATTCAAAGAATGATATTAACATAAATCCAAATGTTTTGAATATTAAAAATAAGGATTGTGTAAATATATTATTCAAAACAAACTCATAAAGAAGAGCATTGATTCTTGACACACAAGCAATTATTCTTGAGTTGGAACTGATTAGGAATTTGAGAACAAGGTTGTTATTATATTTTGTTGAGCATGAACTCAACAACCAACAATCTTTCAAATTGGGTTTGTGGAATTTTATTGTAAATGAATGAGTGATTGAAAGTATCTTTTGGGTGATTCCATTTTTATGAAGAGGTTGAGTACTGAGTGGATTTGAATGAGCAGAGTCATTTTTAGGTTTGATGGGTCGATGTTTTGGTTGATTCCATAATTATTTGAAGGAGTGACAAGAGGCTAGTACTCTGTTTGCAACATTTTCATTTATTCTAATCTATTTTCAATAATTTACTTTTACAATTAGTCAACAAAGGTTTGAAGACAAAATGATAAGGATTAAAGAGCTTGGATTTTGAGAATAAGTTTTCAACGAGGATTCTTTTACTTATTTTACATCTGCATACCAGTTTGCACTAGTTTCTGCTTTCAGTACCAGAATTTTAAGATTGAGTAGATTTGATGATTGTTGATTGGGCTAGTTTGGTATTTATTGAGATTGATATTTAATTTCATATAGCTTCAATCACGAAAGGGAAAATTAAGGGTCTAACTCATGAGATATGGCCTCCCCGTGATGGGATTCATCCCAAGGTGTTAGTTCGTTCCCAATAAATTGAGTTAATTTCCATTTTATTTATCACATTAGAGTGTGGTTTGTCGACATTAGATATTAGACTAGTATAGGCTCCAATCCTTCATTTACTTTTCTTGCACCTCGAAGTTTACAAGTCTGGGTTGATAATTTAATGTTGGGAATTAATATTGCATATATTTAACCCAACAGCGAGTCACCCATTTTTGTCTGGCATCGGTGTTGAATTTATATTTTCCATAGTACCTCTTGCTCTTATGTGACGTTTCACCCTGGCTGAGTTGGAGTATCTTTCAACCTTTTTTTTTTCTTAGTACCCCTTTCAACATGTTGACATGGCATGGGTGTCAAAATTTTATTTTTCTTAGTACCCCTTTATCTCTATTGACGTGTCACCCCTTTTTATGTGGCATAGGTGTTGAACATTTATATTCCTTAGTAACCCTTTATCTTCTGTGAGATGTCACCTTTGCTTACCTCTTTGCTTTCTTAGTGCACCTTTCTCCTTGTTGACAAGGCACCGATGTCAAATTTTTATGTTTCTTAGTACCCCATCATTTTTATTGACGTGTCACCCTTACTTAGTCAACATAGCTTTCTACCTATTCATTTTCTTAGTACTCCTTCATCCTTGTGGACATGGGATAGGTGTCAAAGAAAAAAAAATCTTACTACCCCATTATATTTGTTGACGTGTCACACTTTTTTATGTGCCATAGGTGTTGAACTTTTATTTTCCTTAGTACATATTTCTATTAGGTGTAATGTCACCCTTAATGAGATGGCATAGATTCGACCTCTTAATTTTCTTAATACCCCTTTCTCCTTGTTGACATGGCATGGGTGTTAAACTTTTATTTTTCTTAGTACCCCTTTATCTCTATTGATGTGTCGCCCATTTTTGTGTGGCATAGGTGTTGAAATTATATTTTCCTTATTATCCCTTGCTCTTAGGTGAACTGATAGCCTTGATGAGTTGGCATAGGTTTCGAAATCTTCATTTTCTTAGTACCCCTTTCTCCTGGTTGACATGCCACATGTATCAAAATTTAATTTTCTTACTACCCCTTTGTCTTCATTGATGTGTCACACTTTTTTATGTTTCTTAGTTTTCTAACTTATATTTTCCTTAGTACCCCTTCCTCTTTTGTGAAACGTCACCCTTGCATAGTTGATATAGATTTCCAACCTGTCATTTTCATAGTACCCCTTTCTCCTTGGTTACATGGAACATGTGTCAAATTTATTTTTTGTTAGTAACCTTTTATCTTTGTTGATGTGTCACCCTTTTTTGTGTGGAATAGATGTTGAACTTGTATTTTCCTTAGTACCCCTTCATCTCAGGCGAAGTGTCACCCTTGTTGAGTTGGAATATCTTTCAACCTCTTTGTTTTCTTAGTACTCCTTTCTTAGTCACAATGTCAAATGTTTATTTTTCTTAGTACCCATTTATCTCTATTGATGTGTCAAACTTTTTTGTGTGGCATAGGTGTTGAAATTATATTCTCCTTTGTAACCCTTGAAAAACTTTCTCCTTGTTGACAAGGCATGGGTGTCAAAATTTGTCTTTTTAGTATCCCATTATCTTTGTTGATGTGTCATGATGTTTTGTGTGGAATAGGTGTTGAACTATTCTTTTCCTTAGTACCCCTTTCTCTTAGGTGATGTATACACTTTTTAAGTTCGCATAACATTCAACCTCTTCATTTTCTTAGTACTTCTTTCTCTTAGTCTACATGCCACGAGTGTCAAGGTTTCATTTTTCTTAATACCCCTTTATCTTTTTCGAGCTGTCGCACGTTTTTGAGTGGCATATTTGTTGATCTTCTCTTTTCCTTAGTAACCCTTTCTCTTAGGTGACATTTCACCCTTGATGAGTTTGAATATATTTCGAATTATTCATTTTATTATTACCCCTTTCTAATTGTTGACATGGCACGAGAGTCAAAGTTTTATTTTTCTTAGTACCCCACTATCTCTATTAATGTGTCACCCTTTTTTGTGTGACATGGGTATTAAGCTTCTCTTTTCCTTCGTAACTCTTGATATTTTGTGACATGCCAACTTTGTTGAGATGGAATAGTTTTGCACTTCTTTTTTTTCTCAGTACCCCTTTCTCCTTGTTGAGAAGGTAGGGGTGTCAAACTTTTATTTTTATTAATACCCCTTTATCTCTATTGATGTGTCACACTTTATTTTGTGGCATAGATGTTCAACTTCTATTTTCCTTAGTACCCATTTCTCTTAGTGATGTGCCTCCATTGCTAAGTTGGAATAGATTTCAACCTGTTTATTTTCTTGGTATCCCTTTCTCCTTTTTAACATGGCATAGGTGTCAAAATTTCATTTTTCTTAGTACTTGTTTATCTTTGTTTACGTGTCTCCCTTTTTTGTGTGACATAGGTGTTGAAATTATATTTTCCTTAGTATCCATTTCTATTAGGTGACATGTCACCCTTTCTGAGTTGGCATAGATTTAAACCACTTTCTTTTCTTAGTACCCCTTTCTCTTTGTTGGCATGGCATGGGTGTCAAATGTTTATTTTTCTTAGTAATCTTTTATATTTGTTGACATGTATCCATGTTTTGAGTGCCATAGGTGTTGAACTTATATTTTCCTTAGTAACCCTTTCTCTTAGGTGACATGTCACCCTTTCTAAATTGACATAAAGTTTAACCTCATCATTTTCTACGTACCCCTTTCTCCTGATTGACATGGCATGGGTGTCAAAATTTCATTTTTCATAGTACCCCTTTATCTTTGTTGACGTGTCAACCAACTTTGTGTGGAATATTTTTTTAAATTCTCTTTTCCTTTGTACCCCTTTCTCTTTTGTGATGCATCACTCTTGTTGACTTTTCATAGATTTATAACTCTTCATTTCTTACTACCCCTTTCTCCTTGGTTACATGGCATGAGTTTCAAACTTATATTTTTCTTAGTACCTGTTTATCTGCCTTGATGTGTCACCCTTTTTTGGGTGGCATAGGTGTCGAAGTTCTATTTCACTTAGTACCACTTTCTCTTAGTTGACGTTTCACCCTTACTGAGTTGGAATATCTTTCAACTTCTTTTTTTTCTTAGTGCCCCTTTCAACTTGTTGACATGGCACGGGTGTCAAAATTTTATTTTTCTTAGTACCCCTTTATCGTTATTGACGTGTCACCCATTTTTATGTGGCATAGGTGTTGAACATATTTATTCCTTAGTAACCCTTGCTCTTCTATGACATGTCATATTTGTTGAGTTGGCATATATTTCCACCTCTTTGTTTTCTTAGTACCCCTTTGTCCCTGTTGACAAGCCATGGGTGTCAAATTTTTATTTTTCTTAGTACCCCATTATTTCTATTAACATGTCACGCTTACTTAGTCATCATATATTTCCGCCTCTTCATTTTCTTAGTACCCTTTCATCCTCGTGGACATAGGAAAGGTGTCAAAATTTTATTTTTCTTACTACCTCATTATATATGTTGATGTGTCGCACTTTTTTGTGTGGAATAGGTGTTGAACTTTTATTTTCCTTAGTACTCATTTCTATTAGGTGCAATGTCACCCTTACTGAGTTGGCATAGATTTGACCTCTTATTTTTCTTAGTACCCCTTTCTCCTTGTTGACATGGCATGGATGTGGAACTTTTATTTTTATTAGTATCCCTTTATCTCTATTGATGTGTCATCCATCTTTGTGTGGCATAGGTGTTGAAATTAACTTTTCCCTATTATGCCTTGTTCTTAGGTGAAATGTCATCCTTGTTGAGTTGGCATAGGTTTTGGCCTCTTCGTTTTCTTAGTACCCATTTCTCCTGGTTGACATGCCACATGTGTCAAAATTTAATTTTTCTTAGTACCCCTTTATCTTCGTTGACGTGTCACCCTTTTTTATGTTTCTTAGTTTGTGAACTTATATTTTCCTTACTACCCCTTCTACTTTTGTGAAACACCACCCTTGCTAAGTTGGCATAGCTTTCCAACCCTTCATTTTCATAGTAGCCCTTTTTCCTTGGTTACATGGAACATGTGTCAAATTTATTTTTTATTAGTACCCTTTTATCTCTGTTGATGTGTCACCTTTTTTTGTGTGGCATAGGTGTTGAAATTCTATTTTCCTTAGTACCCCTTTCTCCTAGGTGAAGTGTCACCCTTCCTAAGTTGGAATAGCTTTCTACCTCTTTGTTTTCTTAGTACCCCTTTCTCCTTGTTGACATTCCAAGGGTGTCAAACTTTTATTTTTCTTAGTACCCATTTATCTCTATTGACGTGTCGCCCTTTTTTGT
>JZKD02S1628820.1:615648-628476 GCA_000966675.3 Picea glauca
CTTCTAGAAGGATCTTCCTCTAGATGCTTCTTTTTAGTATAAATAGGAGTCAAGGGTATGAGAACCCTAGCTTGGATATTATTGTAATAGAGCTCTGCTCAACTGGAGGTTTCCCACTCGAAGAGGCCTGTGAACATTGCTTTCAGATTCAAAGTGTTGTTTTTGTTGTTATTCTTATATCATTTCAGTGTTATTGTGGTGAATGTTCTGGTTATATTGTTGTTATCCTTCCATTACTAGAATTTTATTTTTGTCCTGCATACATTTTATATCTGGTATATTACACAACTCATCAACTACTTGTCTCAACCATGTACTCAATATGTACCTCAACCAAAATCCCTCATCAATTTCATCATCCAAAAATTATTTGTAGCTCTGTAATAGACCTGGTGTATATGATCACATTCCTACAAACCTTCCTTAACTTTAACAACAAGACACTAGCATTTTCATCAAACTTTTCTTTAGTCTCATATGCCTGGTTTTTGATTAATCAACAACCCTAACTTGAAGTAATCATAACTGTGTACCTATAATAAATAAATATCTAAAACTGATACACAATGTTATTCAGTGTGTTTTATTCAATTCCTCCAAG
Organism: Picea glauca; assembly: GCA_000966675.3. NCBI lineage: Eukaryota > Viridiplantae > Streptophyta > Pinopsida > Pinales > Pinaceae > Picea > Picea glauca. Next base: position 616,250 of record JZKD02S1628820.1, read on the forward strand.
TGTCACTACTTGGAACCTCTCAGAAAATGAGTTATAGAAAAAATGGCACACCTTGTTGAATTCTGGCTTATTCTAGAGAGCGACCTTGTAGAGCGTGCCCCACATGGAATATTTGTTGAATTCATCTGAAACAGTTACAAAACATACTAAACACTATACTATAACCGAAAATTTTTGTCTTACTAAATTTGGATCTTTTATGAGGAAGTTATGACGTTTTTACCCAAAACACCAATTTTTGACTAGTTTCAGGACTAGCCACAAACCCTATTTTCCACGGAGTGTAACTCCAAAAATACAACGACCCACAAGCTGAATTTTTTAGAAAAGATACTTGGATATGTTTTCTCAATGGAATAGAGATTTCACGGCTTGAATCATTATAGAAAACAAGTTATAGTGAAAATGGTGAGATGACCTGTAAATAACATACCTTAGAAAGCACCATCAAAAGAATTTATCCTTCCTTGAATTCCGGCCTTGTTTTCTAACCCTTCCCTCAAAAATTAGGACTAGATATCCTTTTGTTACCTTAGACAACTATAGATATTCAATATGCTCAAGTGTGTCTTAAATGAGAGAGCCTCGCCTCTTATTTATACTCTCCAAGTAGCTTCCTTAAAAACATTTTCTAGGTCACTTTACCCACTTTCCTTATTTTAGGGTTAAACCACTTCTAATTTCTCCATTAAATTTATTATTTAAATAATTTATTTTTTATTCACTTTTAATTATAGTACACTCATCACTTCACTTTATTATTTACCTTCTAAAATCTCTTAATCCAATTTGACTACTTTGACCTTTTGGGGCTTCTAGATGACATATGAGGGTCCTCCAACTTCTTAAGGCCATAACTCTCAAACCATAAGGATTTATGTGACATTCCCCATACCACCAAAAATTGAATGACATGTATTATCCATATAGAATAGTATTACCTTCAAATATAGAAAAATTCATACCGTTATCCATCAAACAAACTTCTGTCCATTACCCAAACCTCAGTTCTCCAACTTCACATGGTCATAACTCTCTAACCGTGAGGAGTTATGTGACGTTCCACATACCAATGGAAATGGAATGAAAAGAAATATCCATATAGGATAGTTTCCTTGACAAATTCACTATCCTTCATCTCATTATTCCACAATTAATCATGGGTTCTCTTACTTCGCAAAGCGTCTTCCCGTGAGGGCTTTCACCATAAGGGGACCACTTTGGAGTTCATCCATATTTACTTCTTATCAACCATGAAAAGACAATAATGATTCATATTTACATCAAAAAATCTTGGGTACATTACCCAAACCTTTGTGCTGCAGGGCTTTCTTCAAGGGTTGACATCAATGACAACCAACCTTAATCAACATTTATCTCTTTTGACGTATCACCCATTTTTCTATGGCATAGGTGTTAAATTTCTCTTTTATTTAGTAACCCTTTCTCTTTTGTGACATTTCACCTTTTCTGAGTTTCCATACTTTTCCACCTATTTATTTTCTCAGTACCCCTTTCTCCTTGTTGACAAGGCACAGGTGTCAAATTTTTAATTTTCTTAGTACCCCTTTATCTCTATTGACATGTCACCCTTTTTTGTGTGGCACAGGTTTTAAAGTTATTTTTTATTCAATGCCCATTTATCTAAGGTGATTTTTCACACTTTTTGAGTTGGCATAGAATTGAACGCATTCATTTTCTTAGTACCCCTTTCTCCTTATAGATATGGCATGGGTGTCGAAATGTTATTTTTCTTCGTACCCCTTTATCTCTATTGATGTGTCACCATGTTTTGTGTGGCGTAGATGTTAAACTGACGCAGTAAAGACACGACCACCACCTCACGCACCTACTCACAGGATCGATCAATCATCTCATGCGAGCTGAATTAGCTCATCTGATTCTCTGCTGGAATCTCTATTAAAAACCTGATCCATAGGTCCTTCTGTTTACCCGCACGGCTGTTCTGGGTTCAACCTTGAACTTTCCCCAACTCAGTTTCAGGTTTTGGGGTTTCGCGATCCTTGATGTCACGAATCTCTGTCCCCGCGATATCCCAATCACCGCTTTGTCGATGCGCTCTCTTCTGGCCTTAGCCCCTCCTGGCTATGCCCTAGTCCATGTGACCACTTCTCATAAGACCATAGCCTTATATCTTTTCGGGATTTCCCAAATCAAAAAGTCCGACCTCTTGACTCCCAAAATGGCCTTTCTCACCTTAGCCCCTCCTGGCTATACCCTGGTCCACATGACCACTATCTCACAAGACCGCAGCCTTGTCTCCTATCGGGGTTTCAGACATCACAATTCCGAAATGCATAAACGCTTTGTCTATTGGATTCCCGATCCTCCGATTCCCGATATGACGTCAGTTAACAATCCCTGTCTGCCTTTAGCACGATCAACAACCATTATCGCCTATGAAACCAATGGTTCCAGATATCCCTCGGGACTTCAGGGTTTCAAATGCCCATATGCATTTTCCCTCGGGACTACCGATCCCTCGAATCTCGATTCTCCGCTATGCTGACAGCTGGCCCCAAAATGGCACTTCCCTCTTCTCCTATATGCTGACAGTTGGCCTCATAATGGAGCTTTCCTCCTTGTCGGGGTTTCGGACTTCGTGATTCCGAATTGCAAGGACTTCTTCTCCACGAGATTACCAATTTTCCCGATTCTCCTCCATGCATCCTCCTATGATGGACAATCCTGATCGTTTCTCGCAATTTTAGGACTTTCGCTACCCCGATGGAAGAAATCCTCTGTCAAATCAAAACCCCGGTAGTCGATATACCGATGGGTCGCTCGATCTCTGCCACGTGTCTCCACAAACGGACGGTCCAGATCATTCCCGCTATTTCGAGACTTGAAATGTCCCGACTTTCTCGACCTCGAGAATTCCGATATATCGAACATCGATATCTCGATAAGTCAAATCCATTTCGAGAATTCCACCCTCTTGTTCACGAAGCTTAAACTCCGTGCATCTCCTCTCATATCTAACGGCTGACGAGTATCTATGTGAACATCCGACGGTCCACAATCTCCCCTTCTGTTCGCTTCTCCTGATGCTCTCTAGATGTGAAAACCTTCCAACGGTCCAGATCTTTTCGGCTAATTCAACGGCTGATGTTTCTCCCTCCTGAGTTGTTGCTCTTTCTTCCCAGCCTTGGGAGAATTCACCAAAACTCAAAGGCCTCAACCTTTGTCCTCGTTTTCCTTTGCGAGCTCTACGAATTTGAGTCCTCGCATGCACTCTCGATAACGTTGTTCCTCCTGAGATTTCACTTTCGAATCCCCAAGGGATTCTTGAACTTCTACACCTCTGCAGAGTCTTTACACACACACAGTGTTGTCTCTCCTGAGCTTCTCACATGCTCAGACCCCTAAGGTATTTTATCCTTATTCCTTCTCCCACAGATGGATAATTTAATGCCCTCCTAGCTATCCTTCACTCAAGCAACCTCTTGCTGAGTCTACAGGATGTTCAACAACCTTGTGAAGATCCCTCAGTGGATTCTTCCTCAAATTATTGAACTCAAAAGAGTTCTCTTCTCCTATGCCTGTCTACAAAATGACTCAAATGCCCACCTGACAGAGTGTCAAGAATCCTCAGTGATTCTGACTCCTCAAGAACTCAAAGCAGAGTTCTTCCTCGGTGCACCGTTGTGCATGCGCTCAATGCCCACTTGGCAGATCTTCACAGAACTCCTCAGAGATTCTGTCTGCAACTGTTTTTTCCTCCACAACCTTGCCTCCAAGGTGTTCAGTAACCTTGAGGTCTTCACTGAGTTGTTGATCCTAGTTCTTGTGCCGCAGCACATCTTTGTCTAAACCCGCAGTATTCAGAAGTGCTTCAGTGCACCGGTATTCAGAGACCGAAGTACTCTGTCACGCCCTCCTGGCATGCAACCTCAAATACCTTCACCTGAAATCACACACACTCCTGCAAATGAAACCCTACAATATACATCTACAACATACATTCATATCATATGAAGAACACTCACAGACATTCATTCAACATAGAATACATGCAGGAAAAGATGCTTATGTTTATATTAAAATGGCGAACACCTATATTTACAAAGTGTTCCTGAGCATGGCCTATAACAAGGTCTCGGCTCCTTCTCTTCTGCTCTCTACATGCAGATTCTCTTCTATCCTCTCCGACTACAACTCTCTCACCTTCTACCAAAATGAGATACAAAATCTCTTTTACTTGAGGAGGCATCTTCGAGCTCTTCCCTCCAACCTACCTACCCTATTCAATTACATTGAATGGGTTGTCTAGTACAGCATCTGGATCTAGATATTAGCCTTACAAACATTAAAGGCCTATCTTATCTACACCTTCACAAAAGCACGACTTCACGGCTCAACAACCTAAGCATTAAATTACATTCAATTCAGATTTCAAATGAGGTTGTGTCTTTCTCTTCAGCTTTGAATGCGTGCACTTGACGTGGCTGGCTGGCTGGCTGGCTGACGTGGAGAGATGCTCTTGCATCATACTCCTCAGCTACAAAATTCATGAGCTCTTGCTCATGAGCTTCCCATCTCTGATGTTGGAATCCTCTTGGATCCCAAATCATCCTCTGGAGCTGTTCATCCGCTCCATTCTTCTATTGTTGCTTCTGCGATGTTTCTACTGTTGCTTCTTCCTTTCTACTAAGCTACTCCTTGCTGGCAGTTTCTGCTGACCTCAACATCAGCCTTATGATCTCCTCGATCACTTCGTCCAACTGCTCTAGTGGTTGGTCCTGTTTTTGCAGTCTCCCCAGCTGCAAAATTTTTCTGCAATTGGGTAGATCATCATGATCTCCCATGCGTTCTTATTCATCAGCTTCCAACTTCACCTATTGGATGTGCACGCTCTGTAGTTTCAACCTCTCTTCCAGGGCTTCAATTTGTTCCCACAGATCAACAAAACAAATGTTGTCTACCCCTTCTTCTTCTGCTGCAAACTCCCAGGTTGCAGTCCTTTCAGTCTCCTGCCTGAAAATATTGAGCCATTCCTCAGAATGCTCATCATCCTCTTCTGCTTCTTCTGCTGTCAGCTTCAGTGCTATAGATTCTTTTCTTTAGGCTTCCTAGCTGAAAACATTGATCCATTCCTCAGAATGCTCATTCTCTTCTTCGTCTGCTTCTGCTTGGGAAGTCTCAAACACCTGCTCCAATTCCTCCTTGACAGTCACAGCTGACTGTTCTTCTACTATTGCTACACCTGAAACATAGAATTATGCCTCCTCTGGGCTAAGTGGTAGGGATACCTTGATTCCCCCAATCATCAGAAGATCCCTCAGATCCTCCTCTTTTGTCAGCTGCACATGCTGATTTAAATTCATCTCTGAATTTATGAGACCCTCCGATAGTATCATCTGCTCATCCCTGCCCACCTGGAAATATGGGATGTGTCTACTTCCCTCCTAGCAGTCCATGGAATCAACTAATTCCATCTCTGTTTCCTTGCCCACCTGGAAAACTAGAAACCTTTCGTTTCCCTCCTGACAGTCTTTGAGATCCCATAGTGACCTCATTTCATTGCCCAACTGGCAATGTGAAATTCCTCGGCTGTCCTCCTGAAAGTATCTGAGATCTTCATCTGATCTCAACTCCTTGCCCACCTGGGAAACTGGAATTTCCTCTCTTCCCTCCTGGCATTTCTTGATATCTTCAGTCAATCCTAATTCATTCTCCGCATCATTGAGACCTCTCCCAGTCACTAGTTCACACATACGAACCATCTCCTCAGGTCCGTCAAGGTTTTCAACATACCTCAACCATCCTCTTAACAGCCTTCGTTGTCTTCTGACCATCAACTCCCTGACTGGCCAATTTTATTTTTCCTTCCTCATGGGCCATTCATACACCCATATCGACTTTGCTTTCTGTTGCATCTTCAATGCAAGATTTTCTATTTCTTTCTTTATATCAACGAACTCTTCATCTATATCTTCTTGGCTCCATAGCTCTGAGTTTTTCCTCCCAGCATACTTACGGCCTTCAGTAGCCATGTTGTTGTCCCTGTCTGCTCTCCTACCAAACCTGTTGTTGTCACTCTGCACCCTGAGTGTTTCTAGCTTCATCCTCCACAGTCCTCTCGACTTCCTTCTTGATTGTTGCCTACCTACAAACAATAACCACAGAGTCTCCAGCGCTATGTCTTCCTTTACCTCTCCCCCTGCTTGAAATATACAAACAAATTTCTCTCTCTGATACCACTTGATGCATATCAAAGTTCTCTTTACCTCTTATACCTCCCTCATCTAAAATATACAAACAAGAATCAGGCTCTGATATCGCTTGATGTAGTAAAGACACGACCACCACCTCACGACCCTACTCACAGGATCGATCAATCATCTCATGTGAGATAAATTAGCTCATCTGATTCCCTACTGGAATCTCTATTAAAAGCCTGATCCACAGGTCCTTCTGTTTACCCGCACGGTTGTTCTGGGTTCAACCGTGAACTTTCCCTGACTCAGATTTGGGGTTTCGCGATCCTCGATGTCACGAATCTCTATCCCCGCGATCTCTCAATCATCGATTTTCCAATGCGCTCTCTTCCGGCCTTAGCCCCTCCTGGCTATGCCCTGGTCCATGTGACCACTTCTCATAATACCGCAGCCTTATATCCTTTCGGGATTTCCCAAATCAATAGTCCAACCTCTCGACCTCTTGACTCCCGAAATGGCCTTTCTCTCCTTAGCCCCTCCTGGCTATACCCTCGTCCACATGACCACTATCTCACAAGACCGTAGCCTTATCTCCTATCGGGGTTTCAGACATCACAATGACAAAATGCATAAAAACTTTGTCTACGGGATTCCCGATCCTCCAATTCCCGATATGACGTCAGTTAACAATCCATGTCCGCCTTTAGCATGATCAATGGCCATGATCGCCTATGAAACCAATGGTTCCGGATCTCCATCGGGACTTCAGGGTTTCAAATTCCCAAATTCATTTTCCCTCGGGACTACCGATCCCTCGAATCCTGATTCTCTGCTATGCTGATAGCTGGCCCCAAAATCGCACTTTCCTCTTCTCCGATATGCTGACAGCTGGCCTCACGATGGAGCTTTCCTCCTTGTTGGGGTTTCAGAATTCACGATTCCAAATTGCAAGGACTTCTTGTCCACGGGATTCCCAATTTCCTAATTCCTGTAATGCCAATGGACGACCTTCCTTTCGGGAAATCTCCCAAGTGCTCTGATCTCCTCCACGTGTCCTCCTATGATGGACGGACCTGATCACTTCTCGCGATTTCGGGACTTTCGCTACCCCGATGACAGAAATCCTCTGTCAACTCAAAACCGCGGTAGCCGATATACTGATGGGTCGCTCAATATCTACCACGTGTCTCCACAAAGGGACGGTCCAGATCGTTCCCGCTATTTAGAGACTTGAAATGTCCTCACTTTCTCGACCTTGGGAATTTCGATATCTCGAACGCCGATATCCCGATAAGTCAAATCCCTTTTGGGACTTCCATCCTTCTGTTCACGAAGCTTAAACTCCATGCATCTCCTATCAGATCTGATGGCTGATGGGTATCTATGTGAACATCCGATGGTCCACAATATCCCCTTCTGTGTGCCTGTCCTGATGCTCTCTGGACGTGAAAACCTTCCAATGGTCCATATCTTTTCGGCTGATTCAACGGCTGATGCTGCTCCCTCCTGAGCTATTGCGCTTTCTTCCTAGCCTTGGAAGAATTCACCAAAACTCAAAGGCCTCAACCTTTGTCCTCTTTTTCCTTTGTGAGCTCTACGAATTTGAGTCCTCACATGCACTCTTGATAACATTGTTCCTCCTGAGCTTTCACTTCCGAATCCCCAAGGGATTCTTGGACTTTTTCACCTCTGCAGAGTCTTTACGCACACACAGTGTTGTATCTCCTGAGATTTTCACACACTCGGACCCCTAAGGGATTTTATCCTTCTTCCTTCTCCCACAAATGAAGAATGTAATGCCCTTCTGGCTATCCTTCACTCAAGCAACCTCTTGCTGAGTCTGCAGGGTGTTCAACAACCCTGTGAAGATCTCTCAGTGGATTCTTCCTCAAATTACAGAACTCAAAAGAGTTATCTTCTCCTGTGCCTGTCTACAAAATGACTCAAATGCCCACCTAACAGAGTGTCAAGAATCCTCAGTGATTCTGACTCCTTAAGAACTCACAGCAGAGTTCTTCCTCTGTGCACCATTGTGCATGCGCTCAATACCCACTTGGCAGAGCTTCACAGAACTCCTCAGAGCTTCTGTCTGCAACTATGTTTTCCTCCACAACCTTGCCTCCAAGGTGTTAAGTAACCTTGAGGTCTTCACCTAGTTGTTGATCCCATTTCTTGTGCCACAACACGTCTTTTTCTGAACCCGCAGTATTCAGAAGTGCTTCAGTGCACCGGTATTCAGAGACCGCAGTACTCTGTCACGCCCTCCTGGCATGAAACCTCAAAGACCTTCACCTGAAATCACACACAATCCTACAAATGAAACCCTACAATATACATCTACAACATACATTCATATCATATGAAGAACACTCACAGACATTCATTCAACATAGAATACATGCAGAAAAAACTGCTTCTGTTTATATTAAAATGGCGAAGGCCTGTATTTACAAAGTGTTTCTGAGCACGGCCTATAAAAAGGTCTTGGCTCCTTCTCTTCTGCTCTCTACACGCAGATTCTCTTCTATCCTCTCCGACTACAACTCTCTCACTTTCTACCAAAATGAGATACGAAATCTCTTTTACCTGAGGGGGCTTCTTCGAGCTCTTCCCTCCAGCCTACCTACCCTATTCAATTACATTGAATGGGATGTCTAGTCTAGCATCTAAATCTAGATATCAGCCTTACAAACATTAAAGGCATATCGTATCTACACCTGCACAAAGGCATGGATTTACGGCTCAACAACCTAAGCATTAAATTACATTCAATTCAGATTTCAAATGAGGTTGTGGCTCTCTCTTCAGCTTTGAATGTGTGCGCTTGACGTGGCTGGCTGGCTAGTTGGCTGATGTGGAGAGATTCTCCTGCATCATAAAATTATCATTTCCTTATTACCCATTGTTATTAGGTGACATGTAACCCTTTTTGAGTTGGCATAGATTTCAACCTTGTCATTTTCTTAGTGCCCTTTTCTTCTTATTGACATGGTAGGGGTGTCAAACTTTTATTTTTCTTAGTAACCCTCTATCTTTGTTGATGTGTCACCATTTTTTGTGTGGCATAATTGTTGAACTTCTCTTTTTATTAGTACCCCTGGGTCATTTGTGACATGTCACCATTATTTATTTGTCATATTTTTCCACCTCTTCATTTTCTTAGTATGCCTTTCAACTTTGTTACATGGCATGGGTGTCAAAATATTTTTTTTTTAGCATCCCTTTATCTTTGTTGATGTGTCACCCTTTTTTGGGTGGCATAGGCATTGAACTTCTCTTTTCCTTAATACCCCTTGATCTTAGGTGATGTTTCACCCTTTTTGAGTTGGAATATATTTCGACCTCTTTGTTTTCTTAGTACCCCTTTCTCCTTATTGACATGGCATAGGTGTACAAAATTTATTTTTCTTAGTACCCCTTTATCTATATTGATGTGTCACCCTTTTTTGTGTGGAATAGGTATTGAACATATCTTTTCCTTAGTAACCCTTTCTCTTTTGTGACGTCTCACCTTTCTTGAGTTGAAATAGATTTCCATCTGTTGGTTGTATTAGTACCCATTTCTCCTTGTTCACAAGGCATGTGTGTCAAAATTTTAATTTTCTTAGTACCTTTTTATCGTTATTGATGTGTCACCCTTTTTTGTGTGTCATAGGTGTTTAAATTCTCTTTTCCATAGCACCCATTTCTCTTAGGTGACATGTTACACTTGCTGAGTTGGAATAGATTTCGACCTATTTATTTTATTAGTATCCCTTTCTTGTAGTGGACATCGCACGAGTGTGAAACATTTATTTTTCTTAGTACCTCTTTATCTATGTTGATGTGTCTCCCTATTTTTTCTGGCATACTTGTCAAAATTATCTTTTCCTTAGTACCCCTTGGTATTAGTTTATTTGTCACATTTGATGAGTTAGAATAGATTTCAAACTCTTTTTTTTCTTAGTACCACTTTCTCCCTTTTGACATTCCATGGGTGTAAAACTTTTATTTTTGTTAGTACCCCTTTATCTCTCTTGATGTGTCGCTCTTTTTTATGTGGCGTAGGTGTTGAACTTCTCTTTTCCTTGGTACCCATTTCTCATATATGACATGTCACCCTTGCTGAGACGACTATAGATTTCCAAAATTTTGTTTTATTAGTATCTCTTTATCCTTGTTGACATGGAATGGGTGTCAGAATTTTATTTTTACGAAGTACCACTTTATCTTTTTTGACATGTCACCCTTTTTTGTGTGACATAGGTGTTGAACTTATTTGTTTCTTAGTACCCCTTTCTCTTAGGTGAAGTGTCACTCTTGATGAGTTGGCATAGATATCAACCTCTTCATTTTCTTAGTACCCCTTTCTCCTTGTTTAAATAGAACACATGTCAAACTTTTAGTTTTCTTAGTACCCCATTATCTTTGTTGAGGTCTCGCCCTTTTTATGTGGAATAGGTGTTGAAATTATCTTTTCCTTATTACCCTATGGTCTTAGGTGATGTCCCACCCTTATTGAGTTGGCATATTTTTTGACATCTCCATTTTCTTAGTACCCCTTTCTCCTTGTTGAGATGGCACGGGTGTGAAACATTTATTTTTCTTAGTACCCCTTTAAGTCTATTGATGTGTTACCATTTTTTGTCTGGCATAGGTGTTAAACTTTAATTTTCCTTAGTACCCTTTTCTCTTAGGTGAAATTTCACACTTGCTAAGTTGGAAAAGGTTTCTATCTCTTCATTTTTGTATCTCCTCTTTCTCATTGTTGGCATGGCACATGTGTCAAACTTTTATTTTTCTTCGTACCCCTTTATCTATGTTGACATGTTCCCATTTTTTGTGTGGAATAAGTGATGAAATTTTATTTTCCTTAGTACCCCTTGTTATTATTTGATGTGTCACCCTTTCTGAGCTGGAATAGATTTATACCTATTGATTTTCCTAGTAACCCTTACTCATTTTTGAAATGGCACGGCTGCCAAATTTTTATTTTTCTTAGTACCCCTTTATCTTTGTTGATGTGTCACCATTTTTTCTGTGGCATAGGTGTTGAACTTTTATTTTCCTTAGTATTGTTGGATGTTAGGTCACATTTTACCCTTATCGATTTGGTAGACCTTTCGACATCTTTATTTTATAATTATCCTTTATATTCTTGTTTAAATGGCATGGGTGTCAAACTTTTATTTTTCTTAGTACCCCTTTATCTTTGTTGATGTCCCGCCCTTTTTTCTGTGGCATAGGTGTTGAACTTATCTTTTCCTGAGTACCCCTTTCTATTTGGTGACATGTCACCCTTGTTGAGTTCGAATGGATTTTGACCTCTTCATTTTCCTAGTACCCCTTTCTCCTTGTTGACATGCAATGGGTATCAAAGTTTTCTTTTCTTAGTACCCCTTTATATTTGTTGATGTGTTATCATTTTTTGTGTGGCATAGTTATTGAACTTCTCTTTTCCTTAGTACCCCTTGCAATTAGTTGATCTGTCACCCTTTCTGAGTTGGCATAACATTCAACCTCTTCATTTTCTTAGTTCCTCTGTCTCCTTGTTGAAATGTAATGGGTGTCAAACTTTTATTTTTATTGGTACCTGTTATCGCACGGTTTGTAGGAAAGGGCCAAGGGCTTTGAAACCGGCGTAACAAGAGCTTCCCCACCCACTGTCACCTCGATGGGGGGCTCTTTCTATTTAGGAGGGCAAATCCAAGGGAGACGTCCCCAAGTCAATCTGGATAAATGAAGGGAAAAGGATAAAGACAAAGTCAAAAGGAGACCCTTCCACAGATTGATGCCCGATAAGATAGTCACCACTGCCAATGTACCTGCTTGCGAGACAAAGACAAAGAACTAGAGTGTACTTGCAGTGGATTAGCACTTCATAAAACCAATGACTATCTCTAATACATGAGAAATTAATAAATGCTATTATTGACGAAGTCAATGATGGTAAATAAAGCAAAGACTATAATCACTTCTCAATATAGCATAAAGGACAATTAGCATTTAATGTGTGTAATTAAACCATATATCAAATCATCAATGCAATGTCAAATCAGCTCATAT
>JZKD02S1628820.1:645912-659403 GCA_000966675.3 Picea glauca
GAAGGTGAATCAAGAATGGAGAAACTCCAACTTTGGGTTGAAGACCAACCACATTCCTAAGATCGATATGAGGAAGTTTGATGGAAAGGACCTAATCACATGGATACTTCAGATGTAGCAATTCTTTGATCTACATAATGTGCCACATACACAAAAAGTACGAATTGTTTCTTTATATTTAGAACCTGATCAATTTGTATGGTATCGATGTATTTGTTCTCGCAAATCACTCATCACTTGGACAATTTTCACGGAAGAAATGATAGCACACTATGAGGATACAAGGAAAAATACCTTCTTTAGCCAATTGATAAATCTCAAGCAAAAGAGTTCAGTTACCAAGCACATTGAGAACTTCCAAAGATTGAATATAAAGGTAACCAATATTCCAGATGATCACTTGATTGATTTATTCATAGGAACTTTAAAGGATAGCATTCAACATGAGGTTCACCTTTGGGAACCTAAATCATTGGAGAATGCATTTATGGTGGCAAGAAATAATTTATTTTGTATTCACTTTTAATTATAGTACACTCATCACTTCACTTTATTATTTACCTTCTAAAATCTCTTAAACCACTTTGACTACTTTGACCTTTTGGGGCTTCTAGATGACATATGAGGTTCCTCTTTGTTGACATGCCACCCTTTTTCATGTGGCATAGGTTTTGATATTCTATTTTCTTACTACCCTACAGTCTTAAGTCACGTGTCACCCTTATTGAGTTGGAATACCTTTCGACCTCTTAATTTTATTAGAACCCCTTTCTCCTTTTTGACATGGCACTGGTGTTAAACTTTTATTTTTTTTAGTACCCCTGATCTATGTGTATATCGGTGGCTACCCACCTTTTCCAACTAGCTCAAAACAATTTTCTAGCAATTTTGGTAATTTACTATTTTTAGTAATTTTTAACATCCGGGGCCATTTTGAGGGCCTAAATGAAGGTTTTTCGAGATAGAGGTTCTCAATTATATACAAAGGATTTTATTTATCCCCCAAAATGAATATCCTCGACGATACCTTTCCAACGAGGTATTGTGCACCCCAAACGGAGATCGTATACCAAAGTTACACCCCCGAGAAGTTGATACACCAAACTACCCAAAATGACATCCACATAATTGTTGGCTTTTCATGTTCTGGAGTTAGGGTTTTGGATTTTATTTATGATAAAGAGTTATTTGGAGCCTCATTATAAAATCATATTCTTGTGAATGCGAGTAGAGGACACATCTCTTCTCAAAGATAAGTTGCCACCATTCTAGCGAGTCTTTCACTCTGTATTTTTACAGTCTTTGTACATTTTCGCTCATTAATAGAAAATTGTGTATTATTTTATCTCTATGTTTATGGTTGCATATCTGATACATTTTTGTTATATTATTGGATATTTGACATATCTCTATACATTTCTTTATTATATCCGCACTCTCACTTTGTGTCAAAAATAATTTGGATCAATCCCTTTATCTATGTTGATGTGTCACACTTTGTTTTGTGGCATAGGTGTAGAACTTATCTTTTCCTTAGTACCCCTTGGTGTTAGGTGACGTCTCACCTTTGTTGAGTTGGAATGACTTTCAACCTCTTTGTTTTCTTAGTACTTCTTTCTCCTAATTGACATTGCACAGGTGTAAAACTTATATTTTTCTTAGTACCCATTTATCTATGTTGACGTGTCACTCTTTTTTATGTGGCATAGGTGTTGAACTTATCTTTTCCTTAGTACCACTTTATCTTCTGTCACATGTCACCTTTTTTTATTTTTCTATAGATTTCCAACACTTCATTTTATTGATGCCCATTTCTCCTGGTTGACATGCCACAGATTTTAAACTTTTATTTTTCTTAGTACCACTTTATCTCTTTTGACATGGCACCCTTATTTGGGTGACATAGGTGTTGAATTTATGCTTTTGTTAGTAACCCATGCTCTTAGGTTACATGTCACCCTTTTTGAGTTGGCATAGATTTAAACCTCTTATTTTTCTTAGTACCCCTTTCTCCTTGTTTATATGGCATAGGTGTCAAACATTTATTTTTCTTAGTACCCCTTTATCGCTATTGACGTGTCTCCCTTCTTTGTGTGGAATAGGTTTTTAAATTATCTTTTCCTTAGTAACCCTTGATATTAGGTGACATGTCACCCTTGTTAAGTTTCCATAGCTTTCGAACTCTTCATTTTCTTAGTACCCCTCTTTATTCATTCACGTAAAACTTCATTTTTATTAGTACCACTTTATCTTCGTTGACGTGTCACCCTTTTTTGTATGCCATAGTTGTTGAACTTCTCTTTTCATTAGCACCATTTCTTGTTTTTTGACACATCACCCTTGCTAAGTTTTCATATCTTTCCAACTCTTCATTTTCTTAGTACCCATTTCTCCTTGATTACATGGAACGGGTGTCAACATGTTATTTTTCTTAGTCCCCCTTTATCTTTGTTGACAAGTCACCTATTTTTGTGTGGTATAGGTGTTGAAATTATATCTTTTGTAGTGCCCCTTGGTATTAGGTGACGTTTCACCCTTACTGAGTTGGAATAAATTTCAACCTCCTTTTTTTCTGAGTACCCCTTTCTCCTTGTTGTCAGGGCATTGGTGTCAAACTTTTATTTTTCTTAGTACCCCTTTATCTCTATTGGCGTGTCACCCTTTTTTGTGTGGCACAAGTGTTGAACTTCTCTTTTCCTTACTAACCCTTGCTCTTTTGGGATGTGACACCTTTGTTTATTTGGCATATCTTTCCACCTCTTTGTTTTCTTAGTACCCCTTTCTCCTTTTTGACAAGGCATGGGTGTCAAAGATTTATTTTTCTTAGTACCCAATTATCTCTATTGATGTGTCACCCTTTTTTGCATGGCATAGGTGTTGAACTTATCTTTTCCTTATTACCCATTTGTCTTAGCTGACATGTTTCCCTTTCTGATTCATCTTAGATTTTGACCTATTCTTTTTCTTTGTATCCCTTTCTCCTTGTGGACATGGCACGGGCATCAAAATTCTATTTTTCTTACTATCTTGTTATATTTGTGGACGTGTCACCCTTTGTTTGTGTCATAGGTGTTGATCTTTTCTTTTCCTAAGTACCCATTACTATTAGGTGACATGTCACCCTTGCTATGTTGGACTAGATTTCAACCTCTTCATTTTTTTAATACCCCTTTCACCTTGTTGACATGGCATGGGTGTCAAACTTTTATTTTTCTTAGTACCCCTTTATCTTTGTTCATGTGTCCCCGATTCTTGTGTGGCATAGGTGTTGAACTTACCTTTTCCTTATTACCCCTTTTCTCTTAGGTGAAATTTCAACCTCGCTGAATTGGCATAGATTTCAACATATTCATTTTCTTAGTACCCCTTTCTCCTGGTTGACATGTAAAGGGTGTCAAAATTTATTTTTTCTTAGTCCCCCTTTATCTTTGTTGACATGTCACCCCTTTTTTTGTGTCTTAGTTGTTGAAATTATATTTTCCTTAATATTCCTTGCTCTGTTGTGATGTGTCACCCTTGCTAAGTTGGCATAGATTTCCAACTCTTCATTTTCCTAATACCCCTTTCTCCTTGGTTACATGGCACAAGTGTCAAACTTTTGTTTTATTAGTACCCCTTTCACTATGTTCACATGTCACCCTCTTTTGTGTGCATAGGTGTTGAACTTTTCCTTTCCTTAGTACCACTTCCTATTAAGTGATGTGTCACTCTTGCTGAGTTTGAATAGCCTTCGACCTCTTCGTTTTCTTAGTACCCCTTTCTCTCCTTGTTGACATGGAAAGGGTGTCAAAGGTTTATTTTTCTTAGTACCCCTTTATCCCTATTGACATGTCATCCTTTTTTCCGTGGCATAGTTGTTGAACTTATTTTTTCCATTTTAACCCTTTCTCTTTTGTGACTCGTCACCTTTGTTGAGTTGGCATAGATTTCCACCTCTTTGTTTTCTTAGTACACCTTTCTGCTTGTTGACAAGGCACAAGTGTCAAATTTTATTTTTCTTAGTACCCCTTTATATCTGTTGGCGTGTCGCCCTTTTTTGTTTGGAATAGGTGTTGAAATTCTATTTTCCTTAGTACTCCTTGCTCTTAGGTGAATAATCAACCTTTCAAAGTTTCCATATCTTTTGACATATTCATTTTCATAGTACCCCTTTTTCTTGGTTGACAGTCCACAAGTGTCAAAATTTCATTTTTCTTAGTACCCCTTTATCTTTGTTAAGGTGTCACCCTTTTTTGTAATTGGGGATAAGATGAACCTATAAATCCTTGAACTATTTTGATGATTTTTAGATCCATATTAACCCCAATTACAATTAAAGTCCTTCCCTCTTCTTATTATATATTCGTTCTCTTGATTATGAGTAAGATTATCCTTCTCCTGATTAAGATATGTTTTCCTTTTTGTTAAATTTCATCATATATTAAAGATGCATTTTCATTTAAGTCTATAAAGTATCCTTTCATAGGAGTGAAATCCATTGTGGCACAGCTAAGCCCCTGTGTCATCCTTAGGGTTTCTTTCTTGCAAGAATGTTGCAAGAGAGTAATCCCTTTCCTTTTGTCTACTGATAAAAGAAGGTAACAATATACATTAGCGGATAGAAGGTTGTGTATATAACTTTGTATATATATAAAATAGACCATATTATATTAACATTAGATTAGGCTATTCTTAGGACAAAGGTAACTAGAGAGCCATAGAACTAGTCAGAATCACCATTTCAACAGATAAGGGTTAAATTGGGACCCTGACCGGGTGATCTCCCCATGATGTTGAACATGGTCATTTTTGGCCATCAATAGTATTGAACTTCTCTTTTCCTTAGTAACCCTTGTGCTTAGGTGACATGTCACCCTTGCTGAGTTGGCATAACTTTTGACCTATTCATTTTATTAGTAACCCTTTCTCCTAGTTCACATGTGACGGGTGTCCAAATTTCATTTTTCTTAGTACCCTTTTATCTTCATTGTCGTGTCAACCTTTTTTGTGTGCCATATGTTTTTAAATTCTCTTTTCCTTAGTCCCCCTTGTTATTTTGTGACGCATCACCCCTACTTATTTTTCATAGATTTCTAACTCTTCATTTTCTTAGTACCCCTTTCTCCTTGGTTACATGGCACAAGTGTCAAACTTTTATTTTTCTTAGTACCACTTTATCTATGTTGACATGTCACCCTTTTTTTTGTCGCATAGGTGTTCAACTTCTATTTTCCTTAGTACCCCTTTATCTTAAGTGACATGTTAGCCTTGTTGAGTTTGAATAGTTTTTTACCTCTTCATTTTCTCCGTACCCATTTATCCTTGTTGACATGGAACAAGTGTCAAATTTTTATTTTTCTTAGTACCCCTTTATCTCAATTGGCGTGTCACCATTTTTTATGTGGAATAAGTGTTGAAATTATCTTTTCTTTAGTAACTATTGTTATTTTACGACCTTCCATCTTTGTTGAGTTTGAATATCTTTCCACCTCTTTATTTTCTTAGTACCCCTTTCTCCTTTTTGACAAGGGATGTGTGTCAAACTTATATTTTTCTTAGTACCCCTTTACCTCTATTCACGTGTCAGCCTTTTTTTTTGTGGAATAGGTGTTAAACTTTTATCTTCCTTATTACCCCTTTCTCTTAGGTGACATATCACTCTTGCTGATTTGGCACAACTTTCAACCTATTCATTTTATTAGTACCCCTTTCTCCTTGTTGATATGGAACAAGTGTCAAAATTTTATTTTTCTTAGTACCCCTTTATCTTTGTTGACATGTCGCCATTTTTTGTGTGGAATAGTTGTTGAACTTCTCTTTTCCTTACTAACCAATTCTATTAGGTGACATTTCACCCTTTCTGAGTTGGCATAGATTTAGACCTATTCATTTTCTTAGTACCCCTTTCTTCTTTTTGACATGGCACAAGTGTCAAAATTTTATTTTTCATAGTAATCCTTTATGTTGACGTGTCTCCTTTTTTGTGTGTGGGATAGGTGTTGAAATTATTTGTTCCTTAGTACCCCTTTATCTTAGGTAACATGTCACCCTTGTTGAGTTGGTATATATTTCAACCTCTTCCTTTTCTTACTACCCATTTCTCCTAGTTGACATGCAACAGGTGTCAAAAGTTTATTTTTATTAGTACCTCTTTATCTCCTTTAATGTGTCACCCTTTTTTGTGTGGAATAATTGCTGAAATTCTATTTTCATTAGTACCCCTCACTCTTTTTTTATGCTTCACCCTTGTTTAGTTGAAATAGATTTACACATATTCATTTCCCTAGCACCCCTTTTCCCTGGATTACATGGCATGGGTGTCAAACATTGTTTTTTCTTAGTACCCCTTTATCTATGTTGACGTGTCACCTTTTTTTGTATGGCATAGGTGTTGAACTTGTATTTTACTTAGTACCCCTTGCTCTTATGTGACATGTCACCCTTGTTGAGTTTGAATAGCTTTAAACCTATTTTTTTTCTTAGTACCCCTTTCTCCTTGTTGACATGACACATGTTTCAAACTTTTATTTTTCTTAGTACCTCTTTATCTCTATTGATGTGTCACCCATTTTTGTGTGGCATAGGTGTTGAAAATCTATTTTCCTTAGTAACCGTTTATATTTTGTGACATGTCACCTTTTCTCCTTGTTGACAAGGCCTGGGTGTCAGAATTTTATTTTTCCTAGTACCCATTTATCTCTATTGACATGTCACCCTTTTTTTGTGGCATAGTTGTTGAAGTTCTCTTTTACTTAGTACCCCTTTCTCTTTGGTGGCATGTCACTCTTGCTAAGATAGCGTAGATTTAAACCTATTTATTTTCTTAGTACCCCTTTCTCCTTGTGGGCATGGCACGAGTGTCAAACATTTATTTTTCTTAGTACCCCTTTATCTATGTTGACGTGTCTCCCTTTTTCTGTGGCATAAGTGCCAAACTTCTCTTTTCCTTAGTACCCATTGGTCTTAGGTGACGTGTCCACTGTCACCTTTTCTGATTTGGAATAGATTTCGAGCTCTTTGTTTTCTTGGTACCTCTTTCTCCTTGTTGACATTGCACGGTTGTCAAAATTTTATTTTTCTTAGTACCCCTTTATCTTTGTTGACGTGTCAGTATTTTGTATGTGGCATAGGTGTTGAAATTCTCTTTTCATTAGTACCCTTTCTCTTCCATGACATCTCTCCTCTGCTAAGTTGATTATATCTTTCCAACACTTTGTTTTATTAATATCCCTTTCTCCTTGTTGACATGGTAGGGGTGTCAAACTTTTATTTTTCTTAGTACCACTTTATCGCTTTTGACATGTCACCCTTTATTGTGTGACACATGTGTTGAAATTATATTTTTGATAGTACCCACTGATATTAGGTGACGTTTCACCCTTGATAAGTTGGCGTAGATTTAAAACTCTTCATTTTCTTATTACCCCTTTCTCCTCATTTAAATGGCACAGGTGTCAACTTTTATTTTTCTTAGTACCCCTTTATCTTTGTTGACGTGCCACCCTTTTTTTGTGGCATAGGTTTTGAAATTCTCTTTTCCTTACTACCCCACAGTCTTAGGTGACATGTCACCCTTAGTGATTTGGAATACCTTTCAACCTCTTCATTTTATTAGTACCCCTTTCTCCTTTTTGACATGGCACTGGTGTCAAACTTTTATTTTTCTTAGTACCCCTTTATCTTTTTTGGTGTGTCACCCTTTTTTGTGTGTCATATGTGTCAAACTTCTCTTTTCCTTAGTAACCCTTTCTCTTCGGTGATATGTCACCCTTCCTGAATTGGAATAGATTTTGACCTCTTCATTTTCGCAATACCCCTTTCTCCTTGTTGACATGGCACAAGTGTCAAACATTCATTTTTCTTAGTACCCCTTTTATTTATGTTGACATTTTTCCCTTTTTTGTGTGGCATATGTGTTGACATTCTCTTTTCCTTAGTACCCCTTTCTCTTAGGTGACATGTCTCCCTTGGTGAGTTGGAAAATATTTCTAGTTCTTTGTTTTCTTAGTTCCATGTTCTCCTTTTTGACATGGCATAGGTGTCAAACTTTTATTTTTCTTAGGACCCATTTCTCCTTGTTGATATGGCACACGTGTAAAACATTTCTTTTTCTTAGTATGCCTTTATCTTTGTTGACGTGTTGCACATTTTTGTGTGAAATAAGTGTTGAACTTCTATTTTCCTGAGTACCCCTTACACTTAGGTGATGTGTCACCATTGTTGAGTTGGAATAGATTTCTACCTCCTAATTTTCTTAGCGCCCCTTTCTTCTTGTTGACATGGAACAAGTGTCAAACTTTTGTTTTTCTTGGTACCCCTTTATCTATGTTGATGTGTCACTCTTTCTTGTGTGGCATAGTTGTTCAACTTCTCTTTTCCATAGTACCCCTTTCTCTTAGGTGGTATTTCACCCTTATCGAGTTGGCATATCTTTTGACCTATTCATTTTCTTAGTAACACTTTCTCCTTGTTGACATGGCACATGTGTCAAAATTTTATTTTTCTTTGTGCCCCTTTATTCGTGTTGACGTGTCGCCCTTTTTATTGTGACATAGGTCTTAAACTTCTCTTTTCCTTAGTACCACTTGTTACTAGGTGACATGTCACCCTTGCAGAGTTGGCATAGATTTTGACCTTTTCATTCTCATAGTATCCCTTTCTCCTTTTTATCTGGCATAGGTGTTGAACTTCTCTTTTCCTTAGTACGCATTTCTCTTAGGTGATGTGCCACTCTTTTTGAGTTAGAATAGCTTTCAAACTCTTCATTTTCTTAGTTCCCTTTTATCCTTGTTGACAAGGTAGATGTGTAAAAAAAAAAATTACTAGTACCCCTTTATCTATGTTGACGTGTGGCCCTTTTTTGTGTGGCATAGATGTCTAACTTCTATTTTACTTACTACCCCTTGGTACTAGGTGACGTGTCACCATTGCAGAGTTGGAATAGCTTTAAACTTATTTGTTTTCTTAGAACCACTTTCTCTGTGTTGACATTGCATGGGTGTCAAACTTTTATTTTTCTTAGTACCCCTTTATCTATGTTGACGTGTCGCTCTTTATCCAACACTAGTGTATAGCCAACATCAATGTTTCATAGGTGTTGAACTTATCTTTTGCTTTCCACCCATTTCTCTTATGTGACATGTCACCCTTGCTAATTTGGCTATATATTTCCAACTCTTTGTTTTATTAGTACCCCTTTCTCGTTTTTGACATGGTAACAGTGTCAAACTTTTGTTTTTCTTGGTACCACATTATCTCTTTTGACATGCCATCCCTTTTTGTGTGACATATGTGTTGAACTTATCTTTTTGTCAGTACCTCTTTTTGGTGCAGATTTCATCCTCTTCATTTTCTTAGTACCCCTTTCTCCTTGTTTAAATGGCACATGTGTCAAACTTGTATTTTTCTTAGTACCCCTTTATCTCTATTGATGTGTCGCCCTTTTTTGTGTGGCATAGGTATTGCAATTATCTTTTCTTTAGTACCCCTTTCTCTTAGGTAAAATGTCACCCTTGTTGAGTTAGAAGATATTTCAACCTATTCATTTTATTAGTACCCCTTTCTCCTAGTTGAAAAGCCATGGGTGTCAAAATTTCATTTTTCTTAGTACCCCTTTATATTTGTTGATGTGTCACCCTTTTTTGTGTGCCATAGTTGTTGAAATTATCTTTTCCTTAGTACCCCTTTCTATTTTGTGACATGTCACCCTTGATGCGTTTTCATAGATTTCCAACTCTTCATTTTAGTAGTACACCTTTCTCCTTGGTTACATGGCACATGTGTCAAACTTTTATTTTTCTTAGTACCCCTTTATCTCTGTCGACAAGTCACCCGTTTTTTTGTGGCATTTGTGTTGAACTTCTCTTTTCCATAGTACCCCTTTCTCCTAGATTAAATTTCACCCTTACTAATTTGGAATATCTTTCAACATATTTGTTTTCTTAGTACCCATTTCTCCTTGTTGACATGGTATGAGTGTCAAACTTTTATTTCTCTTAGTACCCCTTTATATCTATTGACGTGTCACCCTTTTTTGCGTGGCATAGCTATTGACCTTGTATTTTCCTTAGTTACATTTCCTCTTTTGTGATGTGTCACCTTTTCTTATTTGGCATAGATTTCCACCTATTTATTTTGATAGTAAAAAAAAAATAGAGTATGGTGAGGTCCATTACATGTGGAATTACACATAAAAAAATTTAAAAATTGCTCACTAATCCTATAGCTTACCAGTTGTATGAAAACATATAGTTTTAACCATTTTTTGACACCAGGAACTATATGCATATACAACATGTTAAAAATAAACCTAAAATGTAGCTAATAAACTCAAATATAGCAACTTATAAATCCTTTTTAAACATAGAGTGAATGCACAATCATTAAGCTCATAAATATAACACATAAAATAGGTAAAACACTTATCTTTTAAATAAATTATACAACCACTTGCTTGGGATAAATGCTCCACCCAACCATATACTTGTTGTTCCAAATATCAATGGTAAGTCACCTCCGAGATGGGCCAACAATCCACAAAAGAGGGTGGTCTCTCACTGTCCACTAATAGCTTAGAAAAAAGCCCACAACCCACTTGTATTCTCCTACAACAATCCTCATTTTCCACCATCTCTCTTTCTCTCAACCTTCCCAACCCATGTAATGTACCTCTTCACTACTCTCAATCCATATCACTACTAGAAAACTCAAGGTAGATCACTATAACTAGGAAAATTGCCCAGAAAAACAACAACAATCACTTGTAGTTACAATGCAACTCACACACGATTTCACTCTTTAGGCTTGAAAACTTGTCTCTTTAGTATGTTTCTCCAAATATTCTCCAAAATTCACCCTCCATGGTTTCTCCAGCTCCAAAAATCTTCTTCCATGTTCTTGAATTTTTATTCATCAAAAACATTACTTTCAAAAAATTATTGTAAGTTTCCATATGAATTTTCCTATCTTTGGATTACTTACTTAACTTACACTCTTCCCCAAATAGATTATACTCAACCCCCATGCTTCCAATAACTATCATATGTGACTCCTCACACCCACCCTCTTACATGAATTCAATGATTGGTTTTTGAAACACTCAACAACAAAATAAAAGGTTCATATACCAATAGTAATTTTAGGAAGTGGGTTGAATTAATAGACATGGGTTATTCCCTCTTGGACCCCTCTTAGACACTCCTAGAAATTCCCCTCTCTTTTGGATTAATCATCCCCCTTATCTATCAATATCCCCATAGCAGTTGGCATCACATTTTATTTATTAAAATTCAAAAATACAATTTTCATATTACATCACTTGGTCGTAGACACACATTATATATACATTAAGAATTAATTAAACTGGGGATTATAGTGGGGATGTTACATTCCTCCTACTCTATAATTGATAATCATCATCAGTGCACACTATGTCAATATACATGCACAAATTTACATCATAATACTAAGAAATAAAAATTCTTCAATTTCACAGCTCCAACAGCAGTTCCAACCATAATATTTTGTTCCTCTCGACCCACTGACCCGAGGAATGTACCCCCTTCACTTCTCTCACTCTATCGGTTTATCCCATTATTTTATCAAGGCCCCCTAACATAGGTTGGATAGGACTATTTGATGTGGTTCTGGAACTCTAGCTACTCAAAATGGAGTCTTGCATTCTTAGCTTCTATTTCCTTCAAAATTGGCAAAAATTCACAGGCATTCTTCCTGCATAGTTTCTTAGAGCTCCCATGTTGTGTCTTCAAGACCGTAGCAAGACCATTGAACATTTTCCATCCCTATGGATTTTTTCTTGATCACTTTGACTTTTTAGTCAAGGATGTGTACTAGTTCCATTTGGAAATCCCCTTCATGTTCCACTTAGATCACAATCCAATTAGTTATGTGGTTAGAGTCAGACACATATTTATTTAATAATGACACGTGAAATTCATTATGCACTCTCATGCATGTAGGAAATGCTAGCATGTATGCAACCATCCATATCTTTTCTAATATCTAAAAATTTTCATGATATCTTTCTTCCAATTTTTGGAAGCTTCCTAATCTTAGTGAACTTCTCTTCACTTTAAATTTTAAAAATACATGTTCACCCACTTTAAAATCTCTGAAAACTCTACTCTTGTGTACATAAATTTTCTACCTTTCCTAGGTAGCCTTTAAATTATGCTTGATCTTTTCCATCTACTCTTCCATTTCCTTCAACAAATATGGCTCAATAACTAGCATGTTTGTTGGATTATCATAACTCACCATTGTGTTACACTTCCTACAAAATAATTATTCAAACGGGTTCATTTTTAATCAGGCTTGATAGCCATTATTTTAAGCAAATTCAAATAAATGAATATAATCCTTCCACTTTGATGGTTGTTCCATCACAGACGTTCTAATCATGTCTTCAATTATTCTATTAGTCCTCTCTATTTTCCCATCTGACTCTGGATGATATGTTGTATTGAGATTTAAATTTTGTCCCAAAGCCTTTTAACAAACCCTTCCCAAACTTGGATGTAAACTTCGAACATATTTCTAAAACTACTAACTTAGGCACTCCATGTAGCTTGGAAACTTATTTCATGTCGATCTTTGCAATGTTTGTTTCCTTGTGTGTAGTATTTACTAGAATAAAAATGTGCAACCTTAGTTAATTTGTCCACCACTAGCATGATGGAATCATGTTGCTTCATTGTTCTGGGTAGTTTAGTAATAAAATATACCGTGACAACTTCCCACTTCCATTTTGGGATGGGTAATGGCTGCAATAACCAAGCTGGATGTCTATGTTATGTCTTCACCTTCTTCCATTCTAGACATATGGCTATATAATTAACCACTTCATTCTTCATCCCGGGCCAAAAATATTGGCTTCTTACAGGTGCAATTGACTTCTTATATCCTAGGTGCCCAACATATGGAACATTGTGCATTTCCATCATCAATTTATTCTTTAACTCATTGGAATTCAACACATATATGTTTCCTTTATACATGAGAATTCCATCTTTTAGCTCAAAGTATTTTTTTTTTGTTGTAAATTACTTTGATGTAATGTTTCTTTTATTTGTAAATAGTGTCGATCATAATTTCCTACTGCAATAATTTTATATTTGAAATAAATCATATGCATGTTAATGGATGAAATATGCATTTCATGATCTCTTTTGTTGAGTGCATCGGCCACCTGATTTTCCTTTCCTTTTACATGCTTAATTTCAAAGTCATATTCACTCGGAAATTTCAGTCATCTAGTTTGTCTGGCATTTAACGTTGGCTAGAAAAACAAATGTTTCAAATGAAAATGTTCTGTCCTTAGCTCAAACATCCTCCTAATGAGGTAATGTCTCCACGGTTTTAGTGCATGAACAATTTCTTCTAACTCTAGATCATGGGTAGCATAATTCCTCTCATGTTGTTTTAATTTCCAGGACTCATAGCATATGACATAATCTTTTTGTGTGAGGACTCTACCAAGTTCTTCCTTGCATG
>JZKD02S1628820.1:717765-736926 GCA_000966675.3 Picea glauca
TTAAAGCAGTGTTTCAGCAAACATTAGTTAAACAAAATACAAACAGAAATTAAACAATCACACTTCTAACTAAGGGGTGAATCTTGTGAAGAAGGTGGGCCCTCCCTTCTCACAATATTCCCCTGGAACGGGAAAACTTAGAGACGAATTATCAAAGCAGTCTTCTATTCATCTGTTGAGATATCACATTACAAATTGGAAAGATTGAACACGTCCCGCTTCTCTGAAGTTCTTAGTACATAAAAACTTTGATTCCTCGAATGGTGATTTCCTCTGAATTTAAAGGGAAAATCCCATCGGTACAATCATTACAAGGCAAATCTGAATCCCATACTAAATCGGTTTTTCTTTCTAAATTAGCATAGGGTGTCCTATCTTCACGCAACTGACTGCTAATGCAGGGGCTGGACGAGGCATTGCTGTTACGGCTGGTGTAACGGCTTCTTCAGTTTCAGCATCGCAATTCACGTCCTGTTCAGCCACGTGAATTACGCTCTTGACTGTGTCGGTTTGACTGCTAGCTGTCAGGACTCGTGTTTCAGCATCGTGGCGGCCTCCTCTGTGTCTCAGCATCTGCACTTCTGAACTGAGTGACAGTTTCGTGTTCAGCATCTGCATCCCCGAACTATGTATTGCTCCGTGTTTCGGCTTATGCGTCCTCGGATTGTGTAGCAGCTCCGTGTTTCAGCATCTACATCTTCGGACTGTGTAGCATCTTTCGTGTTTCAGCAGTGACTTTAGATAGTTCTGTGTTTCAGCATCGGCCTTGAATACTATTCTGCAAATATGGACACTTATGCGCTTCTAATCAATGGTTAGGTCAAAAAGTAATGTAAAGTATTATGCAAAACAGATTAAGCATATAATAATGAGAAAGGACATTGTATACCTTGGAATGATCAGATGTAGTGATGTTATGAGTCTAAACACTAGTGATGAAGGGTATAATAATGACAAAAAGTGTGGGCAAAAAGGTGCAATATGTGGTCCTAACATATATATACATTAATCATTAATTAAACTGGGGATTATAGTGGGGATGTTACATTCCACCTCCTCTATAATTGAGAATAATCCTCAGTGCACACTATGCCAATATACATGTACACATTTACATCATATTACTAAGAACTAAAAATTCTTCAATTTCACAACTCCAACAGCAGTTCCAACCATAATATTTTGTTCCTCTCAACCCATTTACCCGAGGAATGTACCCCCTTCACTTCTCTCACTCCATCGGGTTATACCATTCTTTTATTAGGGCCCCCTAACATAGGTTGGCTAGGACTATGAGATGTGGCTCTGGAACTCTAGCTACTCAAAATGGAGTCTTGCATTCTTAGCTTCTATTTCCTTCAAAATTGAAAAAAAATTGCAGGTGTTCCTCCTGCATAGTTTCTTTGAGATCCCATGTTGTGTCCTCAAGACCGTAAAAATTCCATTGAACCTTTTCCATCCCTATGGATTTGTTCCTATTCACTTTGAATTTTTAGTCAAGGATGTGTACTAGTTCCATTTGGAAATCCCCTTCGTGTTCCACCTAGGTCACGATCCAATTAGTTATGTGGTTAGGGCCAGACACATATTTCTTTAATAATGACACATGAAATACATTATGCACTCTTGTGGATGTGGGAAATTATAGCATGTATGCAACCATCCCTATCTTTTATAATATCTCAAAAGTTCCATGATATATTGCTTCCAACTTTGGGAAGCTTCCTAATCTTAGTTAACTTCTCTTCACTTTCAATTTTAAAAATACATGTTCACCCACTTTAAAATATCTGAAAACTCTACTCTTATCTACATAAATTTTATATCTTTCCTGTATAGCCTTTAAATTAAGCTTGATATTTTCCATATACTCTTCAATTTCCTTCAACAAATATAGCTCAATAACTACCATGTATGTTGGATTATCCTAACTCACTAGTTTGTTACACTTCCTACCATACAATTCTTCAAACGGGTTCATTTTTAATCAGTCTTGATACCCATTATTTTAAGCAAATTAAAAAAAATGAATATAATCCTCTCACTTTGATGGTTGTTCCATCACAGACATTCTAATCATGTATTCAATTATTCTATTAGTTCTCTTTGTTTTCCCATCCAACTCTGGGTGATATGTTGTATTGAGATTTAAATTTGTCCCAAATCCTTTTAACAAACCCTTCCAAAACTTAGATGTAAACTTCAAACATCTTTCTGAAACTAATACCTTAGGCACTCCATGTAGCTTGAAAACTTATTTCATGTCGATCTTTGTAATGTTTGTTTCCTTGTGTGTAGTATTTACTAGAATAAAAATGTGCAACCTTAGTTAATTTGTCCACCACTAGCATGATGGAATCATGTTGCTTCAATGTTCTGGGTATCTTAGTAATAAAATATACTGTGACAACTTCCCACTTCCATCTTGGGATGGGTAATGGATGCAATAACCAATATGTATGTCTATGTTATGTCTTCACCTTCTTCCATTCTAAACATATGGCTATATAATTAACCACTTCTTTCTTCATTCCAGGCCAAAAATATTGGCTTCTTACAGGAGCAATTGACTTCTTATATCCTAGGTTCCCAACATATGGAACATTGTGAATTTCCCTCATCAATGTATTCTTTAACTCATTGGAACTCAACACATATATGTTTCCATTATAAATGATAATTCCATCTTCTTTTAGCTCAAAGTATT
The DNA here is from genome assembly GCA_000966675.3 of Picea glauca. Classification (NCBI taxonomy): domain Eukaryota; kingdom Viridiplantae; phylum Streptophyta; class Pinopsida; order Pinales; family Pinaceae; genus Picea; species Picea glauca. The sequence goes on from JZKD02S1628820.1 coordinate 720,473, forward strand.
TAAATTTTTGTTGTAAATTACTTTGATGTAATGTTTCTTTTATTTGTAAATAGTGTCGATCAAAATTTGCTACTGCAATAATTTTATATTTCAGATAAATCATATACATGTTAATGGCTCCAATATGCATCTCATGAGCTCTTTTGTTGAGTGCATCAACCACTTGATTTTCCTTTCCTTTTATATGCTTAATTTCGAAGTCATATTCACTCAAAAATTTCAGTCATCTAGTTTGTCTGACATTTAAGGTTGGCTAGAAAAACAAATGTTTCAAATGACAATGTTTTGTACTTAGCTCAAACATCCTCCTAATGAGGTAATGTATCCACATTTTTAGAGAATGAATAATGTCTGCTAACTCTAGATCATGGGTAGCATAATTCCTCTCATGCTCCTTTAATTTTTAGGACTCCTAGCATATGACATGATACTTTTGTGTGAGGACTTCACCAAGCTCTTCCTTGCATGCATTAGTAAACACAACAAAGTATTCATACAGATATGCAATATTCAATATTGGAACACTTGTCAATATGTATTTTAGCTACTGAAAACTCTCTTCACACTTGGAAGTCCATTCAAATTGCACTCCTTTTGTTTGCCAAAAAGTGACCGAGCTTGCAATCTTTGAGAATCCTTTGATGAATCTTCGGTAATAAATTACAAAAACAATAAATGATCTAATCTCTGTAATATTTCTTGGCACTGGTCATGTTCTAATGGCCTTTATCTTCTCAAGATCAAATTCTATCCCATCTGTTGAAATAATATTCCCCAATTAGTGAATCTTCTTTTGATAGAATACGCACTTACTTAGCTTGGCATACAACTTGTGCTCTCTTAAAACTTTTAGAACCATTATTAAATGTTGTTCATGTTCCTCCTCTAACTTTGAGTAGATGAGCATGAGATATCCTAGTGTATTTCTCTGGGGAATAATGGTGCCTACTCATACTTCTTGACTACCTATCATGAGATATCCTAGTGTATCCCCTAAACTTGCATGAGATATCCTAGTGTATTTCTCTGGGGAATAATGGTGCCTACTCATACTTCTTGACTACCTATCATTCCCGTGATCATCCCTTCTACTATGGGATCTAGATGTTGTCACTTGTCTAACACTAGTTTCTTGCTTTGTGCCAGTATTTATTGGATTTCCTCTGCAGCATATTTAGACTTTGAAGTATCTCTTCTTGGGCCTTCATAATCTTCTCACTATACTTCATATATCTCTACACTTCTCTCTACAGACTTCTCATAGTTATAGGCTCATCCATGCCTAATATTTCATTAGAATGTGTCTCAACATTTCCCATGCTAACATTGAGACCTCTAATATCCTCCTCATGGATATAAAATCTGTGGGAATTTTCCATAACTCCAAACCTCACATAATAACCAAATTTGTTTTCTCGCAACTCTAATTCTATAAGAAATGTGCATGTAATAATTATTGTTAGCACATGCATACTAAAAACAATTCCTTAATTAAGTTATATCTTCTTCTTCATCTCAATTTATGAATAACACAATGCACCAAGCCAAAATATAATTCCTTAGACACATTACTCTCTAAAATAGCTCTCCAACATATTCATACCTCAATATGAGTTATGAGTGAAATGTTACACCTTTCACAAATGGTAATTTTCACTCATTGTTTTGTTTTTACTACTGCAATTTTTTTTTATTACTTTCTAGGAATGTTTTAGTTCCCAATTCAAAATTATAGGTGGCTAGATGTATTTTCCTCCTCAATACCTTTCCATTGACTATTGTTTTCTCGAATATAATATCTAGGTTGAAAGTTATGGTCCGAAGAAGTTTAGACTATTTTCTCAGTTCATCCTTGTATGCTACAGGTGTCTTCCTTCTCTTCCTACATGGTTTTATGTACCCATATTCCAAATATGGATCCATATTTGTCTTATATTGTTAAAAATATTTCCACAAACTTCTCTTGTGCCCCAAATGGACTTCTAAGGAAGAATTGATGCCCTCTAGAAGTAAAGTGGTGCCAAAATTATACCCTAAATTATTTCAACTATAACTTGCTCATACGAGCTCTGTTTTGCATCTGGAGTAGCTTGTTAGAAACATCTCTTTGAGTTGTTTTATTTAAACTATAGAGACAATGAATACTAATAGTTTACTCTATTCTTGTAAAATTTGACTACCTAAAAACATCGTTTACAACCTCAAAGTTGCCTTGAAAGTTGAAGACCTTAAAAAAATGTAAATTTCATATAAATTGATTGTTTTGTTGTTATAATAGCCTTTTAACCTAAGCCATTGATCTTGAAATTGGGGGAAATATCAATTATTGATTCACTAAACCTTCCTCAGTCCCAGAGATGAATCTCCACCGTCGATCGTCTATTTGAAGAAATCTAGACCATTGATATGAACTATATCGATGGTATGTGATCAACGTTTTCCTTTAGATGCATGAAACACCCCACTAAAAATACCGAACCAAACATCAACCATCATTCCATTCCTTTGAAAACTGACTTGAAATGCATTTATAAACTAGTTGAGACGTCCATCAACCATCAACTATCGATGATTTCCCTGGGCCGAATAAAAAGGTTTACCAATTCAGCTGACCCGCTCATTGGCCATCAACCATTTCTTGGATGTTGTGGAAACCAAGTTGATGTAGAATGACACATGAGTGCTAACATGGCAACCCTACTGACATGACATGACACATGGAGATAGACATGGAATTACACGTGGATGTTGATGTGGCATGATACATCCTCCTCCTCTTTTCTTCATCGACGATCAACAACTTCTCTTATGTAACAACATGTTCTTTGATGTAGGAGAATCTCTCCACGTCAGCCAGCCAGCCAGCCCATCACACTCAGTTCATGCATTCAATGAGGAAGAGAGGCGCAGCCATCTCATATTCAAATTTTGAATTTCAATCAAGCACATTAAATGCATGTAAGGTTGTTAGAGCCAAAAATCCATGCCTTTGCGCAAGCATAGATGTAGATAGCCTTAATGGTTGTAAGGCTAAGATCTAGATCCAATATGGACTAGATAGCCCATTCAATGTAGATTTTAATGTAATTGAATAGGGTAGGTAGCTTTGGAGGGAAGAGCTCAAAGAGCCCCCTCATTTAAAAGATCTTGGGATCTTGTTTTTGGAGAGAGAGAGAGAGAGGGAGTGATAGCAAGAGTGAGAAGAAGAAGAAGAAGGAGTCGAGACTCTGTAGAAGTTCGAGCTCAGGAACACCTTGTAAAGAGAGGCATTTTTATTAATACAAACCAGAGCAGTTTTTCTTGTATATTATCTGTATTGTGTGAATGTCTCTGTGTGTTCTTTATATGATGTAGATGTATGAATAGGTATGCATTTGTAGGAGTTGTTTGATTTTAGGTTTGCGGATCTTTGACGTTCATACTAGGAGGGTGTGACAGAACACTACGGGTTCTGATAGCTAGTGCTAGAGAGCACTTCCAATTCTGCGGAATTTCGACAAAGACGTGCCAGGAGGGCATACCAACTGAAGTCATTAACTCAGGGAAGAGACCTCAAGGTTGTTGAATACCTTGGAGGTGAGACTGTGTGGAATAGGACACAGTAGAAGACAGAATCTCTGAGGAGTTCTATAGAGCTCTACCAAGAGGGCATTGAGAAGGTGCATAGAGTGCACAGAGGAACTCTATTGAGTTTAGGAGGAAGATAGAATCACTGAGGGTTCTATACAGCTCTGCCAGGAGGGCATTGAGCATATGTGACGCAGACCGCCACCCAGGGCACGTCCGCTCTCACCAGGACCTTCTTTTCCTCTGGCTCAAAGAGATGAACTGCTCTTCAAATCCCTTATCGGGACTTTTCTGCACCCACAGGATGCTCTCCTGATGATCTCCCTTTGCCCTATCGAGAAATTAGGCTTCGCATGATCGCGAATCTTGAACCCACAGAATCGGGTCTTATAAATCCATGAAACCCAATGACTATATGCCACGGCTTCCTTGCTTCTTATTGGGAACTATCCCGTTGGGAAATTGGTACTCACACTATCGTGAGTCACTTCTCTCACGAATTCCCGACTCCCGATCTCCGATGATACTTCTGTGACCTTAGCCCCTCTAGCTAACTCTTTTCACATGTGACCAGCTAGTCCACCAGACCATTGTCCTCCCTCCTATCGGAGTTTCGGACTTCTTGAGACTGAGCGTAAGACTTACGCCCTCAGGATCCCCGATCCTCCGATCTACGATGCCACATGTCCTCTGCTCTAATGCCTGTGGCCCACACTCCAGTGGTGATCGGGAAATCGCGTTTCTCTAGATCGTGATTCCTGTTACACAAATTCACGGAACCTTCCAAGTCCCGATCCCCGAAGTGCGATGACACTTGTCCTCCACTTCAACGCTATGGCTGTGAGACTGTCGCGTTTTAGAATTTCGTGAATCCTCCTGCTGCGGTTTCCTCATCACCGAGAGTCCCGAAATACCGAACCCTGATGCACGTGCGAGATCTCTCCTCCACGTCACCTCTTCCCTTTCGCTTTGTCGGGTATCGTGAAATCGTGGTTTCTTCTGCAGCGATCCCGTTGTATGCAGAAAACCCGAAATGTTGAACCCCGACTCACCGAGATCTCGCACCATGTGTCCCTGCTGTGATCGATGGCTCTGGTATTCTCGGGAAATAGCTAATCGCGATTTTATGCACAAGAATCTTGGCTCTGGGAACCCCGATTCTTCAATGAGACGAATCCCGATGAGCCCTACTTCCTTCACTAAACGCTAGGGTTTAAACCATGCGCAACTTCCCAAGATCTGACGGTTGACATGATTTCGCTGGTTTCCTCTGTGAATCCTGACCGTCAACTCCTCCTCCTCAAGGACTTCTTGAGAAGGCTAACTGTTCCTTCTCAGAACTTTCTCTCCAACGCTTGCACTTGCAACCCTGCTTGAAACCTTCTTCGCACAAACCTCCTGTGCTCTCTCTCTCAACGATATCACGAAGGTGCTATACCTCCTGAGCTTTGCTACTCTGATCCTTTAGAGAAATTTGCGCGCACTCCTCGCGCTCGACATTCAACAACTTCCCAAAGTGTTGAATCCTTCTGACTTTGCTCACTTCCTACATTAGCAGTATTCAATCTCCTTTGCTCAGGTTAACAACTAAGACTTCTTCTTCAGCCTGCACACTCCTTGCATGGCCTCAACAACTCACTTCCACTTTTGGGTGAATGAGAACAAGAGTTAGACTACTGAGACTTCATCAATGCACTACTTGCGGATGAATTCCACTGCACACCTTGTAGGAATCTCTTGGCTCAAATAGAGAAACAATTGAACCTCACTCTCCTTCTCTTGCAGACTTCAGTTTCGAAACATGAAATCACATGCACAACATATACAAAGCAAATGCATAACCAAAAAGAAAACATTCCTGAGCATAACATCAATACACAGAGAAAACAACACAACCCATGAACTTGAATCAAATCTTCCTTCTATTAATTCAAATGCCTGTACATGGGTGTTCTTCATACAATATTCTCTGCTTGTTCCCTTCTCCTAAATGCTTGATCATATTACAATGATACAATGAGGGTGTCTATATCCCTTTTCCCTCTTAGACTATAAACTATCAAATCTAGACTTAAAATCTATCTACCAACATTAAATCTATTAAATGCCTCCTATCTACTTCAGATAAGAGCGTATGGCTCGAGGTCTGATACAATATACAAAAGGCACTTTCCATAAATGCATCATTTATACATTGGCGCATCCTCTTGTATGAAAATTCAAAAAGGTTTGGCTGGTCTTGTCCAGTTGTTCATCGTCTTCCATGCTGGCTCGCTTTTCTTGGGCGATGCTCTTGCATCATACTCCTCGGCTTGAAAACTTTCATGGGCTCCTGTCCATGAGCTCCTGCACGGTCTGTCCATGCTTCTATATTACGGCTTTGTTTTCCCAGCTGGCATCTTCCACTAGGTGATTCTTCCACTTGACCAGATACTCATAGTACTCCTTCCTCCTGGTCTTCTTTCCCACTCTCTTGTCCAATATGCATTCCATCTGTGGCTTCTCTGCTATCAGCATCTTCTTCACCCACTAGACCTCTGGCTGTTCATCACTTCCAACTTCTGCTTCCTCAGCCTTATATGGATATAAGTCTGAGACATTGAATGTCGGAGATATTCCGATCCCATCGAGCAACTCAATCTCATAAGCATTTTCTCTGAGTTTCTTCAAGACCCTACATGGCCCAATTTTTTTCATCTTTAACTTGTTGTATGTTCCTCTCAGGAACCTTTCCTTCCTCAGATGTGCCAGAACTAGATCACCAACTTCGAACTAAAGTTGTCTCCGATGTTGATCTTCTCTGCGCTTGTACTCCTGATTTGAGTCTATCAATCGCTGCTTCACCCTGTTGTGAAGTTCCTTTATCGTGTCAACAAATTCCTCTGCACTAGCACTGCTAGTCGCAGTCTACTCTGAATCCCTTAGTTCAGAAACTCCTCTCGGTTGTGTCCCATACACAATCTTAAACGGGCTCTTCCCTATGCTTTTGTTCATTGAGTCATTGTATGCAAACTCTGCCTGTGGCAATATGTTTTCCCAGCTGCTATGGTGTTCCGTCACCAAGCTTCTCAGCAAGTCTCCCAGACTTTTGTTTACCACCTCTGTCTGCCCATCCGTCTGAGGATGCTAAGCTGAACTAAATGCCAAGTTAGTTCCTAGCTTCTTCCATAAGGTCCTCCAAAAATGCCCTATGAATTTTGTGTCCCTGTCCAAAACTATGCTTTTCGGCAATCCATGGAGTCGAATGACCTCCTTGAAAAACAAATTCGCGATGTGAGTCACATCACTGGTCTTCTGGCATGGGATAAAATATGCCATTTTTGAAAACTTGTCTACGACCATAAAGATAGAATCAACACCTCTCTGCATCCTCGGCAAACCCAATACAAAATCCATGCTTATCGCCTCCCATGGTCTCTCTGGTATGGGCAATGGCTGATAAAACCCTGGATTCTGCTTTCTCCCCTTCGAATGCTGGCAAATTCGACACCTGTCAACAAATCTCTTGACCTCTTCTCGCTTGCCTGGCCAAAAATATGATTCGCTCAGCTTCGCGAATTTTTTATCGTGGCCAAAATGTCCTGCTAATCCACCATTGTGCTTCTCCTTTAACAGGTTCTCCCTCATGGAGCAATTTGGAATGCATAACTAATTGCCTCTGAATAGAAATCCCTCCTGGATCATATAATCTATCCACGGGCTCCTATCTCTGAGAACTGGATTCTCAGCTGCTTCATACGCCTCTCCAAAATCTGCATCACCTGCATACATGTCCCTGAGATTCTCAAAACCCAATGTCTTGACTCGAAACTCCTGTAGTAACAAACACTTCCTGCTCAAAGAATCAGTCACTTTGTTAGCAGTACCCGAAATATGCTTAATCGCAAACGTGAAATTATGCATATACTCTACCCATTTTACGTGTTTCTGATTCAACTTCTCCTATTGAGTCACAAACTGCAATGCATGATTATCATTGTACAATACAAATTCCTTTGGGATCAAGTAATGCCTCCACTTCTTCAGCACCTGTATGATAGCATAAAACTCTTTATAATACGTGGAGTACTTCAGTTTTGCTTCATCCAGCTTCTCGCTGAAATATGCAACTGGTCTGTCCTCCTGACTCAAGACCACTCCGATGGAAAACCCACTTGCATCACATTTCACCTAAAATGTCTTCATGAAATATCGCAACACCAACACTGGTCGTTCCATGATCTTCCGCTTTAGTAGATTGAATCTCTTATCTGCCTCTTCAGTCCAGTGAAAAGACTTATGTCGCTTCTTCACTGTGTCCATCATTGCTGCACTAATTCCACTGAAATTTCTGATGAATTTTCAGTAGAAACTAGCTAAACCATGGAAACTCCTCACCTCGAAAATATTTCTCGGTGATGGCCAATTCTTGATCACTTCCACTTTACTTGGATCCATTTTCAATTCATTTTCTGATATGACAAAACCCAAGTAAATGAGCTCTGTCTTCATAAATGAGGACTTCTTCATATTAATCAACAACTTCTCCTGTTGTAGTTTCCTCATCACAATGTCCAAATGCTTCAAATGTTCAGCCTTCGATTTACTATAAATCAGTATGTCGTCCAGATACACAATGATGAACTTTCCGATGAATTCCCTCATGACTTCATTCATCAGCCTCATGAATGTGCTGGCTGCATTTGTCAAACCAAACGGCATGACCAGCCATTCATACAAACCTTCATTTTTCTTGAATGTTGTCTTCCATTCATCACCTTCCCTCATGTGAATCTGGTGATATCCGCTCTTCAAATCAATCTTTGAAAAATACTTTTCCCCACTCAGGCAATCCATCAGATCATCCATTCTCAGCAGTGGAAACCTGTACCTGATGGTAATTTTGTTGATCTCTCTTGAATCGGTGCACATTCTCCAACCTCCATCTTTCTTCGGACTAAGAACTGTCGGAACAACACACGGACTCAGGCTTTCTCTGACCAATCCTTTGTCCAACAACTCCTGGACCTGCTTCTTGACCTCCTCATTTTCTTGTGGCGTCAATCTGTATGCAACCTTGTTCGGCAAACTAGCTCCTGGTATGAGATCAATGTGATGGCTCACACTTCTCATCGGTGGCAACGAACGAGGTAATTCATCCATGATGATGTCAGCGAACTCTCCCAGTAGTTCCTGAACTTCATCTAGTAAATAATCCACTCTTGTACTAGTCAAAACAATCCTCGGCTTTCTGACCACAAAGAATTATGGATCTTCCTTCTTCTCCATCTCTGTAAGAATCTCCTTCCCACTCATAAGAAGTATTGTGTTGCTTACTTCCGGCTTCACCTCCTTATCCTTTATCGAAAGAAACCTGTGTGTCCTCCCATCCTTCTCTAAAGTGTATGTGTTCATTCTCCCATCATGAACCAAATTTCGGTCATATTGCCATGTTCTACCCAGCAATAAATGACATACATCCATGGAAATGACATCACATAAGACCTTATCATTATATCCCCCTATCTTGAATTCAACTAAACACTATTTAGTGACACTCACCTGATGTCCCTTCTGTAGCCATGAAACCTTGTATGGACTCGGGTGATCAGTTGTCTCCAGCTCCAACTTCTCTACCATCTCGGTCGAAACGAGATTATCTGTGCTACCACTGTCAACAATAACCTTGCATACCCAGTCCTTGGTTTTGCAAGCTATCCTGAACAGTTGGGTCCTTTGAGTTGAGTCCTCCACCTCCTTCCCAGGTGTTAAGAGAACTTTACGCATCATCAACGACCTTCCGCCTTCTGTGTCTTCATTCTCAACATCACGCCTCTGCGCTTCAGCGATGTGAGCTTCCCCACTATCCTTCTTCTTCTCTGGACACTCGAATGACTTTTGCCCATCCTTTCCACATGTGAAGCATGTGATTACTCCACCTCGGCCTCTTCCCCTACCTCTGGTACGAGGAAAAGTGTTTGCGTCAGCATAATCTCCCTTTTTCTCTGTATGTTGTCCTCTCTGTGAGGTTCCACCTCTCTCAATTTTACCCTGAGGTTTCTTCCATTCCTCCTTGGGATTCTGATATTTCTCCTGGGCAACTGCCTTGCCTCTGGGCTGACTTCTACCTCGCCCTCGCTGTCCTTGCTTACGGCTCAGCTTCTCTTCAGCTTTCAATGCCATCTGATACGCATCCTCCACCATTTTGATGGTTGTCATTCTTAATTCATCCTAAATGTCGTATCTCAGACCATTCAGATATCTGGAAACCTTTTCATCATTGCTCTCCCGATGACCTACTCTGATGTCCAGTTGATAGAATTCCTCAGTGTATTCTTTCACTGTCATCAGCTTCTGTCTCAGGTTCTTCATCCTCCTGAACAGTGTGATTTGATAGTCCCTTGGGATGAATTTCGCTTTCATCTTTGCAATCATTCGATCCCAGCTTTTAATCTTCTGCTTGCCTTCAGAACGTCTATCATCTTGTAGCTCATCCCACCATAATGTTGCATGTCCTTTCAATCGTGTGACAGCATGCCTAACCTTTTTATCCTCTTCGATATTCTCATAATCGAAGTAGGTATCAAGATCTCGGATCCAATCCTCTGCATCCAAGCTTCCTTCATAAGATGGAATGTCCATCTTTGTCTTTGAACTCATCCGAGCGATAGCTTTAATTAATCGCTCATTTGCTGCATCCTCGGCTACAACTTCTCCTTGTTGTTGAACTTCAACTTCGCCTTCGGAGTCACTCAGATCTCCCGCGCTGGCTGTGCATCTTCGCACTGCTTCCATGTCTTCTAATCTCGCTCAGAGATCACGTATCTGCCTTTCCATTTCTAGATTCTGTACTTGTCTCCCTCTGCCTCTCTGGTTTCCCCTATCCTCTGGATTAGGTGATTGTCTTTCTCTCCTCAACGGCATGGTGAAATTCGCTCTTCTTCTCTGCTACAGAAAGCAAAGAGATTTTCTCGCTCTGATACCACTCTGACATAGACCACCACCCAGGGCACGTCTGCTCTCACCAGGACCTTCTTTTCCTCTGGCCCGAAGAGCTGAACTGCTCTTCAAATCCCTTATCGAGAATTTTCTGCACCCACAGGATGCTCTCCTGATGATCTCCCTTTGCCCTATCGGGAAATCGAGCTTCGCGTGATCACAAATCTTGAACCCACGGAATCGGGTCTTATAAATCCCCGAAACCCGATGACTATTTTCCACGGCTTCCTTACTTCTTATCGGGAACTATCCTGTCGGGAAATCGGTACTCATGCTGTTGTGAGTCACTGCTCTCACGAATTCCCGACCCCCAATCTCCGATGATACTTCTGTGACCCTTAGCCCCTCTGGCTAACTCTTTTCACATGTGACCAGCTAGTCCACCAGACCACAGTCCTCCCTCCTATCGGAGTTTCAGACTTCGTGAGACTGAGCGTAAGACTTACACCCTTAGGATCCCCGATCCTCCAATCTCCGATGCCACCTGTCCTCTGCTCTAACGCCTGTGGCCCACACTCCAGTGGTGATCGAGAAATCACGTTTCGCTAGATCGCGATTCCTGTTGCACAAATTCATGGACCTTTCCAAGTCCTGATCCCTGAAGTGCGATGACATCTGTCCTCCACTTCAACGCTATGGCTGTGAGACCGTCGCGTTTCGGAATTTCGTGACTCCTCCTGCTGCGGTTTCCTCATCACCGAGAGTCCCAAAATACCGAACCCCGATGCACGTGCGAGATCTCTCCTCCACATCACCTCTTCCCTTTCACTCTGTCGGGTATGGCGAAATCCTGGTTTCTTCTGCAGCGATCCCGTTGTATGCGGAAAACCCGAAATTCTGAACCCCGACTCACTGGGATCTCACGCCACGTGTCCCTGTTGTGATCGATGGCTCTGGTCTTCTAGGGAAATCGCTAATTGCGATTTCATGCACAAGACTCTTGGCTCTGGGAACCCCGATTCTCCGATGAGCCAAATCCCGATGAGGTCTGCTTCCTTCACTAAACGCTAGGGTTTAAACTATGTGCAACTTCCCAATATCTGATGGTTGATGTGATTTCGTTGGTTTCCTCTGCGAATCCTGACCGTCGACTCCTCCTCCTCAAGGACTTCTTGAGAAGGCTAATTGTTCCTTCTCAAAACTTTCTCTCCAACGCCTGCGCTTGCAACCCTGCTCGAAACCTTCTTCGCACAAACCTCTTGTGCTCTCTCTCTCAACGATATCACGAAGGTGATATACCTCCTGAGCTTTTCTACTCTGATCCTTCAGATAAATTTGCGCACACTCCTCGCGCTCGACGTTCAACAACTTCCCAAAGTGTTGAATCCTTCTGAATTTGCGCACTTCCTGTTGCAGTAGTCTTCAATCTCCTTTGCTCAGGTTAACAACTAAGACTTCTTCTTCAGCCTGCGCACTCCTTGCACGGCCTCAACAAATCACTTCCACTTTTGGGTGAATGAGAACAAGAGTTAGACTACTGAGCCTTCATCAACGCACTACTTGCAGATGAATTCCACTGCACACCTTGCAGGAATCTCCTGGCTCAGATAGAGAAACAATTGAACCTCACTCTCCTTCTCTTGCAGACTTCAGTTTCGAAACATGAAATCACATGCACAACATATACAAAGCAAATGCATAACCAGAAAGCAAACATTCCTGAGCATAACATCAATACACAGAGAAAACAACACAACACATGAACTTGAATCAAAGCTTCCTTCTATTAATTCAAATGCCTGTACATGGGTGTTCTTCATACAATATTCTCTGCTTGTTCCCTTCTCCTGAATGCTTGATCATATTACAATGATACAATGAGGGTTTCTATATCCATTTTCCCTCTCAGACTCTAAACTATCAAATCTAGACTTAAAATCTATCTACCAGCATTAAATCTATTAAATGCCTCCTATCTACTTCAGAAAAGAGCGTATGGCTCGAGGTCTGATACAATATACAAAAGGAACTTTCTATAAATGCATCATTTATACATTGGCGCATCCTCTTGTATGAAAATTCAAAAAGGTTCAGCTGGTCTTGTCCAGCTGTTCATCATCTTCCATGATGGTTCGCTTTTCTTGGGCGATGCTCCTGCATCAATATGCACAGGTTGCATTAAGGAAGGAACTCTATTGTGAGTTCAATAAGAATTCAGAATCACTAAGGATTTTGGACACTCTGCCAAGAGGGAATTGAGTAGGTACTAGAGAGCACAGGAAAGAACTCTTTGGGTTCAGAGATAGAGAAGAATCCAAGAGAAGGATCTTCACAGGGTTGTTGAACGCCCTGCAGACTCAACAAGAAGTTGCTTGAGCAAAGGAGTGCCAAGAGGGCATCAGATTCTCCATCTAAAGGAGAAAGAAGGAAAAGGGTGAAGTCCCCTTAGAGATCTGAGTAGTGGAGAAACTCAGAAGAGATAGCACAAAGTTAGCGTGCAAAGATTCTGCAAGGTGTGCAGGAGTTGTGGAAACCTTTAAAGGTTTCAGAGAAGACCAAGCTCAAGAGGAACAATGTCGTTAAGAACGTGAGCGAGACTCAAAGTGTAGAGTTCATAGAGGGAACGAGAAAATATTGAGGCCTTTGGACACTTGGAGAATTCTTCCAAGTTTAGGAAGAATGCATATGCTCAAAAGGAGTACAGCTGCCGTCAGATCAGGTCGAGAAAGAGATCTGGACCATTGGATTTCCACGTCTAGGGAGCAGTGTAGGAGGCTCACACAGCAGGAGCAGTTGTGAGTCATTGGATCTCACACGGATTGCCGATAGTTGTTGGATCTATCAGAAGAAGCACGAGGTTTAAACCCTTGTAAGAAGAGGAGAAAAGTCTCGAAATAGAAAATGCATCAAGATTTCGTACTTCGGGATTTTGGAGGTCCTAATGGTGAAAGGTCGGGACACTCCATAGCGATAGTATTGAAATAAGAAAAGAGATCTGAGCCATCTGTTTATAGGAGGACACGTGTCGTGAGATCACCCATTTCGGGGATTGAGACATCGGGAAAACACAAAGGGGAGTCTTTCGACTTCGTCAACGGCGAAGTCTCGAAATGATCTAAGCCATCCATCTGTGGGAGGACACGTGGAGGAGATCGGGGAGTCCACCAGGTTTTCGGACACCAGGGATTCGAGAAGATAGAGGAATTGTGCCACAGGGATTGTGGAGTCCTGAAATCCGAAATATTATCGAAAGCATCCAGGGAGAGGACACGTGGCAGTAGATGGTTACTTCGGTACTTCAGGTACTGGAAGTATAAGAGGTCAGTGAGGGCTTAGTGAAATGGGATTCCCGAAATTATGAAACGCAATGTCCCGAAAACGTTCAGAAGAGTATTTCTAGGAGCATTTCGGCATACCGGATATCGGGATATCAGGAATCCTGAGGACAAGAGATCTAGGATCTTGCAGAGGAAAACTCTGAAATGACCAGGGCCATCGATTTCAGAGTGGATCATGACAGTTGATATTGGCCAGGAGTGAATAGGGCCATACTGTCACTTCAACATTTCGGATACCGGAAGTGTGAGAGAACAAGGGTAGAGGAGAACCTTGCAACAGGGGAACCGGAAACGCGAAAGTCCGAAAGGATTTTCAGGAGGCATCATTTCAGCATATCGAAGTTCAAAACTTCGGGAGTTCCGAAGATAAGAGGTCAGAGCATTTCGGGGATTGAAACTCCAAAATCCCGAAAGGAGAATAACCGGGGAGAAGCATTTTGGAATACTAGGTTTCGGTATTTCGGGGATCCTATGGACTAAAGGATTGAGCATTTCGGCAACGGAAAGACCAAAATCACGAAGGGAGAACCAGAAGTTGGGAGAGAGGTATTTTGACATTTCGAGAATTGGTTTTTCAGGAGTCCAGGGGACAGGAGATCAGGCACTACGTGTCATAAAACCCCGAATTAGGAATGCGGTCATATGAGGAGCGGTCACATGGACCAGGGTTGTATCCCAGGGGGCTAGCTGATTTTGACATTGTTTCAACAACTCGGCATTTTGGGGGTCGAAAGGACGAAGGGTCAAGGACTCTTGACATCGGGAAACGAGTCCTGAAACCCAAAGTTTCAATTCGGAAAAATTACAGGGTCGTGTACAGAGGCCGTGGATCGAAGAAGGACTTGTGGATCGATTTGATTTAGATTCCAACAAGGAATCAAAACAGCTAGTTTGGATCGGAAGGTGAATGAATGATCCTGTGAGCGGATCTCGGCTCGAGGCCAGCAGGTCTACGCCATTCTCTCCCATGACTATAATTATGTTTAAGAGTTCATGTGTTATGATTAATGAATCTTTTAATTGTATTTATTTTAATGAAAAAAACAAACAGATAACTGAGAAGGAAGCCTTGAGTATTAACCATGCGTTAAGAACCAAATATCAATATAGCATAGAAAAACCTCAAAATAAGTACTCAACGCCTTTAAAAAGAGAGAAAATCAGATAATAAGCCTCTTCGAGGGGGAAACCTCCTTATGCCCACATAAAGGTACAATTACAAGATGATTCCAAATGAAAATGTCTCCTTGGTATATATAGGAGACTAGGAGGTATGATTACAACTAATGGACTAAACCCAACATAAATAAAATAACATTACTAATTTAATATGCCCCAATTAAGGGGTAATGAGCCATTATTTAGGGTTTAACATGCCCCTCCCCTTGAGACAAGTGTGTCCGCAATGCTTGAGTAAATCTAAATGCTTTTGTATAAAAGACTCATCTTCCCAAGTGGAATCTTCAGCAAGTAGTTTCCTCCATTTAATGAGATACTTTGAAATGGATCTATTCCTCAGCTCGTGAATTATTGTGTCAGTGATGGATTCAGGATCCAATATGATTTTTACTTCCTCATCAAGTTCTAGCAATATATTTTGAACTGGTATCTTGTCACCTATAACCTTATTTAAACATGAAACATGGAAAACTGGGTGTACTCGTGAATATGTAGGCAACTCCAATTTGCATGCCATAGTACCAATATTTTGCAACACCTTATAAGGGCCATAGTACTTTGGTGATAATTTATTATTCTTCTTGGCTTGCTTGAAAGACATCTGTTTGTATGGTTGTAGTCTTAAAAACACCCAATCTCCTACTTCAAAACTTATTTCACTACGATGTTGATCTACTTATTGTTTCATGCGATTATGTGCCATGGTTAGGTTGTCCTTTAATATTTGGAGAACTTATTGTTGATGCTCAATGTGATCTTTCACTGCTTGAACCTTCGATTTTTATTTTAGAGAAGAAGTGATGGAAGGAGGGCAGTATTCATAGAGTGCCATAAATGGTGTCATTTTTGTTGCAGTATGAAAGGAAGTGTTATACCAGCATTCTACCAAGGGTAACCATCTGAACCATTATGTTTGTTTATCAGAGACAAAGAAACGAAGGTAGCCTTCCAGACATTTTTTCACTATCTCATTTTTTCCATCAGATTGAGGATGATAGGATGAGATATGAGCCAATTGAGTACCCAAACAAGAAAACAATTCTGTCCAAAAATGTCCAATGAAGATGGGATCTCTGTCACTTACAATAATCTTTGGGCTGCCATGTAGCTTTTCAATTGTCTCCATGAATGTGGTGGCAACTGTACTAGCTTTGAAGGCATGAGAGAGTGCACAAAACTGTGCATACTTGGTCAATCTATCAACAATCACCATGATGACAATATTTCCTTCAGACTTCAGTAACCCTATGATGAAATCCATGGAAACCTCCTCCCAACGCTGACTACAGATGGCTAATGGTTGTAAAAGACCTAGGGTCTTAATTGTTTCCACCTTGTTTTGTTGGAAAACCAAACATTCTACCACAAACCTTTGAACATCAGTTTTAAGGCCATCCCAAAAAAAATCCTTCTTGACCCTATGGTAGGTTTTCAAAAATCCCGAGTGCCCTC
>JZKD02S1628820.1:752772-764499 GCA_000966675.3 Picea glauca
TGTTGACAAGAGATCAGGATTTTCCATTGTGGAAATCCCGGGATGGATCTGGGCCGCCCGATTGACGGAGGCCACGTGTCATAAGATCTCCAATTTCGGGAAATCGGAAATCGCGAAATCAGGATTCCTGTTGACAAGAGTTCGAGATTTTCCATGGTGAAAACCCCAGGATAGATCTGAGTCGACCGATTGACGGAGGCCACGTGTCATGAGATCTCCCATTTTGGGAAATCGAGAATCGTGAGATCGGGCGTCCTGGCAACAAGGGATCGGGACTTTCCTGGGTGGAAACCCCGTAGCAGTTGTGGACCGTCCGATTTAAGGAGGTGACGTGTTGAGAGATTACCCGTTTCGGGAAATAGGGGATCGGGGATTCGGGATTTCCGTTGACAAAAAATTAGGCTCTTGCCTTGACAAATCCCGACCCATAATGACGAGATGATAGCAGGTGGCTAAGTCCCGATGAACGAACGAGATTCCTTCAGGAAATCTCAGGGTCTGTAATGACCGTCATATGTGAGGAAGAGATGTCAGTTTTACGTTGGGGCGCGAATGCGCATTAGGGTAAGTAGCGAGCAGATCTGGATGGCCAGAGTCCACCTGCCCAGATCTACGGCTGAGGATTCATTCCAGATCCCCCTNGATCTTCTGAAGTGGTGTAAAGTGCCTCCAAAATAGCCAATGATTTCTCTATTATGCCTCTATATACACATGTAAGAATCTCTATAAAAAAAGGAATGAAACATCCTTTGGTTATCTTCGTTATATTTTTAAAGTTGATATACACCAGACTAGGTACACAACATATTACACATGCTTTGTAATGACATAAAAATATTCTATAATATTATTTCCACAATATTTGACACAAATTTTCATATATTAGGTTCCATAAGGCCTGAGGCTCCAAGATTGGGTGCGTGCACTTCCACCATAGACCAAAATGAAGGAAATTGGGTAGGCATGATGTTTTGTGTAAATGAGGAGAAAAAGTCTTCATATAGGGTATATTTGGAGTTCCTCGGGCACACATCATGCCAAGGGGTGACTCCACCCAAGGTGCCTTGTGACACAAGTCAAACCATGAATGGTTTGATGAAGGGTTGAGGGAATGATTTGGGCGCTCCACCAATGAAGACAAATTGGCGACGAAATGGGGGGCACACTTAAGGCATTTAGATCGAATCACCTAAGGGGTGCATGCATCCAAGATGGATATTCAGTTAGAAAAATGAGGAAAAATAGTCCAAGAGGCATGTCGGTTAATGGGCATTCAGGTTATATGGGTGCATTGGGTCCACAAAGAGGCATGAAATTCAGTTGAGTGTGATGATTTGCAAAGAGGTGTGACACACCCAAGAGACATGATGTTTCACACAAGTGACCCTTGGAGTCCATATATGAGCAAGGGTGCACAACTAAAGAAGGTTGCTTGGTAGAAATTGGAAGACAAAGAGAGAAAGAAGATATTTGTGGTTTTGAGGCATATGAAGAGGGAAAGCTCCCTCAAGGAGCCAAGTCACTCCACATGGGAGGACTTGTGCTACCTTGAGGTGGATTTGGTGGAAAGAGTTGGGAAAGATTCTCTTGGGCCAATTTTTGGGAAGTATGTTGATCCAGGTCTATTGGAGGCATGTGTGAGGTAGAACCAAAATCTATGAAATCTGTAAAAATAAAGAGACAACAAATCTACGATTGAGGGCACGTTTGAGGAGCAACGCAGGAGGTTGCAGAGATGGTTGTGATAGAGAGTATTGGTGTGAATAATTTGTGTATGAGTGTATTGGTGAGGTGAGGTGAGTCATGTGACTCTTTCGAATTCGTAAACCAAGATGGTAGTGCTCATATTGTAATTGTTTTTCAATAATAAATACTTAGCTGTGTTTTAGGCATGGTTTCAGCCCCCTACACTATATCTATGTTTCTATTGTATATTTCATTGTTTTTCTCTTGGAATATCATGTTTGTGGATGTACGCTTAAGATGACTAAGTGTTAAATTGTTAAAAAATCTCTAAGTGTACAAGATTTGCACTAGAGTAGGAGTGTGACTTGGTAGTAGCCTAGAACAGAGTATGGGTATGCTCTAGGTGAAGAGGCATAGTCCAGATGATGTATCCTTGGTGTTTCCAAGTATCCAAGTGAGAAATATTGCAGTGCCACATGCTCTCAAGAGGTGCACGATATAAGGCACGTTGTGGGGACATGATAGATGGTATCATAGCATTTTCATGCTCTTCACTACTCTTGCAACTAGAATAGTTATGGTGGGGTGCACTTGTTGAGAGGGAAGTTTGTTGCGAAGTCGGTTTAGTGGGAACGTTTGCAAACTTGGTGAATGGTTTGGTGCAACAAACTTGTTCATCATAGAATTTACATTAGAATTATGATAGAGGTTTGGATGATAGTGTGGTGGAAGCTGGAATTGGGAAAACACCTTGTGCAGACCGAGAGCACAATTTTGTGTGAAACTAAGCACTTGGATAGGGTGGGTGGTCATAGAGTTCATCATAGAACTTGTCGTAAAATTTATTGTGGAGGAAGACTTGGTTGGTTTGATTCATGACAGAAGTCAGTGTTGGACCTATTGTGCACACTGTGGAGATACCATGAACATAGTGCATTAGGTGAACCAAGTACTTGGGAAAGGTCGTTGAATGCACGATTTTTCACATGACTTGTTGTAGATATAACCATAGAAGTGAAACACAAAGGGTGATCACATAAGAAATTGTGAAGGGTAGAAGCTTTGGGTTGTAACAAGGTGAAGCACTTGGGTGCCTTGGATGACCTGGGGTGACCTAGAGAAGATCCATAGAAAGACTTTGGTTGGGCACATTTCCTTCATGATGTCTTCATGCTGTGCATAGTTGAGTTGAGCTAGGTTGTTAGATGAACTGGTAGACTGCAACCTTTGGACAAGGTAGCTCTTTGTAAAGTTACAAGGGTCATTTAGCAACAATATGACTTGATATTCAGGTGGTGGATGCATGGTGGCTTGAAGATGAAGCGGTCAAGGTGTAGAGATGGAAATACATTGGATATGATTTCAGCCAGTTGCATGAGAAGTTTGGGAATTAGATGGATTTTAGAAGTGGAAGTATGGACTCATCCTTATATTGCAACAAAGTTCTTGCAGATCTATGGAGCTATAGACGTGGGTTGAGGTGAGTTCATGAGAAGAGTCAGTTTCTTAGGCAAGTGGAGGTCCAATACAATAATCTTAGAACATGGTTGTATGGAAGGATTTCGTTGGAAAGGTACAATTGGTTTTAAGTTCTTGAATTCCTAAGTGTTGCAGTGAGTTCTTTGAAGGGAAATCAGATGACTTGGTGGTTCAAGTGCTATCCATTTCCATGGTGAAAACATACAAACTTGAGGGTGACTTGGGTGGGGTAGATTTGAAGAAGCCTCATAGAAGTTTAGGATGCCTTGGTTGGGTGAGTGTGAAAAGAGCTCAAGGTGACCTTCTTGGAAAACTCCTATGGTAGACTTAGGAATATTTGGATGTAGCCATGGAGGTGTCTTGAGTAAGTTTCGTAACTCTTTGATGAGGTGCATTCGACAAATTTTTGTGATGAAATGGGTAGTGAAGTATATACATGCCAAGTTTGAGAGGATGGATGAGGCACCCTCGTGTTTGGTTCCTTAGACAAATTTATTTGGTTATGCGATGAATTGGTAGTCACAGCTACAGTGAGAGAGTTTGAACGTTTGCAGTAGGTGCAAGGAAATTTCATTCTAGGGTATGGATATAATCAACAAGGAAGTCAACCAAGAATTGTTGGTAGTCAACTTGAATGAGTAGAACGTAAACCTAGTGACTTGGGTAGTGTATGATTTCCTTTGGTATGGCACATTGGATGAGGTAGATCACACCTTGGTGACTTGTAGATGTTTTTTTTATGACTCATATATTTGGCAGAGTCGTTGGTTAGAGTTGGCAGAAGTATTGGTGCAAATGTTCCTAAGACATGGAGGTTCTTTGAGGTGACTCATTCTACTTGGAGCTCTTTGGAAAATTCGTTGGGAAATTTTGAGGAGTGTAGGCATGTTTGCCACAGTCATCGCATATGTTGAGTTACAGATAGGTGACTTTACTAAAGAAGGTGAATTGATGGCCTTCATTTGGAGGATTGTGTAGATAGGAATATTACAACATGAAGAGATTACTTGGACATGGGTATTTTTCTTGCTTTGGGAGACATGGTTGAGAGTGAAGCCTAACCATTACAAGGAATAGAGAGGTAGATGAAAAAACACTGTGTAATGAAGTAGTGAGGCAAAGGGTATTCTAGATGTGGAATTCTTGGGGCCAATTGGCTAACTATGCCATGAGGTGGACAATGGAGTCAAGTTGTTGCATATGACTTTGATTTGGGGTGAATCCATAGTGCAATGAGGTGAGGGGAAACCTTTCCTTGGTATAATATCATTATGCATATGGACCAAATTGTGGAAAGAAGTTAGAGACTAGAGTATAGACACACCAGTAGGTCCGAAGTGTAGCAGTTAGACATTGTGGAAGATCTCCTTGAAAAAGATCAGATGATGGCAACAGTAGTGAGGAAAGGATGGAAACTTTCCTTAGTCTTTAGAGTTGGATAGAGTGATATAGATGTGGACATAAAAGATTAAGTTTGGGCATGAAGATGCACATTTCAAGGACTAGACATGATGGTTGGACTAGCTACCCAGACACTATAGAACTTGAGGCTAGCATTGTGCGAAGACATGACAGAGTTGGTGGAAGTATGTATGCAACAACAATTTCACAGAAGTTCAACACTTAGAAAATTTTGAACTTTTGGTTGAGGTTGTAGTATTAGTTGAGGCACCAAAAATAGGGAAACAAAGAGTGATTTTCGCAACAAGATAATGGAAGGTTAGATATTGCGGATAGAGCTGGGGAGGAGATGTATTTCATTTGTTGTGGAAATTTTGGTCACACACAAATTTGGGCAGAGTAAAGTGTGGATGGTTGCACAGGTTGTGGATGATTTCATTGGAATTCAGAAACTTGGGGTTTCCACTTTGCAAGGAAACTTGGAGTTTCTAGTTGGTGCAAAACTTTGGGTTTCTAACAAACTTAGTTGCAGTGGAGGCACTAATTTGGGAAGAGACTTGGATATCACAGAATTTGTGGATGTTTTCGAGGATGACAATGAATTGAGGTGGGGGAGGATGTAAGGCTTTTGATGCCAAGACAAGGTGCATGCACTTCCACTACAGACTAAAACAAAGGAAATTGAGTGGGTAGGACGGTCAGTGTGAATGAGGAGATGAAAGTATTCATATAGGGGAGAGTTGGGGTTCCTTGGGTGCACAATGTGCCAAGGGGTGAATCCATCCAAGGTGCCTTGCAACACAATTCAAATGATGGACAGTTTGATGAAGATTTGAGGGTGTTATCACACAGATTTTAGTTTGGGAAAATCCAAACCCAAACCACAAAGGTGTGACAACTACTATATTCTCTACCCACTATCACCTTATATAAATACTCTCCTCACTTTAGTGATGATAAAATCACCACAAGGGGGGAATCTCAAGTGACCCTAGTGGGATTGTGATGGAAAGTGAAAAGAGATGAAGGATTCCCCTATAGGTCAAGGATAAAGAGTGGAAAGAGGCTTAAGGATGAGTCTTGTGAGATGGTGATTGGTTTCCAAGGTAGTGTACCTGCAAAACAACATTAGGCCTGCTTGGAACGAGACAAAATATGATAAATAAATTCTCAAACCAAAGGAGAATCAACAAGAAACCTTGTTCTCCATAAATTGCAATAGTATATATATATATATATATATATATATATATATATATATATAATAGATGCAAAATATACCATCAAAATCAAGTGCAATATGTTGGAAATAATGCTAACAATAAGTAAATAAATTTCCAATGACTAAAACAAGACTTTAATAGAAATTAGAGGGTTGTTAGTAACTGTTATCAGCAAGAATTGTAACATCCTTATGGATGTATCAAACTATTTCTACAATATCAATTTCTAGCCACTAAAATCAACAAGTAAACCACTGAAACAATAACTTATAACTAGTAGAATAATTACCAAGGCTTACAAGTGAAATTTAGTGGTAGAGTAGTGAGAAAAATAATGAAAGACGATACGTTTTATGCATCCCTATTGGTTGTATAATAAATTTTAATACAAAAATGAGACCACTTGGCTAATCAAAATTCCCTTAGGGAACAATGTAGCTTAAAACATGTAAAATCAATTTCCAAACTTAAACAATTAAAACTCATTGATATCACATTTGCCAATGCATAATATTTGATCTCCAATGCAAGTATATTAGTGCATTATCTATTGGGTTATGGGGTCTCTTTTTTATGAGCTAGGGTTTATTACTTCTCTAGGGATGTAATCCTTTTTACTCCCTAGAGAAAACAAACCTTAGAAAGGTAAATCAATAAGGGTGTAATCCCTTTTACTCCTTGTAGAAACCTTTGAAAAATAGCCCTTTCAATGACAATAAAGATGGACCTTGATGGAGGGTGTATGCCCTTATAATCCTCCAAGGGTTTAACAAAATTAACCTTAAAACCAAGAAGAAACAATACAATGGAAAAAATTCCTTACCTCATCATGTGCTAGAGTGAGCAATAATGCATCTCTCTCCATCAAATCACATCACATCAACACCAAAATAATCAAACCCCATCATCAAATGTGAAGTCCAAAGAATTTAGTGTTATGTGCAATGGATAGTAAGGAGCACCACAATGCCACTTGAAGCTAAAATGACATAGAGTTTCATGTGCAAGGAAAGTAAAATACACCACACAATGCATTCCCTCAAAAATGAGACATTTATTTAATTATGTGTTTTATTTTACACGTCCTTGATTTTTATGGAGAAGCATTTCATTGCTCTTAAGACCTTAGGGTGAGAATATAGAGGATAAAATTTAGCTCTTATCTTTTTCCAACTACAAACCCTCTAGTATTTTATCCCCTTCTTCCCATGAAATGAGGTACAAGCCCTTCTTGGGTCAATAAGCCCAAAAACCCAAAAGATGAGGAAACGAAAGGGAAAAAGCATGGAAAATTGTAACTATGGATGTGAATGGTATAATGACCCTTGAAGGATACCCGCTAGTAGCAACCCTTTTCCCGAGGGCGACCCACTTACTAGGAAAACATGTCAACCACCAAGATGAAATGAGGAAAAAGGAATAGTTTCCAACCAAATGTTTTCATCTTCAAGAAAGGACACTTTGCAACATGTTGAAATGGTTCAATAATTAAAATGACACTTACCACAAGACCAAACTTGTTACCTCATGGAGCAAGACCTGTTCTCTTATGTGGGAGAAGTTGGTGTGGTGGATGTTATTGTTGCCAATTAATGGTGATGTGGGTTAAGAGGAAGGGATTTGTCCACTCATTTGGCTCTTATAAATCCATTTCTTCAACCTGCGAGCCTCAAGACATCATCTACTTAGTTAACCCTAGAAATGGGGGGTAATAGACGTGACTTGGGCACTCCAATAATAAAGAAAATTCGGCTAAGTCATGGGGGGCGCACTTAGGGGAGTCAAATTGGATTAGCTAAGGGGTGTGCACAACCACGATGATGACTCTTTGATCTAGGTGGATATTTCTGGCCACCCACATTTTCCAACTGGCTCAAAGAAATTTTTTTGGCAATTTTGGTAATTTACTATTTTTAGCAGTTTTTAACTTTTGAGGCCATTTTGAGGGCCTAAATGAAGTTTTTTAGGGATAGAGATTCTCGATGATAGCTAAAGGCTCTAATTGATCCCCCTAAATGAATCTCCTCGACTATACCTTTCCAACAAGCTATCATGCACCCCAAACGGAGATCATATGCCAACTTTACGCCCCCGGGAAATTGATACACCAAACTACCCAAAACGGGCTCCACAAAACCGTTGGATTTTCACCTTCTGGGGTTAGGGTTTTGGATTTTATTTATGATAAAAAGGTCTCTGGAGCCTCATTGTAAAATCATTTTCTTTCGAATGCGAGTAGTGGACAGATCTCTTCTCAGAGATAAGCTACCACCATTCTAGCAAGTCTTGCACTCTGTATTTTTACAGTCTTTGTACATTTTCGTTCATTAAAATAAAATTGTGTATTAATTTATCTTTGTGTTTATGGTTGCATATCTAACACATTTTTGTTATATTATTGGATATCCGATATATCTCTGTACATTTCTTTATTATATCTCCACTCTCATTTCGTGTTGAACATAATATGGATCAGTGGTATCAGAGAAAGTTACTCTTGATCATTTTTTTTAGTGCATGTCCCCAATGAGGTCCGAGTATAGAAAGTTGGGTCTTGATCTTTCTCTATTGAAGACAATAACTCTTGCATGCCCAAGAAAAACTACATGACGAAAGAAAATAAAAATGGCAGAGTAGATGATTTTATCAATTTGTTGCTTGAGCAAGCTCTCACATGACATAGGGACGAAATGATGGAGAATTTTTCCCACATCCTTCAATGCCTGCCAATAGAAATAAGCACATCTGCATCAAACAACCACTTTGTAAAAAACTCTCCTTTCAAGGTATGGGTTAATTTTAATATTCCCATATTTGAAGGTCAGATAGATGCGAATGCCTTAGACAAATGGTTAAATCTGTTAGAAGGTTATTTCTCTGTTCATAATTTTTTCGACAGGGAAAAGATCACCTTTGCACTCCTTAAAGATCTCCCCCATATCAAACATTGGTGGGAAACTTACTAGAAACAAATTTCCACAGAGGAGTCTGGAATATATGGGGCTGAGCCCACTTGGGATTTTTTTGTGGACGCGGTAAAGGAACAATATTACCCTGTTGGCAACTATGAGAACCAGTACATGAGATGGACCGCACTGCATCAAGAGAGGGGCCAATCAGTTTCAGATTTCACCAATACCTTCCATAACTTGCGCACCAAGTTGGGTATCAAAGAATCCTAATGACATTTGGTTCCGAAATACCATGGGGATCTACACAGATACATCCAAACTGAAATGGATTTTCTGGACATCTCATCCCTCGGTGTTGCTTATCGATATGATGTTAAAATCGAGCATAAATTTAAGCACCAAAACAAACGGGAGTTTGGGTCTGCAAATCTGCAACAACCAAAGTATGATAAAGACGACCCTAACAAACAGTCTCCCGTAAACTAGTCAAAACCATAGGAAAAGAAGGGTCATGGGAAGACAAAGAAGGACACCAAAAAATGGTGCGATTTCCACAAAATCCCCTGGCACAACACCGATGAATGTCGCTCAAAACAATCATTGGTGACCAATATCAAAGAGAAGTAGCCGAACCCTAATTCATAATTTGATTATGAAAATACTGATAAAAGATAGATCATCGACACAGACCCCACTATTATTGTCGCGACCACAACAATTCAACCAGAAGAATCAAGAGATCCTGAAGAGGGGGAGCAAATTTTTCATTTACAGATGTGGGTGAAGGGGACCTCACTGCATTTTATTGTTGATAGCGGAATCCATAAGAACCTCATCACAACAGAGGTCGTCAAACAGTTGGGATTGTCGACAACACCACACCCGTAGCCATACAACATTAGGTGGCTTCGCGAGGGATGAGATCTTCGTGTCAGCCAGCAGTGTCGATTGTCATACAACATTCATCCCTTCAAGGATGAAGTATTATGTGATGTTTCCCCACTTGATGTATGTGATGTTCTCTTGGGCCAACCATATATGCGGAAGCGCCATTTTGTTTATGATTCTCGACCTTGTAGTGTCATTGTTTCTCTGGGGGGTCATATCTAAAGAATACCAAAGGTAGTTCCGACTACTGTTCCACCTAAAAAGTGTCGCAAGGTAGTATCTCATACTACAAAATTCAGCTTCTTCACAATATGTTCAAATGGTGAACAGAAGGATATTGCAACCATTACAGCCTCGACCCAAGCACCTTTTATTCAACATAAGCAGGTCAACAAGATTGCAGCAAAGTGTAAAGATTCCTTCTGCACATAGGCATCTCATGTAGCCAAACTAGTTAAAAAGGTCCAACCCTTCCATCCACATTCTCATGACAACCTTCAACAAGTTAAGCAACACAACTTCTCTAACAAGGCAAGCAACTCATCAAGATGCAGATTCAACAAATGTTTTTCCCTCTCCCTCGAACACTCAATGCAATGGAGACCATTTCTCCCTAAGGAGGGAGGATTGATCCAGGTGGATATTGGTGGCCACCCACCTTTTCCAATTGGCTCAAAACAATTTTCTGGCAATTTTGGTAATTTACTATTTTTAGCAATTTTTAACTTCTGGGGCCATTTTGAGGGCCTAAATGAAGTTTTTTTTGGATTGAGCTTATCAATGACATTCAAAGACTCTAATTGATCCCCCTAAATGAGTCTCCTCGATGATACCTTTCCAACGAGCTATCATGCACCCCAAATGGAGATTGTATACCAACGTTACGCCCCCGAGAAGTTGATACACCAAACTACCCAAAACGGGGTCCACAAAACTGTTGGATTTTCATCTTCCGGGGTTAGGGTTTTGGATTTTCATTATGATAAAAATACCTTTGAAGCCTCAATGTAAAAATTGTCTCCTTGCAAATGCAAGTAGCGGACACATCTCTTCTCAGAGATAAGTTGCTACCATTCTAGCGAGTCTTGGACTCTGTATTTTTACAGTCTTTGTACATTTTCGCTCATTAATAGAAAATTTTGTATTATTGTATCTATGTGTTTATGGTTGCATCTCTGATACATTTCTGTTATATTATTGTATATCTGAGATATCTTTGTACATTGCTTTATTATATCTTCGCTCTCATTTCGTGCTGAAAATAATTCGGATCAGTCAGTAAGATGGATGGGGCATGTTGGTCCAGGAGGCATGTCAGTTGATGGGTGCACGAGCTAGATGGGTGCACTGGATCCACGAAGGGACACGATGGTCATTTGAGTGCGACGATTCACGAAGGGGTGCGACACGACCAAGAGGCATGACGTTTCACGCAAGTGACCCTTGGAGTCCATATAAGAGCAAGGGCTCACAACCAAAGAAGGAAGCTCGATAGAACTTGTAAGACAAGGAGAGTAAGAAGAGCTATGTGGTTCTCATATGCCAACATACTATCATTCTCATGTTTGTATTTGTTAACTGAGATGAATATTATCAATGGTCTAGAGGAGTCAACAAAATGTCAATAATGTTTCTTCTTGAGAATCTTGCTATAAAGCTAGAGTGGAAATAATTCATGGAAATGGAATTCGTAGTTCAAGGTTGTGAAAGGAAGATGGCCATTGGCATCAAAAGACCTCCTCTATGCATGTTTCTTTAATATAGTGGAGACTCTAGATATTTATAAGTTTTTTGAGCTAGGTGATGCTTCCAACATCTCCACTAGCTCTAGAAAAGATTAGTCTCCCAGAGCTACGATTGCATTGCCTATTCTTTTGTTATTGTGATTTGTGGGAGATTGTATTATGAAACCTAGCAAAATACCATAGACAAGTGTAAACATATCAAAGACAAGAAGAATATAGCATCATCATGGTTTTGCAATGACTTGAAACATGGAAGGTAAAACCAATTTGATGACTAAAGTGTGGGCCGAGGAGGGAGACCATCTTTATGCATGGGGCATATGAAAATTCAAGAGCGGGTTGATCCACTAGTTTATTACCCAATGTTATAATTTCATTTAATTTACTCAGTGT
>JZKD02S1628821.1:0-24233 GCA_000966675.3 Picea glauca
AGGTCAGGACTTTGATGAAACTTTTGCACCAGTGGCAAGATTGGAAGCCATCAGAATGTTTCTTGCTTATTCATGTCATAAGAACTTTAAAGTTTATCAGATGGATGCTAAGTCATCATTTCTTAATGGAGATCTAGAGGAAGAAGTATATATGGAGCAACCTGAAGGATTCTCATTAACAGATAATCCTAATTATGTTTGCAAGATAAACAAGGCCTTATATGGACTGAAACAAGCACCACGAGCTTGGTATTATAGACTGGACAATTTTTTACAAGACAAAGGGTTCAAGAAAGGTACTATTGACAACAACCTCTACATTAAGTTTGAAGATGATAATTTACTAGTTGTTTTGGTTTATGTAGATGATATTATTTTTGGTTGTACTAATGAATCATTTGTCTAGTGGTTTTCTAACTCTATGCAAACAAAATTTGAGATGCCCATGATAGGAGAACTGTCATATTTTCTTGGTTTACAAGTAAATCAGAGTTTTGCAGGAATATTTATCTCTCAAGAAAAATATTTGAAAGAGATGTTGAAGAAATTTCAGATGGAGGATTCCTCTCCTGTTAGCACACCTATGGTGGTTGGTTGCAAGCTCAGTAAAGATGATATTTCACCAGATGTTGATCAAAGGACATATCTCTCTATGATAGGCAGTCTTCTGTACATCACAACATCTCATCCTGATATAATGCAAGTTGTTGGTATGGTAGGTCGTTATCAGTCTTCTCCTAAACAAAGTCATTTGGTAGCTATCACAAGGATATTCAAATACTTGAAAGGAACAATGACTTATGGTCTGTGGTATCCAGGAAATCAGAATTTTCAGTTAACTTCTTATTCAGATGCCGATTGGGTAAACTATGTTGATGAGAGAAAAAGCACCAGTGGAGGAGCATTCTTCCTGGGCGACTCATTAGTAGCATGGCTTAGTAAAAAGCAAGGATCTATTTCCTTATTAACTACAGAAGCATAGTACATTGTTGCGGCTACTTGTTGCACTCTGATTTTATGGATGATACAAACTCTTGCAGATTTGAAGGTAACTTACACTGATCCCATTCCACTTCACTTTGATAACACCATTTCCATCAGTCTCTCTAAGAATCTTGTACTTCATTCAAAATCTAAGCACATACCAATAAAATACCATTTTCTCAGAGAACAAGTTACAAACAGAATTGTTCAGATGAATTATATTCCTTCCACAGAACAGATAGCTGATATCTTTACTAAACCATTAGCAGTGACCCCTTTTGGATATCTTCGTCAAAAGTTGGGGGTTATAATTTCTTTCGTCTAATCTGTTCACCTGGTCAGAGGGAGTACTTATTGAATATCTGTTGTATTTCTAAGATGCTCATAGTTGACAGGGGGAGTATGTACTGCAACATCTCAGGGGGAGTGTGTTTCTTCTTTGACATTGATGTCAAAGGGGGAGAAAGTGTGGTAATTTCAAGGATGCTACAGTGGTATAGTTGGATGTTCTTCAAGGGGTTGCCATCAATGCCAAAGGGGGAGATTGTTGGCATATTTATTATGGGCAGACAGAAGGCAGAGTATTTGTTTGTCATTGATGGCAAGCTCATCCTGACGATGATGAACAAGAGAAAGTGGCAATACCAACAGTGCAACGATGATCGCATGGCAACATCAGAATCGTAAACTCCAGGAGTCAAGGAAACAACTCACGGCAGAAAATCCCAAAATGCGATAGATTAGAGCATGTCAAAGACTCCATTTCGAAGTTTCGTAGACTGGGAAATTGAAGTTTTAGATACTGGGAGTTGGAGGAGTCAAGATTCGAGACTCTTCATCACAGGAGTCCCGAAGTTGCGAAATGTGAAATGCCGAAATCCCAAAACAGGCACATCAAAAAAGATTTTCGCAGACCAGGAAATAACTCCATTTCGGAGTTTCGGATATTGAGATTTGGAGGAGTCAAGAGTTGAGACTCTTCATCACAAGAGTCCCGAAGTTGCGAAATGCGAAATGTCGAAATCCTGAAACAGGCACATCAACAAAGAGTTTCGCAGACCGGGAAATAACTCCATTTTGGAGTTCCGGATACCGGGAGTTGGAGTGTCGAAACACTTCACCACAGAAATGTCGAAATGCCTAAATGCGAAAAACACCTTTTGGTGTAGGTTTCGGTTACCGGGAGTTGGATTGTCGAAACACTTCACCACATAAATCGCGAAATGCCGAAATGAAAAATTGCGACATGGAGTTTCGGGGATCGCAACATGGAGTTTCGGAGTTTCGGGGATTGCGACATAGAGTGTCAAGATATCTCATCACAAGAATTGCCGAAATCGTGAAATGCCGAAATGTGAAATTGCAACATGGAGTTTCAGGGATAGCGACATGGATTTTCATGAATTCGCGACATGCAAAATCGCAAAATGCCGAAAGGGACTATTGTGAGTCTTGAAGACTCGAAGGGAAAAACACCGAAATCCCGTCAGTCATTCGATTAGGAAAATAAGGGATCAGATTATGAATTTTTGTGGACCGTTGATCTGGATCCATTTTGGGGATCGCGACTTGGAGAGTCGAGATGCTTCACAACAGGTATTCGCGACATGCGAAATCGTGAATTGCTGAAATATGAAATGCGAAAGACATTTTTTTCTCTTGTAATCCAACGGTGCAGGTGAATTCAAATATGATCAAAGGGATACTGTTTCACCTCACAGCTAATTGATCAGTTACGATTCAGTTAGAAAAACAGATTCATAATTCTTGATCGTTTGGCGATTCAGTTGCTGAGGCATGTGTGAATAAAAGAAGATATGAGATGACTATGCATGGTTGGTCGTTCTGAATGAAAAATGAGTTGAACTGTAAGAAAGGGAAAATTACAGTATGTGTAGTGTGAGACCGACAGTATGCGCAGTGTGAGATAAAACTCAGAGATGAGTAACATATGAGGAATAGACAGAAGCAAGAGAAGAATTGCAGAACAGCTTGAAGCAGAGCAGAATTGCAGAATAGACAAAGAAAGAGAAGAATTGCATAACAGTAAGAAGCAGACTAGATTTACAAAACAGAGAAGAAGTGGTAAAAATCAATTTATCTGTGTTGTTGGTTATTCAATCATTTATTTATAATCAAGGAGGTAGGGTGGTTCTAGGGAGGATTGTTGTCCTCAGAGGTTCAAGTGGGTGCTTAAACACAGGAAGTTGTAGCTTCCATCTGTTTGCAGTTAGAAAAACCAGAGTGGTAGGGTGGTACAAGGGAGAACAGTTGTTCTCTGTTATACAGGTTGGTGCCTGTGTGACTGGAATTTGGTGCTTCCATCCAGTTGGTGTTGGAACACTTAGGGAGTTGTTGCTTCCTTATAGTGGGTGCTAGAGAAACCAGAGAGTTGGTGCTCTCAAACAAGTTGGAGCTTGTAAAATAGAGGTAGTAGACTCACATTGAGTTGGTGCTCAATTATAGATGATGTAGAGAACTTAAAAGACTGCCTATCATTTCGAAGAAGGAGAGGTTTTCTCCCTTTATGGGTTTCCTCATGAAAATCTGTCTCTGTGTATATCTTATGTGTGAGTGATGCTCATTATTTACGTTGTCCATATGTAGTATAATATTGATGGTCACTTGGAGAAAGATTAAAAATGGTTTAATTGAATTAAAATTGTTTAAGCACAGTAAAAACTGATTCACCCCCCCTCTCAGTTGTCTTAGTAATTTCAACACAGTTTTCTACCAACAACAATAATGGACAAGATTTCTTAAAATGCTGAAAAAACACAGTGTGAAAATATTTTAAGGAATATATACTATCATTTGGTAAGATTTCGTACCACAATCTTGATTTTCCTTCTAGAGAAGCCATGAACATCTTCATAAGACAATCCTCATGCCACTTAAATTTAATCTTACATGCATGCATATGAAACTTAATTAAATGTAAAGCAACATTTTCACATTTTTCATCTTTGAACACTGGCAAATTGCTTAACCAATCTATAGAAGGCATTCGATTTGGAAACCTGGGGATATGAGAACAGTTCATAGGAGCATACCTTGCATCTATATAACTCCATCTTTGAACAGTGGAGTCTCCAATGAATCTTTGGAATCTAGATTCTTCAAAGTTGGAGTCATTAGGTGAGTGATACACACCCTGCTTAATGTCTTACTATTGTTCACCATTAGTAGTCAAATATGGAACTTGATACAATTTTCTAAGGAAGGTTCCCTAGTATGGTCGCTAAAAAATTTAGCTCTCTCTAATTTCTCAGGTTGAGGAAGAAGTTGATAGAGGTAACCACAAATTGACTTTGGAGTCTAGGATCTAGGCCCCCTAGACTTGGAGAGGGATCTATCTGTAATATTTAGCTTGGTTGTTGGGAATTTTAGGTTACTTGTGATAGCATAGTGTTTGGTTTTTTAAATTATTTGGTTGCAACAGTAAGGGAGGGACAAGGGAGGGCCATTGGACAATGGAGTCAAAGAGTTTATGTTTAATCAAGGCATGTTCTACAGGAGACCTTACAGGGAAGGATAGGCACCTATGCTGGATTCTTAAAGGTGATGAGTGATTTGAAAGAAAAGGTGAGGGGATTATATTATACCAGAGAAATTAAGAATTCTAGAACTAACCCTTAAGTAGAAAACATTGAAATTATCCAAATCTAGAATTAGAGCGTACATCAAAACACATTATGTTCTTCAATCTTCTATTGAATAATTCAGATTGGAAACACATAAAATGATAACGGAGAAAAGAAAACAAAAATGAATTCAGATGTACTTCACCAACATAAATGACACAAGAATCTTGTAAATGTCACAATTGTATTACTAAAGTTAGAAAAAAGGAGGCTCTATGATCTTCTTTACAATATTAGTCATGTTATCACATATAGTTGTCAAGGGAAATAGGTTGTCCAAGTTCGTGGTCTGCACAGGAAGCATCCAAATGTAGCATTCAGAGCAGTCTATTTTGGGTTGACATACAAGAAGTGGTCGGGTTCATTTTCCAACGACGGAGATCCCAAGAGAAGTTCATATCAATGGCCCTCAAGCATTCAAAATTATAAAGTTGAGTGAGGTTTAGTGCAAGGCAGAAGTCCCAAAATTAAAAATCAAGTGTCGTGTGTCTTTCTCCAGTGGACGGGCACGATTTAATTTGGATTTTGGGTTTCAAGAGTTTTTACACTTCTCCTCTTGATTTTCTACAAAGTGGTTTTCCCGGAGTGCACAAATCTCTGGCATATGTCCATCTCCAACGGACGGTCATGATTTTCTTCACCATTTCAGGTTTCACGAGTGTTGGTCCCTCTCTATTTGGTTTCCTCTAGAACACATTCCCGCAGAGTGCATGGATCTCTGTTGTGTGTCCTCCCAGATCTAACAGCTCAGATATGCTCCAGACTCCGGAGCTTCGGCGTTCTCTCTCCCTCCTTGTTTGCAAATTCACAAAGTGTTTCTGATGCAGAGTTTTAGTTCTTTCACCACCTATCCATATGGTGCTGACACATGGCACTTAGTCGAGGCACCTTTGGGCATATCATTCTCTTATTTCCAAGTGACGCGTGTCACCCTCCTTTCCGTGACACATTAGCATAGTGATGTCAAGTCACCACGTCATCTTCGGGAAATCGTTCTCCAAGAAATATTCTTGTTCATCATCAAATCTCCCTAGCACCAAAATTGGTGCCTCCCCCAAGTATAATTAAAGAGTTTCTAAAGTTGGCAGGCAGGTAAAGATTTAGAGGTGGTGCTAAAACAGCAGGACTGCCCAAATCTTAGATCGCGACCAGACCAACGGCCGCACTCCATTTCAGAGCCGCAACGTGCTCAGACATTAAAATCTTTGAGTGGGATGAAATCTAAACTGCAGTTTTTGGGGAAACCGATGTGGCAGAAGGTGGTGCATTTTAGGCTCAAAAGCAGCATGGTTCCAAATGTCTTTTGACAACTCCAAATTCGTTTGCTCATTCAACGTCATACCCAATCACACTAAGTGGTCTTCCCCTAGTTATCAGGACTTGTATCGATCCTAAGGAGATATCATTTAATGGATGCAGGTCGGTAGTTGAAACATCAACTCACTCCATAAATAGAAAGCATGTAAATTATGGCTAAGGATATAGAACTGTCAGACCGAGATACCACGATGGACGATTTCTTCTTGCAGGCCCATATTGATCTGAGCTTCTGTCTGACAGGAGCAAACATGCATAGCCTGAAAGAAGGATGCACAGATGTAAAGCCTTGAATGGGATGGCCATATCACACTCCTGGCAGTTGTGGGTTGATCTGAGTATAAATAGATGAGTTGAAGATTTTGTTATGGTCATCAACTGGTTGAGTAGAGTTCCCTATTTTGTAATATTTTGATAACAGAGTTGTTCTCTGGTTTTGTATGAGACCTGAGACTTTCTCATTAATAGAAGTCAATGTCTTTCATTATCTTGTTTAAATCTTTGTTGAGACACTCGTGCGTGGAGGACCCAGATGAGGGTTGCTATTATATAGTAATGTAGGGTTGATTATAATGTTGTTGTGACATGTTTCAGTAATTCCCTTGTTGTCTTTTTCCCTCTTATGCTAAAATGAGCATGCATGGAGGATCCAGACGAGTCACTGTATTCACATGGTAATGAAGGTTTGATTATTATGCTGTTGTGATATATTTCCGTGTCTGAAACTTGATTTCAAGAGTGATCTTGTGCATGAGTTTTTCTTCACCAAGCTGCTTGAAATTCGAATGTCCATGGAAGACTTGTCCACCTTTCTCACTAAGTCTTCCCTTTTCTCACCTTTAACCTTAAAGAACTGACTAAATTTAATGAGGACCTCATTTCTCTATACATTTCTTGTCTAGTTTCTGTGTTAAAACATTCTTGTACTGAGTTTTTTCCATTTGACCTCCACTCATAAACATACCTCCACAAACATTTTGATGGGTACTAGGATTATCCTCTTGTAGTCTGAGGGTGAATCTCAGTGCTAAAATTCATGGAATTTTTGCTGGGGATGGAAGTGAAGATATATTCCCTGGGAGAAGGACAATGAAAATATCAAGTTTTAGATGGTGAACTCAAGTTGGACACATTATTCTAACTACTTATCTTTCACCATGGCGACTCCATTATTCAGAATCTGTTGGTGACTCCATTGGAAGAAGACAAATAAAATGTGATCTAGGTGGATATCGGTGGCCATCCATCTTTTCCAACTATCTCAAAACAACTTTCTGACATTTTTGGCAATTTACAATTTTTAGCAGTCTTAACTTTTGGGGCCATTTTGAGGGCCTAAATGAAGGTTTTTCAGGATCAAGATTCTCAATGATAGTTGAAGGCATTATTGAGCCCCCAAAATTAATCTCCTTGATGATACCTTTCCAACGGGATATCACACGCCTAAAACGAAGATCCTATGTAGAAGTTATGACCCCGAGAAGTTGATGTACTAACTTATCCAGATGGGGCCCACATGAATTTTGGTGCTTCGTCTCCTAAGTTTAGGATTTTGGATGTCTAGGGTTTTTGGCATTCAGCTAAAAATGAAATAGAAAATTGAGGCAGGAGGTCACATCAGAGGTATTTAAGGGAGGAGACAAAGAACCATTGGCCCTTTTTAGGGTTTCATGGATTGAATAAGCCAAAGAGACTCGCATCAGGAATCACGAAGTCGCGAAACCCGAAATACATTTTTGGGTGAAGTTAGTGGTCACATAGGATGGTAAAATGGGTAATATTTGATGCTTAGTGCTTGTTCACATAGGTGTAACTCCTAAGAAGGACCTGTGGAAACATTTGTGTGTTAAATATTCCTGCGGGGAATCAAAGAGTCAACTAGCCTCAAAGGGGGGATTAAGAACGATCCTTAGATGAGGAGGTCGAGCATAAATTGCTGAGGTAGGGGTTTTGCGCCAAGTGGTTTCAGAGCCTAGCTTACAATCATTGTTTTCTATAGGAAATAGAAGACATAAGTCAAGTTGTGATCTAAATTTTATGTGGAACAGATTTGAACAATGTCACCCATAAGACATCAAGATAGACCAATGCTCGATCCAGCTGTGGAAAGGGAAATTAAATAACTTCATGCTCGATTGGATGCCATGGAGCCATCATAGAGACGATTTGCTGATATGGGAGATTTAAGTGAAGCCGAAAGTGAAAATGAGGCTAGAGCCAGAGAAGAAGTTGTAGTTGAAGATGTTGCAGAATAACGTCTTTTCAGAGTTGTTGGAAGAATAGGTTCCATAGAAAAAATGGACATTATGATGTACGAAGGAAACTTAGACGTTGAGGAGCTACCAGATTGGTTTAGAGATCTGGACAAATACTTCGACTATGAGGATGTCGAGGAAGATAATAAAATCAAACATGTTGTCACTAGACTTAAAGGGCATGCAACACTGTGGTGCTGACAGGCGTTGCAAAGGCAAGCAAAAGATCAAAAGCTAAGATAGGATGGTCGCCAAGTTGAAATAAAACTTCATACCCAGGGACTATCAAATTAATTTTTTTTGAAGAATGCATAATTTGAGATAGAAAGGGATGACAGTGAAGGAGTACATTGAGGAATTTTACCGACTTAGTATTAGAGAAGGTCATCATGAGAGTGATGATGAAAAAGTCGCCAGATACATGAATTTCTTGAAATATGAAATTCAATATGAGATGAGCATGGTGACTATCAGAAATGTGGAAGATGATTATCAGGATGCTCTGAGGGCAGAAGACAAATTGGCTCAAAAGTAAGGTCAAAGAGGCAGAGGTACAATTCATAGCAGAGGAAAAATAGTTTCCCAAGACAGAGTACACAATCCCAAGGATGAAGAAAATAAACCTCATACCCACCCAGAAAGAGGAGGAAGTTCATAGGGAAGACAATATGCCGATAGGAATATTTTTCCTTGAGCTAGAGGAAGAGGAAGAGGCAGAGGAGGTGAGATAAAATGTTTTGTCTGTGGAAATATCAGACATAAATATTTTGAATGTCCTAAAAGAAAAAGATATGGAGGAGGAAAAGCTCACATTTCAGAGGTGCAAAGGAAAAATGTTGAGGCAGAAGATGCAAAGGCGGAAGATCCTTAATGATGAGGAAAGTTCTCTTGAAGCCAGAGAAAGAGGCGGAGAGTCCAGACCAAAGAAACAGTTTGTTTAGAATTGATTGCAAGACCAAGGATAGGGTATGCAAGTTAATAGTGGACAATGGAAGAACAGATATTCTAGTCTCCACAGAGATGGTAGAAAAGATGGAATTGGAGACAGTTGCATATCCTAACCCGTATAAAGTCTTGTGGTTACAAGAAGGACATAAGGTAAATGTCACTAAATAGTGTTTAGTTGAGTTTAATATAGGGGGATATAGAGATGAAATCTTATGTGATGTTATTCTCATGGATGTATGTCATCTTTTGTTGGGTAGACCATGGAAATATGACAAAAATGTTGTCAACGGTGGGAGAAAGAACACGTACACCTTAGAGAAGAATGGTAGAATGCATATGTTGTTGCCAATTGAAGAAAAAGGTGAAAGAAGAGATAAGAAATACTATACCTCTTATGAGTGGGCAGGAACTTATGGAAGAATTCAAGAAAGATGAAGACATGCAGTTTGTTGTGGTAAGGAAACCTAGAGTCATTTTGACCAGTACTTTGATAGATGATCTACCAGAGGAAATTTAGGAAATGTTGGAGAATTTCGCAGATATAGTGGTGGATGATTTACCTTGTTCATTGTTTCCCATCAGGAGTATAATCCATCACATTGACTTCATACCAGGAGAAATTTTACCAAACAAAGAAGCGTACAGATTGACGTCACAGGAGAATGAAGAGGTCAAGAAGCAAGTCCAGGATTTGATGGACAAAGGATTGGTTAGAGAAAGCTTGAGTCCATGCGTTGTAATAACAATATTAAGTCCAAAGAAGGATGGTGGATGGAGGATGTGTACAAACTTGAGAGTGATAAATAACATCACCATCAGGTATAGATTTGCTTTACCCAGGATGGATGACTTGATGGATTACTCGAGTGGAGCAAAGTTTTTTTCAAAAATTGATTTGAAAAGAGGATATCATCAAATTAGAATGAGAGAAGGTGATGAATGAAATATAGCATTCAAGATGAATGAAGGGTTGTATGAATGGCTTGTCATGTCCTTTGGTTTGACGAATTCACCAACTACTTTCATGAGGTTGATGAACAAAGTCTTGAAAGATTTCATTGATAAGTTTGTAATTTTGTATCTTGATGATATACTAATCTTTAGTAAGACTGAGGAGGAACACTTGAGACACTTAACTCTAGTGATGAAGAGATTGCAACAAGAGAAGTTGTTGATAAACTTAAATAAGTCATCTTTCATGAAGAAAGAACTCATTTATTTGGGGTTCGTGATCTCTTTGAATGAGTTGAAGATGGATCCAGAGAAAGTAAAAGTGATCAGGGATTGGTCGTTGCCAAAGAATATTTTTGAAGTCAGAAGCTTCCATGGATTATCCATTTTTACAGGAAATTAATCATAAATTTTAGTGGAATTTCTACACCAATGATGGACACAGTCAAGAAAAGACATAAATATTTTGATTGGACAAAGGAAGCAGAGAAAAGTTTTAAGTTACTGAAGGAAAAGATTATTGAACAACCAGTTTTGGTTCTGATAGACTTCAGTAAAACATTTCAAGTGAGATGTGACACAAGTGGATTTGCGATTAGAGAAGTCTTAATTCAATACAATAGAATGATTACATACTTCAATGAGAAGATTAACGATGCAAAGAAGAATTATTCTATGTATGATAAAGAATTTTATGCAATCATACAAGTGTTGAAGAAATGGAGGCATTACTTGGTTCTGAAAGAGTTTGTCTTGTATAGTGATAATCATGAATTACAATTCATAACCAAACAGGAGAAATTGAACCAGAAACATGCAAAATGGGTTGAATTTATGCAGAATTTTACTTTTGTTATAAAGCACATTTCTGGAACTACTAACAAAGTTGTTGATGCATTGAGAAGAAAATGTTTGATTCTGCAGGAGTTTCGTGTGAATACCTTAGGTTTTGATAGCCTTAAGGATATGTACAGAGATGATCCATATTTAAAAGATGCTTATGAAGCATGCGAGAATCCTATTTTAAGAGACAGAAGCCAATGGATTGAATATATGGTCCCAATGGATTGAATATATGGTTCAGGATGGACTATTATTCAAAGGAAATTAATTGTGTATTCTGAAGATTTTTATGAGAGAGAATATTCTAAAGGAGAAGCATAGTGGAGGATTGGTTGGACATTTCGGCCATGAAAAAACATTTGTGCAGTTGAACAACTTATATTATTGGATAGGGATGAGGACAGATGTCAAGAAGTTTGTCAACAAATGTATAATTTGCCATCACGCAAAGGGAAAAAGACAGAATACAATATTATATCAACCATTGTCGGTACCAGAGAGGTCGTGGGACGTGATAAGCATGGATTTTTTGTTAGGATTGTCAAGGACACATATAGGTTGTGATTCCATATTCGTGGTAGTCGAAAGATTCTCAAAAATGGCACATTTCATTCCATGTCAGAAAACCAATGATGCAACTCACATTGAAAATCTGTTTTCAAAGAAGTTGTTCAACTTCATGGCTTACCCAAGAGTATTTTTTCAGATAGAGATACCAAATTTATTGGTCATTTCTGGAGGACACTATGGAAGAAGCTAGGGACAGATTTATCTTTTAGCTCATCATATCACCCTTAGACAAATGGACAGGTTGAGGTAGTAAACCGAAGCTTAGGGGACTTATTGAGGATTTTGGTAGCTGAACATCATAGTCAGTGGGATCAGATTCTGCCATGAGAAGAATTTTCATATAACGACTCACTTAACAGAAGAACAGGACATAGTCCATTTCAAATAATGTATGGAATGCAATTGAGAGGAGTATCTGAATTGAGGGACTTAGAGCAAAGTGAATTCAAAAGTGTTGGAGCATAATATTTTGCAGCAGAGATGCAAGAGCTCCATAGTAAAATCAAAGAGTGGTTAAATAATTCCAACTAGGAATACAAGCATAGAGCAGATCAACATAGAAGAGAACTTCAATTTGAAGTAGGAGATTTGGTCTTAGCTCACCTGAGGAAAGAAATATTCCCAAGGGGAATGTATAATAAGATGAAAATGAAGAAGATAGGGCAATGTAAAATCTTGAGGAAATTTGAGGCAAATTCTTATAAGATAGAATTGCCAGATGGAGTTGGAATATCACCCATATTCAACATAGCAGATCTGTATCCTTATAGATCAGATGAACCCGATAAAGCCAAAGAAGCAAAAAACCATAAATAAGTCCAGTGGGTTAAACAGATGCCTATAGTTGAAAAGCCACAGATGGAAGAGATAATTGATCAGAGGGTTAGCAAGAAGACCCGAAGGAAGAAATATTTTGAGTATTTGATAAAATGGAAGGGACACCCGATTGAAGATGCCAGTTGGGAAAGTGAAGCGGAGATCTAGAAACATAAACAGACGTTGCAGAAGCTCATGAACAGGAGTCCATGAATTTTTCAGCCAAGGGAGTATGATGCAGGAGCATCGTAAGAAAACCAATAAAGAAAGCATAAAATGAAGGACAGTTGGAAACAAACCAGTGCACATTTTGAGAATGTTTTGAATTTGAAAAACCAAAAATTAATGAACTATCTTGAAAGGATGCATTCACATTTATGTTTTGAGATTGTAAAATAGATCTTGAGTGATTTCTCTCATCTATCGAATATGGAGGCATTTAATTGTAATGAATGTAAAGTAGGTAGCTTTTAATTCCAATTATATAGCTTGTAAGGTAGGAGGGAAAACTCTAATAAATATCCCTCGCATGTATTGTAGAATTCAGATTGTAATTGTAAGTCATAGAGAAAGAGAGCAAGAGAGCATAGGAGAATAGAGATTGTAGAAAATTGTATAAGAAGATAGTTGTTGCTAGAGAACCCACGTACAGAAACACTTGAATTAATATAAGAGGGCTTTGATCCAATTTCATGGTGTTGTGATGAATATTGTTTTCATCTATTGAATAGTATGTTTAAAGTTTGTTTTTATTCTCTGTTATGCATTTTGTTTCAATGTTGTGTATATGTATGCTCTTGATTTCATGTTGAATATATGAAGTTTGCAAGAGAAGTATAAGTTTCAATTGTTTCTCGTCCTGAGAATTCCTGCAAGGAGTGCAGTGAGAGTCCGCAAAGAGTGCATTGACAATATTATGAGTTTTATCTCAGAAAATCTCAGGAGGGATACCATTGTTCTTGTACTAGAAAACATGCAGGTATAGCACAGAGACATGAAAGGTGTGCACAGGCCAACTAAATTCTTAGAATTACCAACCAAGGAGAAAGTTTGAATGGTTGTTGTTTCAAAGGAGTGCACTGAGTGGGAAGTGTAAAATAACCAGAGGTTATTGTGAATGTCGCAAGTAGTGTGTGCAAGAACCCTTGTGAAATCATTTAATTTTCAATAAGAACAAAGCTCTGAAAGGATAGATATTTGGAAGAATTTTGAAGGAAGGAAGGAAGAGGCTTGAAATCACCTCGCATAACCCAATTTTAGGAGAAAAAAAATGCTAAGTATTTGAACAAGAGTCTTTAAGAAGCCAGGACGAACAATTGAAATTCTCAGAGGGAGAATC
This sequence comes from Picea glauca, assembly GCA_000966675.3. Classification (NCBI taxonomy): domain Eukaryota; kingdom Viridiplantae; phylum Streptophyta; class Pinopsida; order Pinales; family Pinaceae; genus Picea; species Picea glauca. The sequence goes on from JZKD02S1628821.1 coordinate 13,668, forward strand.
ATTGAAGTTTCATGGACCGTTGGATCTCGCAGATCAGTGGAAAGGTTGAGGAGGGAATCCTTAAGCATTCACTAGCTCAGAAGGGAGAATAGTCATTAGATCTAGATCTACCTGAGACATTGATCTCGTGTTTGAATTTTTCTAGTTCGGAATTCGGGAGTGTGGAGAAGGTTGTGACGGGAAGGCAAGAATCATGAAAGCCCGATTCATGAAATCCTGATAGGATCTAGGCCATCAGATCATAGAAGGATCTGGACCATCAATCTGCAACAGAGAAGTCATGAATTCAGACTTCGGGGAAAGGGAGGAGTTGTGCATCACAAAATCTCGATCGCGAAGTACCGATGGAATAGAAAATTGAGGCAGGAAGTCACATCAGAGGTATTTAAGGGAGGAGCCAAAGAACCGTTAGCCCTCTTCGTGGTTTCAGGGATTGAACAAGTCAGAGGGACTCACATCAGGAATCGAGAAGTCGTGAAACCCGAAATACCTTTTCGGGTGAAGTTAGTGGTCACATCGGCTGGTCACATGGGTAAGAGTTGACGCTTAGTGCTTGTTCGCACAGGCGTAACTCCTAAGAAGGACATGTGGAAACACTTGTGTGTCAAATATGGAAACACTTGTGTGTTAAATATTCCTGTGGGGAATCAAATATTCAACCAGACTCAAAGGGGGAATTAAGAATGATCCTTAGACTGGGAGGTCGAGTAGAACTTGCTGAGGTAGGGGTGTTGCGCCACAAGACTTGTTTCCAACTAAGTTCACATATATGAAGGGAATTAAAAGACCCATGGGAGAAATGAATATCCCTCTAAAACCAGATGCAAGACCCATTAAGAAACGACCTTATAGACTAAATCCCAAATACAAGCAAAAAGTTAAGGTTGAATTGGATAGAATGTTGGAAGCAAGAATCATAGAACTTGTTGAAGAATGTAAATGGATTATCCCTATGGTGGTCCAAGATAAGAAGTTAGGAGAAATCAGAATTTGTGTATATTTAAGGAAACTGAATGATGCATGCCTACATGAACCCTTCCCTACACCCTTTACTGATGACATCCTAGACAATGTAGGTAGATAGGAGGCCTATTCATTCACAAATGGATTCTTAGGTTATCACCAGATCAGAATTGCTAAGGAAGATCGACATAAGACCACATTTGCAACAGAAAGGGGTCCGTTCTAGTACACTGTGATGCCTTTTGTCTTGAAGAATGCACCAACCATCTTTTCTAGGGTGGTGGTTGGAGAATTTAAGGACTTTTTACATAAGTTATTGGAAGCATATTTTGATGATTGGACTATCTTTAGCCTACTGAAAAATCATATTGAATGTTTGAGATTGATGTTAGATAAGTGTGGGCAATGTCAGATTTCCTTGAATCTGAAAAAGTGTATTTTCTTTTCACCTTTTGGAGTACTTCTAGGACATGTTGTGTGTAAGAAAGGGTTGTTGGTGGATCCTTACAAGATTACAATCATTATTGATCTACCTCCCCCTACTTCGGTAAGATAGTTGTGCATTTCATTAGAACACATTGGATACTATATAAATTTTATTAAGGGTTATGCAAAGATAAAAACACCTATGGAGGATCTCTTAAAGAAAGATAGTAAGTTCCAATGGACAGAAGAATACCAATAGAGCTTCGATGCACTAAAACATAAAATGGTCACTACGCCTATCTTGGTTTTTCCTGATTGGAGTAAGGAGTTCAATGTTCATGTCGATGCTTCATCTATTTCATTAGGAGCAGTCTTGGAATAGCTGGGTGCAAGAGACATTGACCACCCCGTAGACTTTGCTAGCAGGAATATTTATATAGATGAAATGAACTATACATGACTGAGAGAGAAGGCTTGGCTATGGCATATGCGTTGTAGAATTTTAGACACTATTTGTTGGGAGGACATTTTAAGATGTTCACTGATCACTTTGCATTAAAATACTTAGTCAACAAGCTAGTGTTGGGGGGAAGAATATGCAGATGGATACTATTATTCTAGGAGTATGATTTTGAAATTGTGGTCAAGCCAAAAAGAATGAATAAAGGACCTGACCACTTATCTAGGTTGGAACATGGAGAGGAACCTACCAGTTTGGAGGACACACTACCAAATGCACAGTTGTTGGCCATCAGAAAAGTTGATGATCAGTTTGCTGAGATAGTTCAGTTCCTATCCATAGGAATGGCACCTCATGAGTACATAGTCATTCAGAAGAAACAGTTGGTAGTCCGCGCTGCATACTTTCAACTTATAGCAAGACAATTGTATAAGATGGGACCATATGAGATCTTCAGGAGATGTGTTATGGAGGCAGAAAGACCATTGATTCTTTCAGAAATGCATGAAGGCATCATCGAAGGACATTATGCAGGGAAATCAACAATGAAAAAGATTCTTAGACCTAGCCTTTGGTGGCCTACTTTACACAAGGATGCTAAGGAATACTACAAATCCTGCAATGTATGACAAAGAGTGGGAAAGCCTTCTCGAAGGGATGATATGCCTTTGGCACCACAATTAACCCTAAAAATATTCAAGAAATGGGCCATTGAATTTGTGGGACCTATTAACCCACCAGGAAGGTGCACATGAGCGAGATACATTATCACTGAGATGGAGTATTTAACCAGATGGGAAGAAGCAAGAGCAGTTAAAGACTGCGGTGCCACTACAACTGCGCAGTTCATATTTGAGGATATTATCACCATATTTGGTTGTCCAAAGATCCTCATGAGTGATCAAGGCACACATTTCATCAACAAAACTATTGAAGCCTTGAATCATGAATTTGAAGTTCACCATCAGAAGAGTACTCCATACCACCCACAGGTGAATGGTACAATTGAAGCTTTCAATAAGATCTTGGAGACAACACTGATAAAGATCTGTAGTGTCAACAGTGATGATTGGGACTTAATAATTCCAATAGTATTATGGGCTTATCAAACTACTTGCAAGGAGTTAACAACGCAAACCCCATTTAAGTTGGTATATGTATTGGAAGCAGTGGTACCTATGGAATAATTGGTTCCTAGTTTAAGAATTGCATCCTTCACAAGTATGGATGACACTGGCGTTGTTCGAGACAGGCTTGTGCAGTTTCTAGAGTTAGAAGAAGACAGACTTATTACAGGATTTCATTAGCAGGTACAAAAAGAACGAGAAAAGGCTTACCATGACAGACATATCAGGGTGAAAGAATTTAAGCAAGGATATTTCATCCTGTTATATGACAGTAAGTTCATAAAGCATCCAGGGAAATTTAGGACAAATTAGCTTGGGCCATTTGAAGTTTCCTATGTTACAGAAGGAGGAGTTGCGTAGTTGAATATCCTTAATGGAGAATGGAAGGATTGTTTGGTAAATGGGAGTCGGTTAAAATTGTATTATGACAACCAGCTGCCTTGCAGCTCTCAGTAAAAGAAAAAGAAGAAGTGTATAGGTACCAGGTGTTAATATTATGGTTTCTTCGGGAGGTATGAACCTCTATTGTGACCTATGACGAGATTAGAATACTCCAAAAGGAAGCAAAGAAATGAAGAAAACCCTAGACAGGTTGTCGACTGCAGAAATATATTTAATATGAATTTATTAATACCCATGAGGAGAAGTTGATCCCATTTAAACTTCCCAGACTACTATAAATACAGGGTGCTAGTTCTCATTATTCTCATCTTAGCAGTTGCAAAGTGAACTAGATTTGCACAGGTGCAGTTGCAGATTTTGTGCAAGTTTCTGCGAAGCTGTGCACTAGCCTCTGGGTGGGATTATCTGATCAGCTTGGATTCTATTATTGCTTGGTGCATTAGCCTATCTTGGCTATTGGATTGCTACTAGGATTCTCTTCTCTGTCAAGGTCAAGGTGCTCGGAGGGTGGCTTCGGCCTGTGGTTGGGTGATGAGGGTATCGTCAATGGTAAAATGATCACAATCTTCTATATTCTAACAAGTTAGGGGCCCACACCCCCTTCAGTCAACCTAAAACGCTGGAAGGAAGCATAGTCGCTAGATATTGAGCTCATTGAGGAACTGTCACTAGGGTTACTAGCAGGAGTAGCTTCCAAAAACAATACAACTAGGGTTACTAGCAGAAGCAGTTGCAGAAACCCTAAATCTCTAATCCGACACCTTGTGATGGAGCATCTCTCCCAAGAATAATATATTCAGATGCACCCTAACTCAATGCACCTCTTGGCTCTCTCAGAAGACAGAAATGACAAAGTTGAAGTTTTGGATCAAGGCATGACTAGTTACCAGTCAACTGAAGACATGTGTGAAACAATCAGTCTTTTACACTACTCAACACTTACCAAGATGATTGAAGATGACATGTGGATAATCGACAGTGGAGATTTTAGGCACATGACGGGATATCAAGCCAGACTCTCAAATCTAAATGAGAGAAAGACATCGTGCAAAGTGGAGATTGGAGACAAAAGCACTTACCCCGTCGAAGGATTTGGACAAGCCTCTGTCAAGTTGGAATCAGGTAATCATGTTCACTTAAGGAATGTTTTATATGTACCTGGTCTATAAAAGAATCTTGTATCAATATCATGTTTAGAAGACAAAGGAAACATAATAGCCTTCATGGATGGAAAGGTGTTATCATGGCATAAGAATTCCAACATAGAATATGCTAGGGTTATTGGAAGTCATGAAGGAAATCTGTATAGACAAATAGAACGAAATGACGAAGCTCTAGTACATGACAAATTCAACCTGAATGAGCTTTGGCATAGAAGGTACGCTCATATCAATTATCAAGAATTACCTTTCCTCAGAAAAATAGTTGAAGGAATACCATAATTGAAATCCACACATGAAGGAATTTGCAAAGGATGTGCCCTTGGGAAAAATATCAAGAAACCATTCCCAAGCAACAACAACAGATCCAAGGAAATCCTAGATCTAATACACTTAGATGTTTGTAGTCCAATGCCAGCTAGATATCTAAGAGGATCTCTCTACTACGTAATCTTCATAGATGACTATTCAAGAAAGACGTAGTTGTACCTACTAAAATCAAAAGATGAAGCATTCAACAAGTTCCAAGAATTCAAGGAAGAAATAGAAAACCTTATGAACAAGAAGATCAAGACATTAAGAACAAATAATGGAGGAGAATACACCTCAAAGGAGTTCATTGCATTCTGTAAATCAGTAGGGATTAGGAGGGAGCTGACTGTTCCTCATAATCCTCAACAAAACGGTGTAGTAGAAAGAAAGAACAGATCTATCGAAGAAACGGTAAAATCCCTATTGAACGATCAAGGTCTATCCATGTTTCTATGAGGAGAAGAAACAATGATGACAATATATGTACATAATAGAATCCCTCATCACATATTGAAGGACATGACACCATAAGAAGCATTCTCAGGTAAGAAACCTAATGTAGAAAATCTAAGAATATTTGGATGTCCAGTTTACTCTCATATTCCCCAAGATAAAAGGAATAAACTAGAACCCTTAGGAAAGAAGGGGATATTCATGGGATATAGTGATTCATCCAAATCCTATAAAATATATATTCCAAAAAAACAAAATATATAAGTTAGCAAAGATGTAACGTTCAATGAAAAGATGGCCTTCAGGAAATCCATCGAAGAAATTATAGAAGAAGAGGAACTTGAAGAACCAAATGAAGAAAACACAGAAAACGAAAATAATGAAAAGGATCAACCTGATTATCCTATGGAACCAGGTGAGAACATTGATTTAGATATCGTACCAAAAACCAAGAAGTGACCAGCTTGGATTGAAGCTACATTACAAGACGCAGAAAGAATCAAGGTTCCAGAAGGAACATCTAGAAAGAGTAAAAGACCAAAAAGATTCTCAAGTTATGCAGCATACATGATGAAACTTCTAGATGAAGAACCTACTACATTTGAAGAAGAAGTCCAAAAGGGATAATGGAAAGAAGCTATGGTGGAAGAACATCAATCCATTATGAAAAATGAAGTATGGGAAATTGTACCCAGACCTAAAGAAAAATCAGTGGTAACCTCAAAATGGGTATACAAGATCGAACATGCAGCAGACGGAAGCGTGGATAAATATAAGGCAAGATTCATGGCCAGAGAGTTCTCCCAGAAGGAGGGAGAAAATTATGACGAAACCTTTTCTCTGGTGGCATGGTATACCTCCATCAGAGCTATCATATCTCTTTTTGCTTCCATGGGATGGAATCTACACCAGATGGATGTAAAGACAACATTCCTCAATGGAGATATTGAAGAAGAAGTGTATATTGAACAACCTCAAGGATTCGAGGTACATTCTAGAGACACTCATGTTTGCAGATTGAAGAAATCTCTACATGGACTCAAACAAGCTCCAAGGGCTTGGTACGCCAGAACAGAAAGCTATCTAACAAGACTTGGTTTCTCCAAGAGTCATGCAAATCCAAACCTTTATTACAAAGCCATGGATAACGCACCTGTGATTCTACTATTATATGTTAATGATATATTCATAATAGGTGACGAATCTCTAATTATCCAGTGCAAGAAGGAATTAGCCTCTGAATTTGATATGAAAGATCTAGGTCTCATGCATAATTACTTGGGACTAGAAGTATGGCAGAAGCGTGGTGAAGTATTCCTTGGACAAGGAAAGTACACAATAAAGATCCTTCATAAGTTTGGAATAATGGACTATAAGTCCATGGACACTCCTATGAATGCAGATATAAGAAAAGTGAAAGTCCCAGATTCTGATCCAGTAGATCCATCTCTATATCGACAGCTAATTGGATCATTGATGTATTTGGTAAATAATCGACCAGATATTTGCTTTGTTGTAAATACATTAAGTCAGTTCCAGGTGGAACCTAGACAAGAGCATTGGATATATGCAAATGATGTCCTAATATATATTCATGGGACAATAAACTATGGCTTGAGATATACCGCATCTAGTGATATCCAACTTCATGGAATCACTGACTCTGATTAGGCAGGAAGTGTAGAAGATAGAAAGAGTACTTCAAGTATGTGTTTTAGCTTGGGCTCTGCTATGATATCTTGGGGCAGGAGGAAACATAAGTCTGTCGCACTCAGTACAACAGAAGCAGAGTATATGGTAGCTTGTGAAGCATGCACAGAAGTAGTATGGCTAAGGAAGTTAATCTCCGATTTATTTGATCAGACTCCAAGATCGACCATAATATATTGTGATAATCAGAGTTGTATAAGATTATCAGAACATCCAGTGTTTCATGAAAGGTCGAAGCACATTGATATCAAATACTACTTTATTCGAGATAAATTACAGGAAGGAGAGGTAAATCTTGAGTATATCCTCACTGATGAGCAGACAACAGACATCCTGACAAAACCTCTATCCAGAATCAAGTTTGCATATTTCCGAGAGAAGATGGGGATCGTGGAAATAACTCCCTTAGCTGAAAGGGAAGATTCTCCAAGCTAGGAGAAGGTACGAAAAAGTATTCTTGAAAAACATTTATTTTTGTGATTTAAATAACTCTCCAGTTAGGAGGGAGCATTGAAAATATTATTTATCTTTGTAATTGAAAAATAGTCTAGATTGGACAGATTCTTTCCTGTTTGGAAAATGGATTGAGATTTCTAACGGAGAATGACTTCCCATTGTGGTTAACATGGGAGGTAGTCTGATTGCTGATGTATCTTAGACATTGACTTCCCATTGTGGTTAACATGGGGAGTGGTCTAGGGCAGTCTCTCTTCTTGAGGGTTACTCAAGAAGATTGGCCCGCCTTGCCGGACAACGATTTCTCATTGTGGTTAACATGAGGAATGGTCTGTTTTGGAGGTTGATGCAAGAAAATATTTTCCTTTTGTGGTTAATGGAGGAAATGGTTTGGATAGTCATTCCTTAGGGTTATAAATTCTCTCCAGGGTGCACTTTGATTAGTGTAGGAAGAATTGCCCAGGGTGGAGAATGTTCTAGGCTCAACAATCAGGGACAAACATTCCTTAGGGTTGTACATTCTCTCCAAGGCACACTTTGATTAGTGTAGGAGGAATGGCCCATGTTGGGGAATGGTTCAAGATAGTCATTCCTTAGGGTTTATACATTCTCTCCAGGGTGCACTTTGATTAGTGTGGGAGGAATGGCCTAGGGTGGGGAATGGTCCAAACATTCCTTAGGGTTTATACATTCTATCTAGGGTGCACTTTGACTAGTGTAGGAAGAATGGCCCAGGGTGAGGAATGGTCCGGGCTCATAAATCAGAAATAATCCTTCTTCCTTATTTGAGAAGAATGGGGCAGATAGCCCATTGCTGATGTTCTATACTAAGGGCAGATATTCTTTCATATCTCACATACGTGAGTGAAAGATTGGCCCAGATGATTCAGTTTTTATCATAACATTGTTTCTATGTAGGTTGCTATCAGATGTTTGTTATGAAGAATACATGACAGTAGATGTAAACTATCATGGTGGATATGTTCCATTGTTGGTGAGGCGAATATTCTTTCAGACCTCACAGATGTGAGTGAAAGATTGGCCCAGAGACGGCTTGTCTCCAGACAGTAGAGATATACTACTATGGTGGATTTGTTCCATTGTTTTTTACTATGTGTCACATTTTGAGTAGTTGCGTACTACCTGAATAGACACAGGTGTGTTCTATCAATTGATATTGTACCAGTTGTCATAGGAGATTATCCAGTTGGATAATAATGACGGTTCTTGTGTTGCTACCAGTTGAATGGTCTGTTGTGCTCAAGACCATACCTCCCTAGCTAGGAGGGAGTGTTAATATTTGTTATCAGACTAATCGGTAGGTGAAGACACTAATAGATCTCCCTAGATCCACCTATATCTAGAACAAAACACACCAGAGCATGATGCTTTCCTTAAGTTTTAAATATTGAATTTACTACCTAAAGAGGGATGGGTGACATACCATTTAAATGCCGCTTCCTCTCGCCATCGCCATCCTAGCTTTGTTCCAATGCTCATATAATGATGAACCTACAAAATAACACAACCAACCAAAGTGATAGTAATAGCATAAACTCAATATAAACCTATGTATGTGATCAAGGAATCATACAATAAAACACAACAAGCTTTATAGGAAAGAATCATATTAAATGTGAAAGAGAGATTACAACCATGGCCTTGATGTCATAAGGTCCCTTCCAACTATCCTTCATTATTCACACACTTCTTTCTCCAAGGATTCTAAAACCATGGATCCGATAGCTACTCACAATCTATCTTGACAAAGAAAATCTCAAAGCCACTCTAACCAAGCTAACAATCCCAAGCCAAAAACAACTTAGCCCAATCCAAGCTAACTTTCTCCATGAGAACTCCTCTCCTTTTATAAGCTGAAGAGGATAAGTTGAGGAGGTTAGGATGATCCCACTAAATCATGAAAGCGAGTAAGATCCAAACCATTCGGATGCCACCTCACCATGGAAGTTTTTCTTTCTAGAAGATTAGAGAAAACACTCGTTTTTCCCACGTATAAGCATTCTCACACCCTGCCTATAGAGCAACCTACGAACCTCTTGCAACCTAGATATGGTGCAACCTGCGAGAATCAGGCATTCTCACACCTTTCCTATATAGAAACCTACGAACTTCCTTTTTATAGGGTTTTTACAAAGGAAAATGCAACTTCTTTTCTCAGGAAAAGTTCTTCTCCCTTCTCTCTTCAGGAACTCAGCTCATTGACCCCTCTGAAGGAAACATATAGGTTTACATCATTAACGGTCATAGGGACGATGAAAATAATGTGTAACAAAGAGCCCCCCAAAGTATGAAGTTAGAACAGAGTGATGGTTGAAATACTTTGTCGAGTGTGTGTAGGGAATAAGGAACAGTCGGTTGGAAACCTGCCAACAAATAAGGAAACGCAGTACAATAATATATCATCACTGAGGTAGGCATTCCCATACTCAGAATACAAATGAATCAAAGCATGAATTTCGACATGCGAAGATCCATGTCAAGGATGATAGGTCATGGCCACCAAACATACACTGTGGATCCATGCCAATGTGACTCAAATCTAAACATAGCCACCAAAAATACACTGTGGATCTATGTGTTAAAGACTCAAATTTGAACATATCCACGAGACATACAATGTGGATCTATGAAATAGTACAAACTGAATATACTCCAACACAACCTAAATCTGTCAGAAAAGATCCAGGGTCTTCATCTCCACCACTCTATAGTATGAATCTAACCATGTGAATACATGTGTCGAAGTCAAACATGGTAGAAACCACTTGATTACTGGTCATTAGTGTACAACGTTAACAAGTGGGAGGGAAATCACCATTAATGTCAATGAATCCCAAGGTACACTAGTACAATCCAATGAATGTGAATTAATGAGCTGAAGTCGAACACTCGGTGGAATCTCCCGATCAGGGGTCAATAATGAAAACCCACTGTCGAAAGTGAGTAAACCTGCCATTAAAACATGCAAGTTCCAAGGTACCAATTGGTTTCTAAGTCTAATTCCTGGATAATGAGTTGAAGTTGACAGGAAAAGACTCGTCATAGGAGGGCCTTAATGTATCCCCCATCAATGACA
>JZKD02S1628821.1:24283-34344 GCA_000966675.3 Picea glauca
AGGAGGGCCTTAATGTATCCCCCATCAATGACATGAAACAAGTAACAAGATTTGATGTAGATCAGAGTAACAAGTGATTCAGGACTGACTCAGGGATGGCCGATGCAATAGAAGGTTTTAAGGACTGTAGGAATGGCTGACGCAATATAAGGCTTTTCGGGTTGAACTTCATTTTGAACATACTGACGACACGACAATTGTCTTGGAAACACTGACTCAACAACAGGGATCACAGACCAATTTGTAATCTTATAAAGGAGTATGATCAGGAGACAAGTGGATTTTCCAACCTAGACACAAGGCAAGTGAAAGGGTGTCATATTCAAAAGCGACTCTTCCATGGAATATAGGTTTAGACATATTTCTTTCCTAATTTTTCCCCCACCATTTCTGGTGAGTACCTCTTTATTTTTACGCAAGCTTGAGGAGGATAACATATGCTTGTCAATTTAAGCTCATCCTTTGGACGAGTCCCTCAGAGTATGTTTAACGAATCTTAAGAAGGAGTGGTTCGGTCCCATATGGGCCTTTAGATGTTTGTTTAATGAGTCCAAAGATAGAAAACTCGAGGGGTTTTTCATGTTTATAGAGTCTGAAAAAAAACTTAAAGAAAACTCTCTCAGTGCCTTTTTCATAGAATAGTTCAATAGGACCGAAAAAGTGATAAACTATCACCCATCGAACATTTTATTCAAATACTTTTTACGAGCATGAATAGAACAAGGTTTCTCGACAATCTTTTCATGTTTAGAGAGTCTGAAAAGAGCTTAAAGGGAACTCCAGGGGGTTCCTTTTTCGTATAACCTTTACGAGTCTAAAAAAGTGATAAAAGTATACTCGGTTAAATTCTCATTGATTTACGAACATGAGAAAGAACAAATACTAATCTTGGTAACTTATTCTCATGTATTTATGAGCATGAGAAAGAACAAAGACTAAGCTTGGGATTGTTTTCATTTTTACGCAAGCTTTAAAACAAAACCAAAACTATGCTTGGACCTCGTGTCATTTTTACGCAAGCTTGAACCAGAGGGAACTATGCTTAAGGTAAGTGGTTTCATTTTTACACAAGCTTGAACCATAGAAAACTATGCTTGGACTTCCCAACGCATAACACATGGATGGTTGGTACTTATCCCCCAGCTTAAGAAACTAGAGGCTCTACTTCAGCATGAAGTCCAGAGGCTAGAAGTATTGCTCCCCAAGTTTCGTTTCATCCAATGACAAAGGTGGAGGAAATGAAGCTTCAAATACTAGATGAAGGACTTGACTCAAACAGAGAGGGGGAAAACTGTTTCATTTTTTAATGAGATTGACATAGAAACAAGAACTATGCTCGTAACCTCTATTTCATTTTTTAACGAGGTTGCCTCAGAGACACAAAAACTATCCTCGTTAGTGGTTTCATTTTTTAGCGAGCTTGAAATCAGAAAATCATGCTCAAAGACCTTTGTTTCATTTTTTAACGAGGTTTCCTCAGAGATGTAAAAAATATCCTCGAGTGGTGCTTGATCATGGATTCCAAGAGGACAATGCTCCGGAAGGACGCCATGTCAAGGGACAAAACTTGGTCATGGCTTCCAAGAGGTCTTCACTGGAAGGCAGAAACACACTCTGAAAGGACACCATGTCAAGGGTCGCGATAGGAGTAAAGAGATCAGACTCTAACAACCCTATCAAAGAGTTCACCATGTCAACTATTGTATCTAAGTCATCAGAAGTTGAATCCATGGGCAACAACACCACATAATTGACCTGTGGTAGGGGTGATACTGTCTGCATATAAGAACTATTGAGGGAAGAAATCCAGAAGGGGTCAATGAATGAAAGTTGATCAACAGTCACAACTCGTCCATTGTGAGGGAAAGATATCACACGAAAAAGAGTAGACATAATAGCTTTCATGGCATAGAGATAATCCCACCCAAGGAGTAAAGCAAAATCCAAGGGGTCTTGGACTACCATGATGTCAATAAAGACAGTTTTCCCTCCCAAAGTTACAAGAAACTGAGGAAGGGTCCCTAAAGGTTGAATGGTTCTTCTGTTAAAAGCTAACAGATTCTGTGTAACCGACACAAGTGGAGGATAACCCAAAGATTGCCAAGCAATAGAGGACAAAATACTAATAGATGAACCTTCATGTATCAGTGTTTGAGGAATGTCTCGACCACAAACCTATACTATAATCTGTAAAGGAATGTGAGAGAGAAGACGAGGTCCAGTTAGCACACCCCAATCAAAACGGATGACCTCATTACTTGGAGGGGGTTTCACAGGAGAAGGAGGAATACCCCCTGACACGACAAAGTCTGTATCAACGAGAAAAATGTGGGCAGTATCGGGTTTACTCTCGAGCAGGAGAGTAGGATCAATTGATGATGGGATCAAATCGACCAAGCAGGCACTCTTCAGAGGAAGAGTGGGATTGATCGATGATGGGATCGGATCAACCACTTTGGCACTCTTTGGATGAAGGGTGGTTCTGGTTGAGTAAGGTACAGGATGAGTCACTTCAACACTCATCAAAGGAGGAGTGGGATCAACCAATGACAGAACTAGATCGACCACTTGGGTTGCATTCTCCAAGGGGAGAATGGGGTCGACAGGTGGAAACAGATTGACCACTTGGGTGATACTCTCTAATGGGAGAGTGGGATCGACCGAGAATGGGATCGGATCGACCACTTTAGTTTCACTCTCTGAGGGGAGATCAGGATTGATAGAGGATGGTATCAGATCAACCTCTTTGTCAACTGGTCCAACTAAGGACATGACCAGATTGACGACATGATTAACCAGATTGACTGATGAAGGGACTAGATTGATCATTCCATCAACTATAGGAGGGTCAAGAGTAAGCTTGCGATAAGAAACTGAAAGTTGAGGCTGTGAAACAGGTATGTCTTCTAGGAATTTCGAGGCTTCTTCCATATGAGGGGAAAGGTGAGTTAGATGACTCCCTTTGCATAACATACATGGGAACTTGACTCTACTTTTATTCTTCTCAACGGTATCTTGACTAGTTGACGGGAGGTCATCAACATGTTGTTTAGAGGATGACGACATGGCCTGGAAAGGAGATGTAGACCATGCTTCTATAACCTTGGATAGACCAGAGAAATCCTTAAGAATATGGCTACCCTTACAAAGCTTGCAAGGGTACTTGGGCTTATGAGTTGTTTGGGCGATCTTGACATCATCAACACTCCCAACACGATTAACAATAACTGGTTGTTTTCCAACATGTTTGACAATGGTTGGAGGTTTTGACCCTTGTTTATGTTTCTTCTTCTTAATCTTCATTTTATTCTTCTTCTTATTGATCGGGTTACTAGCTTCAGAACTTTCACTTGATGAAGAAGATGAAACAGAAGGTGACCTTGTAAGTGAAGAAGGTGAAGAAGACATTATTGGTGAAGAAGGTGAAGGATCAACATGAGGTTGATGCTCATGGGGGGGAGTGCTTGTGACTGAAGCACTAATTGCATTCGGGATTACCTGAGTGGAAAACAACCATACTGGTAATCCAATTGTGAGACCTGGAAGGCTCAAAGTAGCAATATGGGGAGGACCAATGTTTCCATAAGAAGGAAAAATAAAAGGTTACCCTGGAGCAAGGGTTCCTTCATTGGTCATTCCGGGAACTGACGCCATTAAATAAATATCCAATCTAGAGTCCTCTAAGGAAAACAAACAACACACACTAAAAATCTAGTAAGAAAGCAAGTAAACAAAACCTTCTCACCATGAATGCACTAGTTGGTGATGAAATCCAACATCATGGGAACAATGTAAGAAGGGGATGAGATAGAGCGGGTGGAAAAGTTACATTGATGACCTACTTAACGAACTTACACCCTGGTGCAAGCTCCCACACATAATTGTGGGTATACCCTCCAAGGAGCCTGAGTGAGTTTGGCCAACATCGATTCCAGGTACCGTGAAGACTTGCCCCTCCACAGTCACATCGTGTAAAGAACCTAAAAGATAGGCCACTAAGCTTACCAATTACTATAGTGATGCTTGGGGAAACAGTCGACAGTCTGATCCACGCACAAGGGCAGGGTATCTAGCCCGAAATCAACTTGAAAGGCTTCCACTCATCATTGTGGGTATACCTTCAAATGACCCCCATAATATGCGCAATCCCTACACCAAGACCAAAAAAGCAGGGTGAGTAACTCTGCCAATATCAATGCGACCTCGTGATTGACCCTTGTGTTAGAAGGGATTCCCAGGACAAAATGTAATAAGTGGATTTAACTCTCCCTATCACAAGATACTATATTTGTTTGCAGCTTTGGAAAGTTATCTTTCACACCTATTCCAAAGCCCTACGACTGATCTAATGTAGGTTTGCTACCAGAAAAGATAAAAATGTCTAATCAATTTTTATAAGCACTTTATTTTATGGCTATTGTTACTCAAAAGGAAAATGGTGTGGACAATATGGTGTTTTGACCAACTCGAAATTTATGCAAAGAGATGAAGATGCAATCTTTTCATTTCGATGAAAGCTATGCTACGAGAAGGAGAAAACATTTATCATTCCCAAATGCACAATGTCCCAAAATCTTAAAAATCAACAATATCAATATTCTCAAGAAATGAGAAAAAGGTACTGTACACCAATGCACGATTCATGCCCCCCCCCGACCATGAGGGGGAAAATGTTTCATAATTTAAAATAAAAAAATGCCAAGAATCATGCAATTTCGCTACTTCAAATGCAAGGATGCCCCTAATATAATATAAATCAAGAAATTAAATCTTTTTGCTTCAAAAATTTCACTAAAAGCAATAATGAACTTTGTTAAAACAAAGAAACCCAAACTAAAAGTTTTCTTTTAAAGCAAACTATTCAGAAGAAATCTGATCTTTCC
Source organism: Picea glauca (assembly GCA_000966675.3). Taxonomy (NCBI): domain Eukaryota; kingdom Viridiplantae; phylum Streptophyta; class Pinopsida; order Pinales; family Pinaceae; genus Picea; species Picea glauca. The sequence goes on from JZKD02S1628821.1 coordinate 29,167, forward strand.
CTAAACAATTCTAAAGAAAACACACGCTTTGTAATTGAAATACACTCAAAGCAAGAGACTAATCCTTCAAAACCAAACAAAGCAAAGATGGCTAAAAGCAACTCAAGGAATGTCAAGAAGACTGTAAACAGATCAATATAGGCTCCAAAAGTTCAATCCAGCTGATCAAAGCAAAACTGGGCAATTAAAAGATGAGAAGACCCAATCCAAAAAAGTTTACAAAAAAGTTCGCAGCCTAGCAATAGAGTACAGTGCGAGAATTAGGTATTTTCGTAGGCTAGACATTGGTAGGGTGCGAGAATTAGGTATTCTCGCAGACTAGACACTGGTAGGGTGCGAGAAGTTTGCACTGGATCTAACAACAGGGTGCAAAAATCAATGGTGTTCGTAGGCTGTAGAGAGGTACAGTGCAAGAATATCTGTAATCAAAGAAACTTTTGAAAAAGGACAGGGAATCTAAGTGAACTTCTAGATCCAGAGAGTCTAGATGGATGTCCCACAGACTCAAAAACCAGAAAACAAGCAATCAAAGGAAGGGAAACTAGACTAACTAGGAAACAATCTGTTCCCTAGTGGAGTTGCCAATTTTGTTATCGGACTAATCGGTAGGTGCAGACACTAACAGATTTGCCTAGATCCACCTATATCTAGAACAAAACACACCAGAACATGATGTTTTCCTTAAGTTTTAAATATTGAATTTACTAACTAAAGAGGGATGGGTGACATACCATTTTAATGTTGCTTCCTCTCGCCATCGCCATCCTAGCTCTGTTCCAACACTCATACAATGATGAACCTACAAAAGAATGCAACCAACCAAAGTGATATTAATAGCATAAATTCAATATAAACCTATGTATGCGATCAAGGAATCATACAATAAAACACAACAAGATTTATAGGAAAGAATCATATTAAATGTGAAAGAGAGATTACAACCATGGCCTTGATGTCGTAAGGTCCCTTCCAACTATCCTTCGTTCCCCACACACTTCTTGATCCAAGGATTCTAAAACCATGGATCTGATAGCTACTCACAATCTATCTTGACAAAGCAAATCTCAAAGCCACTCTAACCAAGCTAACAATCCCAAGCCAAAAACAACTTAGCCCAATCCAAGCTAACTTTCTCCATGAGAACTCCTCTCCTTTTATAAGCTGAAGAGGATAAGGTGAGGAGATTAGGATGATCCCACTAAATCATGAAAGTGAGTAATATCCAAACCATTCAGATGCCACCTCACCATGGAAGTTTCTCCTTCTAGAAGATTTGAGAAAACGCTCGTTTTTCCCACGTATAAGCATTCTCACACCCTGCCTATAGAGCAACCTGCGAAGCTCTCGCAACCCATCTATGGTGCAACCTGTGAGAATTAGGCATTCTTGCACCCTGCCTATATAGAAACCTATGAACTTCTTTTTTATAGGGTTTTTACAATGGAAAATGCAACTTCTTTTCTCAGGAAAAGTTCTTCTCCCTTCTCTCTTCAAGAACTCAGGCCACTGACCCCTCTGAAGGCAACATATAGGTTTACATCATTAACGGTCATAGGCACAATGAAAATAATGTGTAACAATATTATGGTATCTTCAGGAAGTATGAACATCTATTGTGACCTATGACGAGATTAGAATACTCCGGAAGGAAGCAAAGAAATGAAGAAAACCCTAGACAGGTTGTCGATTGCAGAAATATATTTAATATGAATTTATTAATACCTATAAGGAGAAGTTGGCCCCAGTTAAACTACCCAGACTACTATAAATATAGGGTGCCAGTTCTCATTATTCTCATCTTAGCAGTTGCAGAGTGAACTGGATCTGTGCAGGTGCAGTTGCAACTTGTGCGCAAGTTTTTGGGAAGGTGTGCGCTAGCCTCTGGGTGGGATTATCTGATCATATTGGGTTCTATTCTTGCTTGGTACATTAGCCTATCTTGGCTATTGGATTTCTACCAGGATTCTCTTCTCTGTCAAGGTCAAGGTGCTCAGAGGGTGGCTTCGGCCTATAGTTGGGTGATGAGGGTATTGTCAATGGTAAAATGAGCACAATCTTCTATATTCTAACACCAGGTGCAGTTGAAACTGGGTACCAGACACAGAAAAGACAGTTTTCACATGACAGGGAGGGACATAGAAGAAAGCATAGGCTGCTTTGCGCAGTCTTCCGTCGAAGTAATACAAAAGGTACAGTCTTGCAGTGACTCAGTATGAGTCACATGTGAGTTTTGGGGTCCTGTTGGCTCTTGGTTATGTAAGGAAGTGAATTTTATGGAATAAAGGTGAAGTACGAACTGTGCAGAAGGCACATAAACCAAGGAAAGGTCGAAGTGGGAAAAGAAGCAGAAAAGAAGGGGAAAAGAAAGGAAAAGCTAGTTGTTGCAGGAAGAGAAGATCGAGGAAGACAAAGTAGTAAGGAATATGGATCATGTACAACTAAGCAAGAAGAAGAAGACACCAATGAATGCTTTGGAGCACCTCATGGGAATGAAGGAAGGACAGGCTGGTGAAGCCCTGAAAACGTGGGTTAAGTGGACCTACGGTTTTGGTGCCTAGGGTTTTGACACTTAGACTTTGGTCATGTAATGTATAAATAAAGGTCTAGAAGACCTGGGAGGGTTGGTTCTAAGTGGGTTCTAGTTTGAATGTTGATGTATGTTGATAATTTTTGTTAAGGGTAGTATTGAGTCTATATTGTAAGATCTTCAGCTAGGTGCAAAGAATGACCCTACAGCTGGGTGCGCAGGGAGGGAAGGGAGAAAGAAAGAAAGAGATCTGGAGCTAAGTGCACAGATAAAACTGCATGTTTTCATATAATATACCAAGAAACATAGTTCTATGGACGTAGCCATAGGGAGAGGTTGAACCACGTATATCTTGTTGTTTTTTGTGATTGGTGTTGTGTTACTTGCCATCTATTGTCCTATTATTGCATTGTTGTGTTAGATTTGAGATATAACTTGCAAAGTAAGCTTAAAGTGGTAAATAATATCTAAATTTTTGTGTATCGTTATCCTGGATCCACCCTGCATTTCCTTTGGTTGTAGAAACATGTGTCCTGCAACCCCCTATCGCTACTTCGGGTGAGACTGAATCTACTTCGCAGGTGTTTTAAAAAGGGCCAGTAGTTAGGGTTTGTTGGTGTGTTGTAAGAGTTGAACCTTGGGTCTTCCCCTGTGCCAACATGTACATGTCATCCTTCTATCTTCTATGAAATATATTTGAGATCAACCCCACAACCCAACAATTAAGGCACTGGAACTACTTGTTCTTGGAAGCTCATAGGTAGCATGCCATCCCCCGTGGAGACAAATGTTATCGCATATAGTTGTAAAGGGTAGAAGGTCATGCAAGTTCATGGTCTGTACAGGAAGCATCCAAACACAGCATTCAAAGAAGTCTATTTTAGGATGAAACACAAGTAGCGGTCGGGTTCATTTTTCAACGGCCGAGATCCCAGGAGTAGTTTAGATCAGCGACCCTCTAGCATTAGGAATTATAAATATGTGTGAGGTTTAGTTCCAGAAAAAATCCCCAAAATTAAAAATCAAGCATCGTGTGTCCTTCTCTAATGGACACGCATGATTTACTTTGGAGATTGGGTTTCGCGAGTTTTGGCACTTGTCCTCTCAATTTTCTTCGAAGTGATTTTCCTGGAGTGCACAGATCTTTGTCGCGTGTTTATGCCATCAACGACCAGGTTTTCATCTTCGTATCTCTTTGGCACTCCAGAAAAATCTCGGTCAATGGCTCCTCCGTCCCCTCACTCTCAAGTACATGGATCTCTGTCGCGTGTTCGTCTCCAATGGACGATCATGATTTCTTTGCCATTTCGGGTTTAGGGATTGTTGTCTCATCTCTTTTTGGTTTCTTCTGGAATACATTCATGTGGAGTGAATGGATCTCTTTCATGTGTCCTCCCAAATCTAGCGGCTCAGAAATTCTCCAGACAATGGAGCTTCGACGTTCTTTCTGTTAGCACTCTGTAATTTGCCTAAGGCTGTGAGGCAGTCACAGAGGCAACATCAAAACCACTTCGAGTCCTGGATCTAGCCCTCCAAGACTCAGAGAGGGATCTCTCTGTCTAATATATATTTGTTTGAAGAGGTATTAGGCTAGCTATGAGGAACATGGGTTGGGGTTTTAAATGATTGTTTTGGAACAACAAGGAGGGCCATTGGGCAAATGGGGTCTGCACTTGAAATAAGGAGATTCACTCTCAGCTCTGACAAAGTTCTTTTACACAGGGCAAGGTAGTGAACGTCTTGGATCGAATTGAGTTTTAATGATGTTGACTTGAGGAAGAAAAGTGGAGGAAAAAGCCAGGCCAGGGAGCAACTAAGAATTCCTAAGCTGGGCTCTTTAGATGAATAACATAAAGATTATCACAAGCTGAGAGGCAGAGTATCTGCTGATAAATTCTTCTTCTATGACATTCCTTCTGATAATAAGAACTGAAAACAAATTGAAAGATAACAGGAAAATAATTTAACAGTGGAAAACACCACCAATACACTCACACAAGAATCCTGTGAAAGAAAACATGCTCATTGCAGATTGCTTATCTCAAAATTACAGAGAAGAAAATGTCTTCTAGTCATACACAGCCCATAGCCCAGTCTAGGAACCTCACAGGTCAAACCATTTTACATCAAAATCATCTGAATAAATAAGATAGATCCTCCCAATAATTTTCGGAAGTCGGTTTAACTGACTAGGCCAAAAATAGCCACCACTCCCACCAAATTTGGAGCTTTCTGCCATGAAAAACGGACCGGTTTTCTACGAAAAAATGGGTCTGAACAGACGTGATTTTTTCTTCAATGATGACACCTGGGAGAAAAATGAAAGAGGTTATTGTATATGGACATGTTATGGACAAAAAAATCCTTCGGTTTCTCAAAATTCATCCCCAGCTGGCCGTGACAGCTCCTGCAAGATCGGGATTGAAACGGAAAATTGAAAATCTGGAAAAATAGGCCTCAAAGATGTCTTCGATTCGCCCATCTCGTAGCTCCGTTGCAAAAAATGAAAGAGGGTTTTGTTCTTCATCCCGTTTTGAGAAACAACCTCTCTCGTATTTTTGAAATCCATCTCCGTTTACCCAAAAATTGATCTGGAAGATGACATCGTAAAATAGGCAAAAATGGTAAATTTTGGAAAAAAGTGGTTTTTT
>JZKD02S1628821.1:76267-89714 GCA_000966675.3 Picea glauca
CAATTATATCCATTTTTAAATTCATTGCAGAACTTCTCAATGATGATCACAATAAATAAGCAGTAAAGTATTCAACATCATTCACACACATGAAATACACAGAGACAGATATTTCTTGAGGAAACCCTTAAAGGGTAAAAACCTCTTCTTCTTTATATGATAATTAATCTTTACATTCTATACAATATCATACTTATGAGAACCAACTCATAATGAGGCTACTACCTCTATTTTGCAAGCTGCAACTTGCTGAGAGAACCAACTCTTTGTTTTCTCTAGCACCCATTAGAAGGAAGAACCAACTCCCTCACTATTCCAGCACCAACTGGATGGAAGCACCAACTTCTAGTCACATAGTAACCAACTTTTATAATAGAGAACACTTGTTCTCCCTTCCACCACCTTGCCACCTTGGTTTCTCTGGTTGCAACCAGATGGAAGATACAACTCCCTGTGTTCAAGCACCCACTTGAACCTCTAAGGACAACAGTTCTCCCTAGCACCTCCTTACCACCCTGATTATATAAAACTTTTCTATATATGAATTTATCAAAACGATACAATATTTATCAATGGCTTACTGGTCTCATCATTGTTCTGTTGCACTACTTTGCTTTGCCTGCATCAGTTTCTTCTTGCACACCTCCTTGTGTTTTTTGTTCTTCTTCCTTTTATGCTCTGTGCACCATGTCCCTTTCATGCAACATTCCTCTTATGTACATTTCAGTTGTTTCCCTCTGCCTCCTTCTACATGCATCAATAACTCTCAACAACAGCTCCAATCTCTTCTTTGTTCCACATTTTTATTCCCTCTGTGCATATTTTGCATGTTCTCCTCGTGTCAAGTGCTCTTCTTGATCATCATTGAATTCTTTAGCTTCTCTGGTGGTTAAGCCCATGCATTCATCATCACTGGGAATTATGTAGAGATTCCTTAGCCTCTCCAGTAGTCGAGACTCTTCATCTTCTCTATCACAGTCGAGCACATTCCCTCTGTTGTAGTTCCAGGCTCCAACAGTCTTCCATATGTCAATAGCCTATATGAACAGTCTTCATTCCTTTGACAAATGCCTTGAGACTCTTTAGCTTCTCTAGCGAACAACTTGAAGTCTCTTTGAGTCCTATGATAGAAACCACTAGTCGTTTCTAGTAGTTACACTATGGACCTCTTGAGCCTTATGCCTTTGGCACCTTTCACCTTTCCTTTCACATGTGGCCTCAGGAGGTGACCACACACCTGTTCAGAAGGTGCTTTCGTGATTTGCATTTCGACAATTCCTATTGTGAGGCATCTCGAATATCCAAGTCACGATCTCTGAAACCCCGAAAAAGAGCTTAGTTGGAATGGCTCATTCCCTTCTCGTGACCATCAGCTATGACCAAGCACTTATCCATAAAGCACTTTCGCAACTCGCGATTTTGGGAATCCTGTGATGAGGCATTCTGATAAATAGCAGGATGATTCGGGCGGCCAGTATTTGTGCGTCTAGATCTACGGTTAAGATTCGATTCCAGACCACCCTTGCTATTCTGCTTTTAATGAAGGGAGGGGGGGTCTAAAATTGGACCACGCAAGTCTAAGCGGTCGAGACTGAAGCGCTTAGATATATGGTTGATATTCGATTCTGTACCCCCTCCGCCTTTCTTCCTTTAATGGGAGGGGGGGGGGTCAGAATGAGGTGGTTTTGTATGGGCCCCTCCTAAACCTCTTACTACTTCCTCCTCTGATTACCGCCTTTGCCTCCTTTCAACATGTGTCTTCCACCTAGCCTCTCTCCTTCCCTTGTCACATCTCGACTCTTCATGTCACGAACTCCGAAATAGATCTTGGTTGTTAGCGCCTTCCTCCAACTCTCGACGATGTGACAACAACCTATGTCCACTCACTAATCATTCGAGTGCTTCACTCTTCATATCAATGGTCCACTATCAGTGGTGATCGGATGGCTATCCTACGCCCCAGAAATTCAACTTTCGAGACTTTGGGGGAGTGTTGATTCTAAAACTCCCGAAATTGAACTCCTGGAATAATGTCACTTGATGACGTGTTGTGATCCATGTGGCTGCAATGTGTCCTTGATGACTTAGGTTACCACATGTCCTTGTTGATGTGGTCTGTCATGATCTACCTCCTATATCTGACGACCCATATTTGTCCTTGATCCAACGAATAGGATTATTTTTCGATTTCGCATATCACGAGTTTGAGAGGTTAGGGAACCCCGTTCTTTTGAATTTACAGTCAGTGAAGGGATGATCTTTCACCATGTATCCTTCTTGGATCGACGGTCCCGATTTGTCCTCAATCCAATGGCTGAGATTATATCACGATTTTGCATATCGCGAGTTGGAAGGATAGAGCACCTTGTGCCTTTTACCTTTCATTCAATGAAATGTCAATCTCTCTCCATGTGTCCTTTGGCTTCAACGGCTAGGATCATTTCATGATCTCACATATTGCAAGTTCAAGGGGTTAGAGCACCTCCTTCCTCTGACTTTCCAATCAACGAAATGTTGATCTGTTACCACATGTCCTGCCCGAAGATGGACGGTCCTCCCACTTTCGATATTTTGTAAGCCCTCTTCTCCTTGCACTTTAAAGAATGTGCAAGTTCTCTTGAATCCAATGATGGTCAGACCCTGCACTCGAATCTAACACTTGAGATCTATTCTCATCTACTACAAGCTACTCCTCTCTGAATGCATATCTAATGATCATTGGGGATTCTAAATGAGTTCCAACGTTCATTGTTGCTCCTCCTCTCTCATTATCATTGTGTTGTTGATCATGATGATTGTTGCCATCATTTTTATTTCCATCAATGACAAGCTCACTCCCAACTGTAAACCTGCCAACAATATCCCCCTTTAGAATTTATGGAAACCTTGAACGACTACGCTAATCTATTTGGACCTCTAGCTATAGCATCCGGTTTGGACTAGGACCACTCCTTTTCTCCCCCTTTGACATCAATGTCAAAGAAAACATGCTCACCCTAAGATTTTGCAGTGCTCGTTGGAGGTATCATATATTCAACAAACACATAATCCCCCTAACAGGATGGACTCTCTTAGGTGTGAGACGGGATGACACCCAACTTCTGACGGAGATATTCAAATGGTGTCTTGGCTAGGGGTTTAGTAAAGATGTCTGCAATTTGTTCTATGGTTGGAATGTAATGAACCTGAACAATATGATTGGTGACCTTCTCTCTCAGAAAATGGTATTTTATGGGAATATTCTTGGTCTTGGAGTGGAATACAGGATTATTTGACACACTTATGGCACTTTTGTTATCACAATAAATTGGGATTGGTGCAGTATATTTTACCCCCTAGTCTGCAAGTGTATGAATCATTCATAATACCTGAGTGCAACAAGTAGCAGCATCAATGTACTTTGCCTCTATAGTTGATAAAGAAATGGAACCTTTCTTTTTACTCAACCACGCTACTAGAGAATCTCCTAAGAAAAACGCACCTCCACTCATACTTTTCCTTTCATCCATGCAGTTAGCCCAATCAACATCTGAGTAGAATGATAATTGAAAATTCTGATTCTTAGGATACCATAGGCCATAGTTCATTGTTTCTTTCAAATATATGAATATTCTTTTAACAACTAGCAAATGACTTTGTTTAGGTGCATATTGATATATTCCTACCATTCCAATAGCATGCATTATGTCTGGATGATATGTTGTGATGTACAAAAGGATGCCTATCATTGACCTATATGAACTTTGATCAACATCAGGTGAGTCATCATCCTTGCTTAATTTTCATCCAGTAACCATAGGTGTTCCCACAGGTTTAGAATCTTCCATTTGAAAACTTTTCAATATTTCTCTTAGATATTTTTTTTGAGAAATGAACATTCCTTCAGACCTCTGAGTAATTTGCAGACCAAGAAAAAATGATAGTTCACCTATTATAGACATTTCAAACTCAGACTCCATGGCAGAAGAAAACCATTGTACCAATGAATCCTTATTACATCCGAAGATGATGTCATCTACATATACCAACACGATGAGCAAATCATTACCCTCTATTTTGATATATAGATTGTTGTCAATTGTTCCTCTCTTGAACCCTTTTTCTTGGAGATACGTATCCAGTCTGTGATACCAGGCATGAGGGGCTTGTTTTAACCCATATAAATCTTTCTTCATCTTGCATACAAATTCAGGGTTATTAGACAGTTCAAAACCCTCTGGTTGTTCCATATAGACTTCTTCCTTTAAATATCCATTTAGAAAAGCTGACTTGACATCCATTTGATAGACTTTAAACCTTTTATGACAAGCATAGGCAAGAAATATTCTGATAGCTTCTAATCTTTCTACGGGTGCAAATGTTTCATCAAAATCCAGTCCTTCTATTTTAGCATAGCCCTTACAGACCAATCTTGCTTTGTTCCTGACAACTTGTCCCTACTCATTCAATTTATTCTTAAAGATCCATTTGGAGCCTATGACAATTTTACCATCAGGTCTAGGAACCATTTCCCAAGTATTGTTTTTCTCAATCTGGTCAAGTCCATAATTCATGGCTTTAACCCAATGGTCATCTTTACTGGCTTCATCAAAGTTCTTGGGTTCCACCATTGACATGAAGGCTATATGGGATTACACCTCCTGGTTTGTACACCTTTGTCTTTTTCACCAATTATCTAACTTGCAAAATGATTCTTTTGAGTGATTCTGGAGGAGGAATTTGATGTTATCTGTTGATTTGAGTATGTCTGAATTTTTGCATCTTCATCTAGCTTAGAGTATTCTTGTTCTGATTCTTTGACCTTTTCATCTTTAGCTTTAGTTGTGTCCTCTGTAGCGGACTCATTATTGCACACCTCTCTTGTTGGGATTCCTTCATCAACTTTTATGTCAATACAGTCAACCATTTTATGCAGCCTCTTATTATAGCATGTGTATCCTTTACTATTTGTAGCATACCCTAAGAAGATATCTTCATCAGCCATGTCATCATACTTCCCAACGTTCTCATCATTATTCTTTATGTAACACCTACTCCCAAAGACTTTGAAGTGTTTGATTGAAGCAGGTCTCCTATACCACAGTTCATAAGGTGTCTTGTCACTGTGTGGTCTAAGGTGGGATTTATTAAGAACATGGATTGTTGTGTGTATTTCTTCTACCCAGTAGGTTTGACCAATGTTCTTCTCATTCATCATTGACTTGGAAATTTGCTGCACTGTTCTGTTTTGCCTCTCAACTACTCCATTTTGTTGTGGAGTTCTTGGGATTGTGTATTCTCTCTTGATCCCATGTTTATCATAGAATTCCTTAAAATCTCTTGACACAAATTTTCCTTCTCTATTTGATCTTTCTACCTTTAACCTCTTTTTTATTTGATTCTCAATTAAAGCCTTAAATATTTTAAATTTCTCAAATGCTTCAACTTTTTCCTTGAGAAAGGCAACCCAAGTGAGTCTGGAGTAATCATCAATGATCAACGTGAAGTAGTTTTCTTTCCCTGTTCCTTCCTATATTGATGGTCCACATAAATCCATATGAACTTGTTGGAGTGGTTTCTTGGTTGAAGTAGAGCTCTTGTATTTAAACTGTGTCCTGGTTAGCTTTCCTACTTGGCAGGGTTTACACACACAGTCTTGTGGCTTTGATATTCTTGGAAGATCTTTTACTACCTCAAGATTTTTTAGCTTGATTAAGTGATCAAAGTTTAGATGTACAAGTATCCTATGCCATAACCAGCTCTCATCATGTTTTCTTAGATGACACTCTTCTCTATCTTATTTCAACACATATACATTATTTTATGTCCTTATGCCTTTATCCACTACTTGTCTTGAGTTTACAGACTTTATCTTGCAATCCTTGGAAGTGAACACCACTTCACATCCTCTGTCACACATTTGAATTACACTAAGAATATTATGTTTAAGGCCATCTACAAGAAAAATATCTTGTGCTTTTCCTCTTCCATTACTTAAACTCACCATCCCTTTACTCTTGATTTTACCTGGATCATCATTTCCAAAGGTTACATTTCCTGATTTATTTTCACTTAGATATAGAAACTTACCTTTGTCTCTCATCATATGTTTGGAGCATCCACTGTCTATATACCAATGGTTCTTTTATCTTTGAGTTGACAACACTAATCCACACTTGTCACTTTCTCTCTTCTTCCAAACTTTGACATTCTCAGCAGAGGGATTCAAATATGGTTCATAGTTCTTTAAGCGACATTTAACAGTTTTATGTCCATAATTGTGACAAATGTGACAACCTAATTCATTGAATAAGGGATCGTAATGATTGTTATGCTTAACATGTGTCCTCTTCCCAGCCATCAAGTGATTTGCAGTCTGTGGTGGTTTGTTACTTGGCTATCTCATTCTTTGTTATGGAAGATATCTATACCTTGAATGTCTTGATTGCTCATATCTAAATTGTGAATAACAGTTTACAATTTTGTGACCAAAATTAGAACAGAAAAAACAATATCCATAGAAAAAACCTTGGTACCTGGAAAATGGTTGTCTTCCTTGAGTAGGTTGATTTCTTCCATGATGATGATTTCTTTGAACAAAGAGTGTATTATCTCTATGATCTACAGTTTCATTTCTGGTACCCTTTTCTTTACTCTTTCTGGGTAGCCGATCATCTTCTTTTTGTTTCTGCAGGTTTGTTGTTGTTATATGATGTAGATTTGACAAACTTGATGGGTTCATTGTTACTTGACTGACCACTTATTTATCCCTCTTCATAACCCAGACCTGTTTTTAGCTTTGGGTTCCTTTGTTGATTCAGAATGGTGGCCAATACCTCTAAGGCTTTGATACTAGACAGATTCTGATGATACAAGGCTTGAAACTTCTCCAACTCTTTCCTAGTTTTCACTACTTCTTCCTCCAAAGTTTCACATCTTGCCTTCTTTTCTGATAATTGTTGTTTCAGAATTTCTTCAATTTTATTTTCCTCTTCTAATTCCACTTTTAGTAGGGAAGAGTCTTCATCGGGTTCTTTACTGCCTTTCTTGAACTGTATCAGCAATTGTTTTTTCTTTCTCATCTTCATTCTGAGTCTGTCAAGCTCTTCTAGTGCACTGATCAGTTCTCCTTCCAGGTCAACCAATGCTTCTTCTTCATTACCATCACTTCCTGTGATTTTATTATCATAATCCTCTTTGGCCATAAGAATGAAGTGATTTAGTTTATCTTCAATAAAAAATTCACTGTCTTCATCATCTGAAGGATCATCATCATTGTTTACACAAAGACTTTTCTTTCTAAAATTATTCTCTTTAAAGAATTTTTTGTGTTTGTACTTATCCTCATCATCATATGTCTGATCCTTTCTTTTGTGAGTACATTTATTTAAAAAATGACCTATCTTACCACAGTTGAAACATTTGAAAGGTACTTTACCTTTGTATTTTCCTGATCCCTTTTTTAGTCTTCTTACAATTTTTTCTTCAATTTCATCAAGCTCAGAATCCTCATTCTTGTCTGCTTTAAATGATGCTTCTCTGGAGGTGGGTTTATATTTAACTATTCTCATTTGATATGCATTCAACATTCCTATAATTTGATCAAACTCCAAGGATTTTAGATCATTAAGTTCTTCTATAGAAGAGACCTTCATGTTGAACCTATCTGGTAGAGATCTCAAAATTTTCTAAACTGAGGGTTCCTCAATTTTTTCACCAAGTGCTTTAATTTCATTTACTAGTTCTTCAACTCTTAGAAAGCACTTTCCAATAGTTTCATCCTCTTTCATCTTCAACTGTTCAAACTGTACTCTGTTGGTTTGAAGCTTGGTGTCCTTTACCTTCTCATTACCTTCATAACTGCTAATGAGTTTGTCCCACATTTATTTGGCATTTTGTAGGTGCATAACTTTTACAAATTATTCTTCTGCAATCCCACTCAGGATAGCATTCACAGCCTTAGTGTTGAAGATGAATTCTAGCTTGTCATCCTTATTAGATAGTACAACTGGCTTTACATAACCAGTCTCTACCACATCCCAGACATCTGCACCTAAAGCCATTATGTAGGTTCTCATTCTAACTTTCCAGAAAGCAAACTTTGTTCCATTAAACAGAGGGGCCTTATTGATTGAAGTTCCTTCATGTCTTGACATGTTTAAGCTCTAGGATCTACCCTTAGATAAAAGGGTTCGTCTCTGATACCAATTGTTGGACAACTGAGAGGGGGGGGTGAATCAGTTGTTACTGTGCTTAAATAATTATATCCATTTTTAAATTCACTGCAGAACTTCTCAATGATGATCACAATAAATAAGCAGTAAAGTATTCAACATCATTCACACACATGAAATACACAGAGACGGATATTTCCTGAGGAAACCCATAAAGGGTAAAAACCTCTTCTTCTTTATATTATAATTCATCTTTACATTCTGTACAATATCATACTTATGAGAACCAACTCATAATGAGGCTACCACCTTAGTTTTGCAAGATGCAACTTGCTGAGAACACCAACTCTCTATTTTCTCTAGCACCCACTAGAAGGAAGCAACAACTCCCTCACTATTCCAGCACCAACTTCCAGTCACACAAGCACCAACCTGTATAACAAATAACACGTGTTCTCCCTTGCACCACCCTTCCACCCTGGTTTCTCTGGCTGCAACTAGATGGAAGCTACAACTCCCTGTGTTCAAGCACCCACTTGAACCTTTGAGGACAACAGTCCTCCATAGCACCTCCCTACCACCCTGATTATATGAAACTTTTCTATATATGAATTTATCACAGTGATACAATATTTATCAATGGCTTACCGATATCATCACTGTTCTATTGCACTGCTCTTCTATGCCTGCATCAGTGTCTTCCTACACACATCCTTGTGCTTTCTTTTCTTCTTCCTTTTATGCTCTGTGTGCCATGTCCCTTTCATGAACCATTCCTCTTCTATACATTTCAGTTGCTTCCTTCTGCCTCCTTCTACACACATCAATAAATCTCAACAACAACTCCAATATCTTTTTTGTTCCGCATTTTTATTCCATCTGTGCATCTTCTGCGTGTTCTCCTCATGTCAAGTGCTATGCCTAATCATCATTGAATTCTTCAGCTTCTCTGGCAGTTAAGCCCATGCGTTCATCATCATTGGGCATTATGCTGAGATTCCTTAGCCTCTTCAGTAGTCGAGACTCTTCATCTTATCTGTCACAGTTAAGCTCATTCCCTCTGTTGTAGTTCTAGGCTCCAACGGTCTTCCATCTGTCAATACCCTCTATGAATAGTATTCATTCCTCTATTAGATGCCTCGAGACTCTTCAGCTTCTCTGGAAAACACTCTGAAGTCTCTTCAAGTCCTCTGGAAGAAACCACCAGTCGTTTCTAGCAGTTACACTGTGAACCTCTTGAGCCTTATTCCTTTGGCACCTTTCACCTTTCCTTTCACATGTGGCCTCAGGCGATGACCACACACCTGTTCAGAAGGTGCTTTCGCGATTCTCATTTCGGCAATTTTTGCTGTGAGGCATCTCAACTCTCCAATTTACGATCTCCAAAACCCCGAAAAGGATCTTAGCTGGACTGACTCCTTCCCTTCTCGTGACCATCGGTTGTGACCAAGCACTTATCCATAAAGTGCTTTCGCAACTAGCGATTTTGGGAATCCTGTGATGAGGCATTCTAATAAACAATAGGTTGATTCAGGCAGCCAGGATTTGTGCAACTAGATCTATGGTTGAGATTTGATTTTGGGCCCCCCTTGATATTCTGCCTTTAATGAAGGGGGGGGGGGTCTGGAATTGGACCGCGCAAGTATAAGCGATCGATATTGAAGCGCTTAGATCTATGGTTGAGATTCGATTCCGAACCCCTCTGCCTTTCTTCCTTTAACAGGAGGGGGGGGTCCGGAATGAGGTGGTTTTGTATGGTCCCCTCCTAAACCTCTTACCGCTTCCTCCTCCGTTTACCGCCTTCACCTCCTTCCAACATGTGTCTTCCACCCAACCTCTCTCCTTCCCTTGTCACATCTCGACTCTCCATGTCATGAACTCTGAAATAGATCTTGTTTGTTAGCACCTTCCTCTAAATATCGACAATGTGACCACAACCTATGTCCACTCGCTAATCATTTGAGTGCTTCGCTCTTCAGATGAATGGTCCACAATTTTTGGTTATCAGACGGATATCCTCTGCCCTGGAACTTCATCTTTAAGGACTTTGGGGGAGTGTTGATACTAAAACTCCTGAAACTGAACTCCTGGAATGATGTCACTCGATGATGTGTCATGATCTGTGTGGCTGCCACGTTTCCTTGCTGACGTAGGTTTCCACCTGTCCTTGCTGAAGTCATATGTCATGCTCTACCTCCTAGATCTGACGACCCATATTTGTCCTTGATCCAATGACTAGGATTATTTCACGATTTCGCATATCGCGAGTTCGAGAGGTTAGGTGATCCAGGTGGATATTGGTGGCCACCCGCCTATTCCACTTGGACCCACACCATTGTTTCTTTCAATTTTTCAGTTTCCTTAATTGTAGCACAATTTACTATTTTTAGCAGTTCTTCGAGTCATGAACTTCTGGAGTTGTTTTGAGGTCCTAAACGTCGTTTTTTGGGCATGAATACTCCAACGAATATGAGTTTGTTCTAGACTTGATATTTTCTATCAACAGTGTAGTCCTCAGATAGATATTTCTAGCAATGTATCATGTGTGTCAAACGGAGATAGTATGCCAAAGTTATGATCCCGGGAAATTGATGTACCAATTTACCCCAACGGGGCCCATATTCTGGAATTTCATCTCCTAGGGTTAGGTTTTTGGATGTTTAGGGTTTTCCATTGCTTATCAGTAATATATAGGCCTTCAAGCCTCATTGTAATAGGTAGTTCAGAGGCCAGTAGCCGCCAAATCTCTTCTCAGAGATAAGCTACCAGCGCCCTAACTAGTTTATTTCCATTCTGTCTGTAAGAAGTTTTTAGTCATTTGTTATTGATGAAATGAAGTCTTATTTCCATTGCATCTCTGCGTTTATGTGTGTTTATGTATTTCATTGTGTTCCTACATAAATCTGGATTAGTGGTATTAAAGTGGTCTTCTCGTTCTCGATCTTTCTTTGCATGTCCCCAACGAGGTCAGGGTATAAGGAGTTGGGGCTCAATCTAGTTGAACCTTTGCAAGATCAGTCTCGCAAACCCCAATGACCACCCATGGGGGAAGAAAATAAATATAAGGGAGCAGGATATCCTATCAAAATTTTGCTCGAGGAGGCCCTCGAGAAACAAAGGAACACGATGATGGACAACTTTTCCCAGATTCTTCAACGGATTCCCACTTGCGACGCATCGACATCCAACAACCACTCTAGAGGTGCCACTCCTTTTAAGGTACAAGTAAACTTTGACATTCCCATATTTGAGGGCCAAATAGATGCATATGTCATAGATAGATGGTTGAATCTGTTAGAAGGATATTTCTTGGTTCATGAATTTTTCGACCGAGAAAGGATTATTTTCGCACTCCTCAAAGTCACCCCCCACGTCAAGGACTGGTGGGAAACCTACTAGAAGAAACAGGGTGAGGGGGAACCCTCTCTGTTCTCAGCTACACCCACTTGGAATTCTTTCTGATATGCCATCAAGGAACAATTCTATCCCGTGGGGAGCTATGAGGACAAATACATACAATGGACTATGCTGCAGCAGCAAAGGGACCAAGATGTGCATGAGATGATGAATCTGTTTCATACCCTATGCACAAAGTTGGGTATCAAAGATTCAAAGAAACGTTTGGTGTTAAAGTACCATAGTTGTCTGCATAGATACATTTAGGAGGAAATGGAGTTCCTCGACATCTCCTCACTTGGTGTGGCATACCGATATGCTGCGAAGATTGAGCAGAAGTTCAAACAGAAAAATAAATACTTTGGGTCTTTGAATCAAAAGCAAGGGAAAGGTACCCACAAACCGCAAAACAAAGGACCAAGCCAAGGAGGAGCAGCCCAGGATAACCCACCAAAGCCACAAGCAAATAAAAACACCACGAAGCCAAAAAAGGACATGGGGAAGTGGTGTGAGTTCCATAAGAGCTCCACTCACAACACAAGTGATTGTCGAGCCAAGCAGTCACTGGTAGTCGAGTTGAAGGCTTCTGAATCACATGCATGCTCGGAATATGAATAAAAACTCGACAAGGGGAATAATAGGGGGAAGCAAATTATCGATGTGAATCCCAATGCCACCATTGCCACCATGAATATCCAGAAGGAGGAACCAGAAGATCCAAAGGAGGCAGAGCGTCTCTTCCATTCCAAGATGTGGGTAAAGGGTTCCCCGTTGTAGTTCATTGTCGACAGTGGCAGACAAAAGAACCTCATCTCGATAGAGGTCATGAAGCGGCTGGGCTTGCCGACCACAACACACCCACAACCATACACCATCGGGTGGTTGCACCAAGGATGGGACCTCCGCGTCAGCCAACAATGTCGCCTTCCCTACAGCATCAAGCCCTTCATGGATGAGGTATTATGTGACATTGCTCTTCTTGATGTTTCTGATGTATTATTATTCCAACCATACTTGTGGAAGTGACATGTTGTGTATGAATCCAGGCCTCGTGCTGTTATTATCACCTTGGGAAATAAGTTGTACAGGATACTAGAGATAGCACCGCCTACCACCATCTCTTTGGTTACTGCAAAACAATGCAGTAAGATCATTTCCAAAACCAAGAAATTTATTTTCCTGATGATCCACCCTCAGGGAAAGAGGAAGACTGTGGCCATGACCTCTATACGGGGCCCTACTGCACAAAAAAAATAGATAGATAAGGTCGTGGAGGAGTATGAGGAAATATTCACCTCACCCGTAGGGGTGCCTCTACACTGCCAGGTCAAGCACCCCATCGATCTGACCCCAGGTGCGCCACTACCTAATGGACCCATCTATCAGTGCTCTGTTATGAAGGATGACAAAATTTAAGAGGAAGATTCAGGAGTTGTTGCAGAAAGGTCACATCGGGCCGAGTTCATCACCCTGTGGGAGCTCGATTGTGTTGGTGTAGAAGAAGGATGGGACTTGGAGACTTTGCATTGACTATCGGGCACTGAACAAGATCACTGTTTGAAATAGGCACCCGATCCCACAGATTGATGACCTTCTGGACCAATTCAAGGGGGCGAAATATTTCATCAAGATCGACTTGAAGTCAGGGTATCACTAGGTACCAATCGAACCCTCTGATGTGTGGAAGACTGCCTTCAAATCCAGGGAGGGACTTTTCGAATGGTTAGTCATGCCATTCATGTTGACGAATGCCCCTGCAACCTTCATGAGGCTAATGGACGAAATCCTATGGCCATTCACCAACTCATTTGTAGTGGTGTACTTGGATGACATTCTGATCTTTAGCCAGACTTGGGAAGAGCACCTCCACCACATCCGACAGGTCCTCCAAACACTGC
>JZKD02S1628821.1:124185-149703 GCA_000966675.3 Picea glauca
CCACCGCTAAAGGTAGAATAGAAAGGGGGCTCCGGAATGAAACATCAGTCGTAGATTTGGGTGGGTGGACTCTTGCCATCCAGATCTGCTCGTTACTTACCTTAATGTGCATTCATGCCCTAGCTTAAAGCTGACATCTCTTCCTCACATCTCATGGTCATCCCAGACACTGGATCCTCTGAAAGGATCCTGTTTGTTCATCACTTGTAAAGGTTGAGAGGGGTTAAGGAACTATCCTTTTCATTTCTTGCCCCCCCCCTGACATCTACAGGTGTCACAGACTCCTCATCCTCCGAAAGGATCTCATCCATTGATCGATACTTAACCCTCATACTAACAGGCAGGGGTTTGCAAGTCTTAATTTCAGGATTTGTTGGCATAGGGAAGCATGCCCTTCAGTGTCCCAAGTATCGAAATGTCGAAGTGTCGAACATGCCTCGTTTGGAATTTATCCCCCCTGGGCTACGCCTTGGTCGATATGACCTCTTCTCATATGACCACAGTTTTATTTCCGTCGAGATTTATCAAGGCGAGAGCCTGACCTCTTGTCAACGGAACTCTCGAATCCCCGATCCCCGAATTCCCGAAGTGGGTAATCTCACAACACATGGCCTCTGTTATTCATATGGTCTAGATCTATCCTGGGGTTTTCACCATGGAAAGTCCCGAACTCTCGTCACCAGGACTCCCGAGTTCGCGATTCCCAATTTCCTGAAATGGGTAATCTCACGACACATGGCCTCCGTTATTTGGACGGTCCATATCTATCCTAGGGTTTTCACCATGGAAAGTCCCGAACTCTCATCACCAGGACTCCCGAGTTCACGATTCCCAATTTCCCAAAATGGGTAATCTCACGACACTTGACCTCCATTATTTGGATAGTCCAGATATATCCCGAGGTTTTCACCATGGAAAGCCTCGAACTCTCGTCACTAGGACTCTCGAGTTTGCGATTCCTGATTTCCCAAAATGGGTAATCTCACGACACGTGGCCTTCGTTATTCGGACGGTCCAGATCTATCCCAAGGCTTTCGCCCCTATCCATTGGGGGTTTAACCCTCGGGTAACTCCTGACAGATCCAACGGCTGTCAGGTTTTCCAGCCGAGATCTGACGGCTCAGATTGGTTCCTACCCGTGCATTCTTTCACAACTCCCTGGACGTGGAAAAATCAACGGTCTAGATACTCCCATGGACCTTGGATATCTATGGTCCCAATTTCTTCGCTGCCCACGAAGACACATAAAACAAAGGGGTAAGGCATTTAACGCCCTACTTACTCCTACCCATCTAACGGTCATGCGTGACCACAGGTTTCTCGATGGAATCTCGTCCATCGATCAATACCTATCAGGGTTAAGGCACTTAACACTCCATCTTCTTCTTCCGATCTAACGGTCGTGAGTGACCATAGATCTCCCGATGGGATCTCGTTCGTCGATTCGATACTTCATCCTATGCTTCCATATCGGGTTTTCAAGAGGATCGTTCCTCCTCGTGCAGGGTTACTAAGGCCTTATGCCTTCACATTCTCTTTCCCGGTTCTTGATGGGATTTTCAAGGAGGGTATCTCTATGGGGAGGTTTACCTAGGGTACTATCTAAGGCAGATAAGGGTATCGCTCTCCCAAGAACCAGACGTGAAGTCTGAATTAGATTAGTACGAATATAAATAACGATTCATGAGGACATAAGCCATACGTAGTCTTTCCATACCAATATACAACTACTAGTACTGATCAAAACACCATACATACATTCTTATAATGAAATCATTCATAGTTTCACAGCTTATGAGCATAATTATCAGAATACATATATTTCAAGATGCCAAGGGCAAAACACTTATCATAAAGTAACACCAGAGGTTATGCAACTGCTGAGAGGGGTGCTCATTTCCACCCAACCCTAGGCTCAATGACTCCTAGCGGATTTACCACTAGCCACCCCCAAGATGAGACCACGATGTTGTGAGACTGCGTCTCTATTTTCCAGTGACCAGAAGCGAAGGTTACTCTCCTTCCTCTCTTCTATCACTCACTCTGCATATCACCAAAGTTCTCTTCCTCCCCTCGCGTATGCCCCCCAATCGCTTCTACCCCACGCCTTATCCTCTTGCGACGTTGCATGTGGCGTGATTTCCCTCGTGTTGGTCAAGCCTGATGGCTCTACGGATGGGCAGTTCTGTAAATTCTAACCTTGTACAATATCTACTGCAAATTGATATTCAGAAAAGAACAGAAAAGATACAATGGCAAATACAAACATTACTAAGAGATTTTTCACCTAGAAACTCAAACCGGGAAAACCAGCATATATTATATTCATACATTGTTTTACATTGTTTACAATACAATATACATATAGGAGCCAGCGGCATCCAAAACCCTAACCCAATGACCTGGATTAGTCCAAAACCCTAATTCCTTAACCTGAAATAGAAAACCATCGGCAAAAAACCATGTGCCGAAAAACCACCTAATATCATGTGGTCCCGGTAATATGTCGTCCCGGAAATATGTTGGCCCGGCGAAAATATGTCGGCCCGAAAAAAAAAATTCGGTGGCGCTGCCCCCGAACCCCCGTGCGGGGGGCTCCACCCCCCTCTAACCCCCCTGCATGCACGGCGCAGGCGCTCAGACACTACTACTTGTGCAAAGAATATAACACATACCCAACAGATTCACCTCCCCATCCCTCATTAATTCCTGAGGAGCCATCTACCTTCTAGCCTACGAGACAATTAATTCGGGGCCAACAAGCCGCTTTTGGTTCTCCGAGCCAATGGAGTCCAAATACGGTATTGATTCTCAGTGGAAGTTAACGCCACCTTTCTAGGTGCCTTCCACCGCCATCGTGTCTCTTTTTCTGCACATCCCCTCTCAGCAGTCCTACAATATAAATTCATAATATTATTCACATAATACATATTCACATTTCTGAGTTTTCCACAGTTCTTGGCCAGCCCAGTTATTTTTACAAACTGGGGGAAACAGGGTGTTATATTCCACAAGATCTTCTTCTTTGTTATTGCCTTCAATCTATTACGAGCACAAAGCCTCCAAAACCCTTCTTTGCATAGGACAGAAGATTTGCGCAGCTTGCTATATCCTTCTTCATTGCATTACAACACTTAGCTTCCTATAGCAACCTCACAGTAACTTGCACTTATCCTTGCAAGCCTTACACAGTTCACACGGAACACTTATTCAACATCACATAGATGCACTACCAATTTCACTGAGCAATCACACCTACATCACATCTACTCCTTACATTTCCTATCCTTATATTTATACATTACAAAAGTGGGCCTAAGCGTGGGTAAACCCACGGGCTGAAATCCCTTTCCCATTACATTAACCTAAAACCCTAAAAGGGCCCAAAAGTGGACCGAGATCTCGTGATCTCTACTTCACCTTCCGCTCCATCTTTGATAGGCTTTCGAAGTCCAAAAAGGGTCAAATATGACCAAGTGTTCCTCAAAACTTGGTCAAGGGCCAACATCTATCCAGCCTTCTTGTCTGTGTCCTTGCTCCAGAAAAATCTAAGGAATTTTCCTTTATCGATTTGAGGGGTATTTTCACCCTACAAGCCTTCTTTTCCTATTAAAAGGAATAAATACATGGATAAAGGTCATTTGATTTCATAGATACTTCCTTCGAGCACTGAGGCATTTCGATGCCTAGGTCATAGTGCCTTATAACCATCCTAGGGCTTGGAATTATCAGAGGGATACACTCGATGTTAAATATTTTCATTGGGATACATGGGTCCATATTATTACTATGGAAGACATATTTAAACCATACAAACTTTTTGGTTACACAAGCATACCAAATACACATTTTATAGTTCAAGGGATGGCATATACTACAAGTAATTCATTTCAATTTAGCAATCATGTCTATCCATGAAAGTAGCTCACAGGGTACAATTATTCATATGATTCCACCATTTCTCAAATACATAGTCATGCAAGTAGATAACCAGTCCATGCATCAAGAAAACATACACATCCAAGAATACAACCAATCTATTCATGTTACTTAGTACACAGAGCATAAGGGTTACTTATTTGTTCAATGATAGAATTAACCAACCAACTAGTTGTGGGTGTTCTCTTTTCCACCCTACCATAGGCTCTGCATGCTCCATCACTTTGGTTGCAGGACACCCTTATGCCAAGCCATGATACCACTAAGGAATGTCTTTATGCTTACCTTTCCTAGCTCATCCTCTTGGTATTTATCATATGTTTCCCCAACATCAAGCTCACGACCTCTCAGCTTAGGAAGGATCCTTCGGTCCCCATATCAGTCCTATGACTTGCTTCTTACCCCCTTTATTCTCGTGCATATCCTACACATAATATCCTAAGGAAGGTTCTCGACCTGTCCCCTTTTATTTTGTCAGAAGAAATCAATGGGGGTCAATCTAGGTTGCAGAGATGGTACCCCACTATACCTTTGGTTGGAAGACCTATGCCTATATTCATTGAGGGTGGGTGGTTGTTCAACTACCAATCCTCTTTAATTTACTAATTACCTTGAAATCATGTTTGAGGGGGAAATAGCTTATGGTTTCCTCACTCTTTCCCTAAGTAGTATCATGGCCAAAAATTTCAAAGGCTTCACCCACAGTCAACTGGTTTGTTTTTCTTAATCAAACAATAATACAATTACAATATTTGCATGCCGTTTTAGGTCAACCATCAATTTTGATTAATTACATATATTCAAGGTTTAGGGAGGGGGTGTTACACTCACATTCTTATCAAGACTCTTGTTTCAATAAGCTAGGGTCTCATGTCTCTTCTTTTGTTTTGTTGGGTCGTGACCCATATGAGCTTCCAATCTCAAAATACATCACTAGGTCAAGACTCAGGAGGGTTGGTTGTGATGGTTTAAAAATACCTGAACCTTCCAAAGAAGGGTGAAAATTTGCGCTTAAACATGCATAAGAGTGTTCCCAAAGATAAGTGTTGAAGGGAAGACAAAGATTGATTTATGGGGTTCTTAGAGCAAGACCAACCCCGATTTTGAGCCAAAAATGAAGATTGTGTCTGTAAATATTCACGGCTTGGGGGAGAAGGCCAAAATATTAACCCTCAAGTGTTTTGTGGGCATGGATAAACCAGATGTGATTTTTATTTAGGAATATATGGGTTTGAGTGATATTCTTTGCATTGAGCTAATAAAAAAAAATCGAACTAGGTGTTTCAATGTTTGGACTCTTTTGGTCACTTGAGAGGTATCATTACTGGCATTTCTCCATATTATGTACTTAATAAAAATTTTACAATTATGTGAGGTATATGTATTGAAATCTTCAGCGAACAACTTGATCTCCATTTCTTACTCCTTAATTTATATGTTCCATATGAGGGGAAAGAGATCTTCTAGAATCGAATTTTTTTATCTCAACTGACTTAGAGAAGAAAATATCATCATTGGTGAGGATTTGAACTTCACTCTTAGTCGTGGTGAATTTTGGGTCCATCTACCCGTGAATAAAAATTGGTGAATTTTTGTCTCAACAAGATGGGAAAGGTAGGATGGGTTAATACCAAGCCATTGTAAATCAGTATGACATGGTGTAACAAAAGAGGAGGTGAGTAGAATGACTTATTGCACCAATCCCTAATCCAAAATTGTGGAAGTTTTCAATAAAGGGTTGAAAATATCAATTGTTCATACCACTTCCCTATTTTTTGGGAAATTGAGAAGGCTTGTGGAAAACAGGGGGTGCATTTATAGTACAACTCTTGTTGGGCAGAAGATGGGGAGTTTTGGAACATAATTCAAAATAATTGGAGGTATATTCAGGAGGATGTTGAGGAGTCGGATTGTACTTAGTTTATATCTTCTCTTCAAACTATGAAGGAAAATGTCAATGCATGGGCTCATGCTAAATGTATTCAACAAGAGTAGGAGCTATAGAGGTTTGAGAAAGAACTTGAACAAATTTATGATTCTTCCTTGGGTCTATTGACTACTCTCGAGTTACTCGATACATGCAAATCCCTTGAAGTAGTTAGATCAAACATACTGATAGAGAAAGAGAAGACCTGGAAACTCAAGAGAAGGGCCTTATGGATTGCATCGGGAGACCAAAATACTAAATACTTTCAAAATTTTGCAAAATATTGAAAAAAACAGAATACCAAATGGGATCTTTAGGACTCCAATTGATGCAGGAGCATATGCCGGTAATTTTTTAGATTGACCTAATGGGTCATAAACATTTAGCAAGGGATTCAGTTGCCTAATCTTTTGCAATAGATAGATATTTCTAGAATATATCTTAGCAGATATCTTTTATCAAATAGTTTAGATTATTATTGGTTTGTTGTTGATATTTAGGAAGATAATTCTATATTTGGAATTGGTTTGGATAGCTCGGGATTTTGTTAGTTTGTGAGTTACTCGAGAAATCAATTTGATATGTAATGTATTTGTAATGGAGAGGCAAGCAAGTGGGAAGAGTAAGTGTGAGATTGTGTGTTTTCAAAGGTCTGAGAAGACCACGAAGGAATGAAGCATTCCTATTGTAATTGTATTCCTTCAATTGTTTCTTATAAAATATCAGTGTGTTGTGATTCTATGCTCTTTGTGTGATTTTCAAGTTTTGTGTATGCATGGTGTAAATAGAGTGACAAACGATTGTAATTGCAGGGATCGAATGTGATATCATAGCCAAACTATGTGAAATTTAGTAGTTGCAAAAGTTAGAAACTGATGGTCGAGATTAGATATGGAAAACGAATCAGTACATCGACGATTCTCATTGTTCGTCTATCAGACTGTGAAATCAAGAGATTGGGTGCTTCAGAGTCTTCAATTAAAAGTCTTGCTTCAAATTCCATTACGAATATAGTATTCTGAAATGAGTTAGGACTATCCACTGGTGAAGGAAATCAACAATCCAGATTCATATTTGATCGAAACTCTCACAACAAATCTACATCATCTATCGAGATAGATCTGCAAGGGATATCTACCATCCATCAGAGCCATATTTCATATCCTAGTTCAACACTCCAATGTAAAAGCATCAAATAAAAAAATCAAAGAACATTCCCCTTTGATACCATATTATTCAATGTTCAGAAGATTGGGAAAGTTTCACAATATCGATAGAGGGTATAGAATAATACTCCTCATATCCTTGTTTTATGTGCAACATATCAGTTCGTCCATCATATAGAGACCAATGGTCACAATTAAAGGTTCTTCAAAGTTTGAAAAGATCATTTGGAGTAGTAACTACTCTAACTATTGAAATTCCACTCCAAATATTGTTGCACAAAATAGATCTAACAGTTCATTCAAAACCAGATCAACGGCTAAGGAAGTTTTTCTCTGGCAATCTAGTTGAAGTTTAATTCTATGAAATTTGTCCAAAAAATTGTGCGAGTGTTTTTGGTGATTGGTAGGAGAGTCGATTTGAGGCCACAAGTTGGAATTTTTCCAACATAGGAAAGATTTAAACTCTTTTCTGTGGGTTTTGGAGCTGCAAGGATATCATTTTTTGTATCAAAGCAATGATACCACCAGAGTGTGATCGTGAGAAGAGAATATGTCACCTAGGAGAAGAGGTTGAGGAATACCAGTTGCAAATTTTGAATTGCAATAGGAAGTGAGATAACTCTGAGCAAGGATGGAAAACATGGAGACTTCCATGAATAGAGAACTCGATACAGGAGATATCAACAGACTTAGTGAAGAGAGGACAACCTTTGAGGAATAAGAAGGAGAAGAAACAACAGAAGAAAATTTGATCAAGGTGGTCACAATGGTCAGTGTCAGGCCAAAGGTATAAGTACCAATGTATGAAGGTAATTTAAATGTTGAATAATTGATTGACTAGATAAATGCTCTGGATAAATATTTTGATTATGAAAATGTAGATGAGGAGAAAAAGGTAAAGTATGTTGTGACAAGGTTGAAGGGTCATGTAGCACTATGGTGAGATGGATTACAAGTAGACAACAATAGAAAGGGAAAATAAAGATTAGGAATTGGGAAAAAATGATTGCTAAATTCAAAAGCAAGTTCATGCCTAAATATTACCAGCTGGACCTATTCATAAAATTGTAGAGTTTGAGACAAGAGAATATGACTGTGAAAGAATATAAAAAGGAATTTTACATATTGACAATTAGAGATGGTCATGTTGAGGAATATGTTGAAAAGGTATTCATATACATTAATGGTTTTACGTATGACATACAAGATGAAACCAACACTCTATCATGAAGACAATTGGGGATGCATACCAAGTAGCGTTGAAAGCAAAGGAGAAGTTGTCTAGAAACCAAAGCCAAAAAACCAGAGGAAGAGGTCCAACAAGAGGTAAACAAAAACATAGGTAGAGGGGAAGATTATAGTCTCCAAAAGATGAAGGGAGAAACTTGATATCAAGTATCCAGCCATCAAGAGGAGGAGAATTTAGAGGAAGAATATTTGTCTCCAGATGCAGAGGTAGAGGAGGAGGAGAAATTATGTGTTACATATGTGGAAAGACAGGACATATGTCATGGGATTGTCTAGAAAATAAATCAGTAGTTCAAAGAAGTGCACATGTTGCAAAATCCAAAGAACAAAATGTGAATGTAGTCAAAAAAAGAAGAAGTTCCTGATTTAGGGGATTCATTGTTGCTTAAAATAATTATGATTAAGTCAGAAAAGGAAGCTAAATAACCATCTCAGAGGAAAAGTCTATTTAGGACTATATGTAATTCAAGAGGTAATTTTTGCAAAGTTGTTATAGATAGTGGTAGCACAGATAATTTTGTTTCCATAGAGATGGTAGAGAAGTTGGGAATAAAGAGGAAAATGCATCCCACTCCCTATAAAGTGTCCTGATTGCAGAAAGGACATCATATTTTGGTGAATGAGCAATGTAATGTGGAAATCGAAATTGGTAGCTACAAGGATAAGGTATTATGTGAAAAAAATCCCATGGATGTCTGCCATATTTTGCTAGGAAGGCCATTGCAGTACAATAGAAAATCCATTCATGTTGGTAGGAGAAACACTTATTCTCTAGAGAAAGATGGAAACAAACATGTATTGTTTCCTTTACAAGATGAAGGAGTCAAATAGGAATTTGGTCCCAATGTATTGATGATGAGTGGAAAGGAACTACTCCAAGAGGTGAAGAAAGAGGAGGCACATTTTTCATTGATTCACAAACCTAAGGTAATACTTACAAATACAAATTTGGATGATTTTCCTGCATAAGCTAAGGTCGTGTTAGATGAGTTTGTTGATATTATAGTTTATTATTTACCAAATGCAATACCCCCTATAAGGAGTAGTAGTCATCATATTTATTTGATTCCAAGAGAAAGTTTGCCTAACAAAGCAACATATAGAATGACACCATAGGAAAATGAAGAGATAAAGAAGCAAGTGCAAGAAATTTTGGATAAAGGATTGATACAAGAAAGTTTGATTCCATGTGTTGTTCCTTGTTCCAAAAATACTCAACCCAAATAAAGATAGAGGATGGTGAATGTGTACTGATTCAAGAGAAATCATCAAGATCACCATAAGGGATAGATTTCCATTGGCTTGAATTGATGATTTATTAGATTGTTTGAGTGGTGCTAAGTATTTTTCAAAGATTGATTTGAAGAGTGGATATCATCAAATAAGAATTAGAGAAGGGTATGAATGGAAAACTGATTTCAAAACTAATAGTGGATTGCACGTATGGTTGGTGATGCCTTTTGGGCTCACAAATTCTCCAAGTAATTTTATGAGATTGATGAATGAAGTTTTGAAAGAATTCATTGGAAAAATTTTGATATTTTATTTAGATGATATCTTGATATACAATCAAACAAGAGAAGATCATTTGAGACATCTTAAGATGGTTTTGAGTACTTTGCAGAAGAATAAGTTTTTGATCAATTTGAAGAAATGTAGTTTTATGAAGGATGAACTGATATATTTGTAATTTGTGATATCTAAAGATGGTTTAAATATGGATCCACAAAAAGTGCAAGCAATTGTAAATTGCCCTACTCCAAGGAATGTGTTTGAGGTAAGGAGTTCCATGGTTTAACAAGTTTTTTATAGAAATTTTATAATAAGTTTCAGTCATTTATGTGCTCCAATTGTGGAAACAATAAAGGATAGAAGGAAACCATTTAAATGGACAGAAGTAGTTGATAAGAATTTCAAACTATTGAAAAGGAAGATCACTGAGAAGCCTATTTTAGCTTTGCCAAACTTTGGTAAGTTTTTTCAAGTTGAGATTGATTCTAGTGGAACTGAAATAAGAGTTGTCTTAAGTCAAGAACAAAGACCAATTGGATATTTAAGTGAAAAGTTAAATAAGGATAAACATAAATGTTCTTCTTATGATAAGGAATTTTATGCAATTGTCCAAGCATTGAAGAAATGGAAACACTACCTCATGCCCAAATAATTTGGTTTTTACACTGATAATCATGCATTACAATTCATAAGTAATGAGCCAAAGTTAAATAAGAGACATGCCAAGTGGGTTGAATCTCTGCAAAATTTCACATTTGTAATTAAGCACACAAATGGTAAGGCAAGTAGAGTTGTCGATGCATTGCATAGGATTAATTTAATTTTTCAATAATTTCAAGTCATCACTTTAGGATTTGAAGGGCCAAAGAAGATATATAAGGAAGATGTAGATTATAGCCTGTAAAAATACAGTTTCTAGTAATAGAAGCCAGTGACTAAGCTACATGATACAAGAAGGATTGTTGTTCAAGGATAGTAAACTATGTATACCTATATGTTCCATGAGGGAAAATCTAATAAAAGAGAAGCATAGTGGAGGAATATCAAGACATTTTAGGCAGGACAAGACCTTTTCTCATATTAATGATTTTTATTTTTGGCCAGATATGCAGACTGGTGTGAAAAGGTTTGTAGGGAGATGCATAATTTGTTAGCATGCTAAAGGGAGAAGTCAAAATGCAGTTTTGTATCAGCCACTACCTATCCCAAACAGACCATGGGATTCAGTGAGTATGGACTTTGTGTTAGGATTTCCAAGGACACAAAGAGGTAATGAATCTATTTATGTTTTGGTTGATAGATTCTCTAAAATGGCACATTTTATTGCTTGTACCAAGACCAGTGATACAACAAATATTGTAAATTTGTTCTTTAGAGAAGTGATAAGACTACATGGTTTTCCTAACAGTATTGTTTCCGATAGAGACACCATATTTGTGGGGAATTTTTGGATAAATTTATGGAAGAAACTTGGTACTAATATTAGTTTTAGTTGATCCTATCACCCACAGACTGATGGGAAAACAAAATTGGTGAACAAAAGTAAGGGGAATATTTTGAGGAGTCTTGTGAATGGGAATCCCAAGCAGTTGGATCAAGTGCTTTCTCAAGTTGAGTTTTCATATAATGATTGACCTAACAAAATCACAGGAATGATTCCATTTCATATCTTATATGGAATGCATCCAAGAGGTGTATTTGAGTTGAGGAATTTGGGAAAACATGAAATGAGAAGTGTTGATGGTGAATACTTTGTAGTAATTATGTAGGAGTTATAGGCATGTGTTACACATGATTTTGGTCATCTTGGTTATGTATTAACAATGGTGTATTCAGGCTCCCAACAAGGACATTTTGCCTGAGAAACGTGGATCTTGTCTCCATCCAAAAACATATTTTCAAAGTAAGTTCACAGGCTGCATATGGCCTAGGGTGCGAGAATCCCTCATTCTCGCAGGCCACCTTCATTTAGGGTATGAACTTCTTGTAGTTTCCTCCATACATAGGGTGCGAACCTATTTTCAAACTTGGGAAAGAGAATAGGTCTTGAGGGTTCTAGAAGGGAATCTTCTAGAAATTGAGTTGGCAACCGTATGGTTGTCATTTTACTGACTTCTTAGATTTGATGGGATCATCCTCATCCATGTAACCATCTCTCCTTCTCTTATATATTGAAAGGATTCTCATGGAAAAGGTTAAGGAAGATTAATTGAAGAATTGGTGAAGGAATTGTGTGAAGAACCCTTCTTGGACAGAGGCTTGAAGGCTCTAGTTGGTCTATCAAGAGGAATTGGATCTTCTTTATGCAAGTACAGAGAAAGTGTGTGTGTTGGAACCAAGGGTCATTGAAAGGAAGCTTGTGACATCAAGGCGATCAAGTTGTATCTTCTACTTTCAATTAATATGATATAGCGGCATGTCCCTTTACCATAAAGCCACTCTTACTTTATTGTGTAATTCCTTGATCATATGCATAAGTTGACGTTGAATACATTTTTCTATATTCACTTTGGTTGGTTGGTGTTGTCTTGGTCTTGACCTCACGAGAGCACCGGAGCGAAGCGGGAGCAACAGAGACCTAAGGAAGCGATACAAAGGTATGTCACTTATTCATCCTTATTAGCAGATTCAATGATCACAACTTAGGGAAAGATTCATGTCCTGTCCTATTTTGTTCTAGATCCAGGTGGATCTAGGGAGATCTGTTAGTGTCTGCACCTACCGATTAGTCCGATAACAAAATTGGCGACACCATTGGGGATACAACCCATTTTTTTAGTGGTTTTTGGTGTTTTTCCTTGGCCATTTTCTCTTGCCTTACCTTTTTTCATTTCTATCAATCTTTGAGTCTTCAGAAGACCCTGATAGACTCTCTGGGTCCAGAAGTCCCTTCAAAAATTTTGTCTTTTTTCCAAATTTTGCCTAGTTTCAGGCCTTCTTGCACTGAACCCTTATTTTGCCTGTGAGAACTATTAGAGTTTGCACCCTACTTTGCAGTCCAGTGCAAACCTCTCGAAGTTTTGTAGCTAGCCTGCGAGAATGCTCCATTCTTGCACTATACACCATTGCTTGCATGCGAACCCATTTTGCAAAATTTTGGGATTAAGGTTTTTTTATGCTCAAATACCCAGATTTGTATGTGTGTCTAAAGAGAACTTCTTGGGCCACTGATTGATTGCTTCTTGACTTTGGATTTTGTGAACGATCAGTCTTCGGAAAATCCAAGACTTTTCTTGTTCATTCTTTTTATCAACTGTCATCTCTTGACCTTTTCTTAGCAAGGATATAATCTTTGATCCTTGCATCTGAGTGCTTGTTTGGTTGGAAGCCGGTGATCGTTTTAAAAGTTGGGATTAATTGTCTTTCTCAATTTCCCATTGCTTGGAAAATTGTTGCCCTCATGCAATTGAAAAGACTAGCCTTGTCTGCTTGTCATTTTTGTCTTCATTGAAAGATTCGTTTGGGTTTTGCATGTTGCTTTTCGTTAGTTATTGGTTTTCCTTAGTTCCACCACCATCGTGTGGTTATTTTTGAAAAGTAAAAAACATTTTTCTTTTTAAAAAGCATTTTTGTTTTGAAAATATTGGAAATCAATTGTTGAAATAGAACAAATAGAGAATTGGAATTGTTTGTGACTTGTTGATATTGCATTTCAAAGAAGATTGTATATCGTAGTTCAAGATTGTTCCAGAAAATTCCTCTTTCCCTCCAGTAAATAGGATTCATCGAACAAGAATTGATATCCTTCATTCCTATCTATGCATTGTTGGGTAAGAGTCTCACACAACATCGGTTTCATTTCAGTCTCTTTTGAGTAACAACAGCCTTTAATAATATCGAGCGAATTTTAAAAATTTAACTAGTAACTCTTTTCTAGGACTCTATTACACCAACATTAGCTAGGCTAGATCTTTGGAATAGGCAGAGAGATACACTCTCCAAAGCACAAAACACACAATAGCATCTTGTGTTAAGGAGTGTCAAAATTCCATTTGCAACATTTTGTCCTGGGAAGCCCTTCTCACACAAGGGTCAAACCCAAGGTCGCATTGATATTGACAGAGTTACTCACCCTACTTTGTTGATATTAGTGTAGAGATTGCACGTATTATGGGGGTCACTTGAAGGTATACCCACAATGATGAGTGGAAGCCTTTCAAGTTGATTTCGAGCTAGATACCCTGCCCTTGTGTGTGGATCAGAATTTCGACTGTTCCCCCAGGCTTTATTGTTGTCGGTGGTAACCTTAGTGGCCTATCTTCTTAGGGTCTTACACAAGGTGACTGTGAAGGGACAAGTATTCATGGTACCTGGAATCGACGTTGGCCAAACTCACTTGGGCTCCTTGGAGGGTATACCCATGATTATGTGTGGGAGCTTGCACCAGGGTGTAAGTCCATTAAGCAGGTCGTCAACATAACTTTTCCACACTAGCCCAGCCCCTTCTCGTCTCGTTGTTGCAACATTGGATTTCATCACTAACTAGTGACTTAGGAATTAGAAGGTCTTGTTTGCTTGGTGTTGTTTCCTAGATTTTTTACTAGCACATGCTGTTTGTTTACCCAATTTGACCATAGAATTTTCTTCGTAAGTTTTTAACTCGTTCACAATAGACCCTCCACGTCGTTCATGTAGAATGCAAGGCTTACCCCCAGAAAATATGGAAGGTTCTCAACCCTTGCCTACCAGCTCACCGGAGGGCTCTCCTCAATAGAGTAAAGTCCAAGACGTCACCACTCCATAAGTAAGAAGAACTGACTCTCTAGAATGATTTTGAATTTCTAATTCTCAAGAGGAATTTCGACTTCACCCCAACTCCGAGAGATGTATTGTGCGACTGAATTCTTCCAAATAACTAGTCGTTCAGTCTTCTGGCTCACCGACTGGACCTTTTCCAGGACCTAAGGGTCAATATCCTTTTTGGGCTATCAGCATTTTTAGACGGGACCTCTTTGGCTCAGGAGTAGGCATTGATATCATTGTCTCACCTGAGCTACCCAAAATATCTAATCCAAACGCAGTACCGTCTACCACTGCTTATTATTTTCCTGGTATAGAAGCCCCACAAGTCGACCACATCATGACTCTCCCTTTACAAACGGTCCATCACACAGATACTACTAGTCTTTACACTGGGATTACCACAGCTAGCCAAGACCCTATGAGTACACTGCTTTCGCCCAGAGTCACCCTGGCACTTCCACCCGGATACCTTACATTGAATGCCTCTATTCCCGTTCCTACGCACATCACATACGAAACTCCTGGTGGTCCCTCTTCATCTGGGCACTCTCCTCCCGATTTCATCCCAAAACTTCCTCAGCCCCCTTTTAGAGGTCCTTTTCCATCCTCTATCGGAGGCACTGATCCTAGTGGCACCATTCCGTCATTCACACCAAATTACTAGATTCTTGTTGGTGGACAATTTCGCCAAGGAGGCCCAACTCACCCCCCCTTACAGGGAAAATACCAATTGGAACACAACCCTCGATTGGAACACAACCCTCAATCAAAGCACAACCCCCACCAACCCCACCCTATGGACAAAACATACCTCCATCTTTGGCCCAGTATTGGAACCATATGATACAACATAATCCTCAATCGACTGGGGGGAAACAACCTCCAGCTACATCTGTTATACACCTAGTATAGGCCAACCATATCCAGGTACATCCAATCCTATTTGGGGCTTGAATGCTCAACCCCACGCCCCTGTTCAAGGATACAATCCCATGAGTTACTTTCCTCCACAACAACCACCGAATCTGCCTGGGTCTTCACATTATATGCAGACTTCTTATGGTCCCACTGGTTTGCCGATGGGACTCCCTCCCCAAAGCCACCAGTACCTGCATGTAAATAAACAGTGACCTTTCTTAGCCACTTCGAACCTCCCGGATCTGCCGAGGATTTTAAATAATCCAATCCGTCACTCTCCCCAATGGCCCGCTATACCAGCCAAACTATCGTCTGACATCCCTAAATTCGATGGAAAAGCAGGAGAGGACCCGAACAATCACGTCATGACTTTTCACCTTTGGTGCTCATCCAACTCCTTGATGGATGACTCTATTCGTTTATGCCTTTTTCAACGAACTCTCATGGGTTCTACCACGAAGTGGTATATATAATTACCATGAGGTTTCTTTGCCGACTTCAACACCCTAGCTATGGATTTCCTCACCCACTACCAGTTACCAATCCGTTATGAAACAAGAACCGATATTTTGAGTTCTTTCAAACAAAACAAAGCCACTCATATCTCCGATCATATTCATGAGTGGCGACGAAGACAACATCTCATCAAACTCGAACTTCTGGTTCAGTTGCTGGCAGAGTGGTTCACGTAATCATTCGTGAATAACATTGGTTGTGACATTTCCATGGGTGGAGTTGTCATAGAAGAACAGGCCATTAGTCATTCTCAATACCTTGACCTCGTTTACTCACAAATGAGCACTCTTTACGACTTACTCCCTGATGTGCCTCGTCCTTCTACTTCCGCCACTTCAACTACTCATGTTGCCTCTCATGTAGCCGACAGTGTGATTGGCACTTTTCATGCCCAACCTCATTCTGTCCAAACCTCTAGAAACAACCCCAAACCCGCTTCTTCTAATGTTCAAAATGCTCCGTCTCCTACCCCTCCCACCTGCAAGACTTCTGAGGTAAATGTTGTCCAATCTACCCTTGCTGGTAAAAACAAATCCAGAAAGGGGAAGGGTAAGAATAAGGAGGAAAAAAATACTTCGCAAGTAGAGAGAACCAAAACTCCACCTGTTGACGATAGGGATAAGCGCAAACCCCGATACCCTTGTCTTATCTGTGGTGATGATCACTACACTAAATATTTTCCACGACGCGCTGAGGTTACTAAGTTCCTTCAAGGGACCACGAAACCGCCCACTACGGTCATATTGTCACAACCTTTCCCTTCTCAACAATAGGCCCAATTGGTCATTCATGACCAACCATCCCCCTCCACTACATCTTATGTCTTAATGTGTATAGGTGATTCAAATCAAAGTGACATCACACTTACCACTCGAGCCAAATATTATTCTTCTTCCAAAAAGAAGGTTGATGCTACACCTCCTTCGTTGGTCCAACCATCTCCTACGAATCCACCTACCAACGGTCCTATTCATCTCAAATAACCGAGCCTCGACATAGTCTTTCGCCCTCCTCCAAAGGGTGTCATTCGAAAATTGGCTTTCAATCATCATGCCCGTGCTGCCCAAAACTATAGGATTGTTGAAGATCTAGCCCAAGCACCATTCATGATGTTAGCCCTCAAAGTCCTTCAAAGTTTTCCTACACAACGGAAGGCACTGTTGAAATTTATCGGTGGAATCGACCCTACAGATACGAATTTAATAATTTTTTACCTGGAAGATCACATTCCAAGGTTATACCCTCAACTCACATTCCAAATAAAAGTTATTGTCTGTGACAAAAAAATTTGTAGAACTACTATCGACGAGGGTGCCTCGACGTGCGTCGTGTCTATTACCTGTTGGAAAGCCATTGGCTCTCCCTCTTTCATTGAATCCCATAACACACTCAAAGCCTTTAATGGCTCGGGTTTTAAGCCTTACAGTGTCCTCCCTTCATTGCCAATCACGTTAGAAGGAAAAAAGGTCCAAGTTGAAGTGGAATTCTTTGACGCTCCTCTCGATTACAATCTTCTGCTTGGCTATAGCTGGATTGATTCTATGCGCGTAGTTGTGTCGACTATTTTTCATGTTGTATGTTTCCCACATCAAGGAAAGGTAATTACCGTCGACCAATTATCCTTCTTTAACTCGAATACACGCACTGGCAACATATCGTTTATTGCCAAACCCCCCCTGGATACGAGAACGTAGGTGTGGGTCTTCTTAAAGACTCTTCATTAATGGGTACCTTCCCCATCCCACCATCAAATGTTCCATATCCATATGTCGCTTCAATCAACATGATCTCCACTGAAACCCCTGTGTCTCACGACCCATGGACGGTATCCGACCTCGATGATCATCTTCGTTACGGCGACAAAATGACTTTGAGTCTGGTTAAGTCCGCCTATCAAGCCATTCAATTGGAAACTCCTCCTACCCCCTCTCTTGGTGATTTATCTACAGATCCTTTCCGCGTCATTTTTCCCATGGATGAGATGATTATGTCTGTCATGGAACACACACCCTGGGACGATGGTCATCATCGTTCCATCCTCTTCCTGGAACAACACACCATTGAGAGCTACCAACAGATCTCGACCTCGTCGACCGCTGTCGTCATTTCCACTGTTCTCGAGTCCACACGCGATGTGTTTTCCGAAGGGAACTTAAGAAATATCTCACCCACTATTCCCCTCGACATATCCATCAAACCTGGAATTTTCGAAAATGTGCATATCGTAGCTTCGTGTTCCCTTGACGAGATCGTCACCTACAAGTCACTTTTCAAAGAATTTTGTGATGTCTTCACCTGGAGCTATGAAAAAATGTTGGGTATTGACCTTGACATTGTGATACATGAGATTAAGACATACCCAAATGCTAAACCTATCCGGAAATGCCTTTGTCCATTTCACCCACGTAAAGCGGCTACTATCAAGCTTGAAGTCAAGAAACTTCTCAAAGATGACTTTATTTACCCGGTGGCTCTCACTGACTAGGTTTCCAATCTTGTCCCGATCGACAAGAAACAAGGCACAATTTGCATGTGCGTTGATTATAGGGATATTAACAAAGCATGTCCTAAAGACAACTTTCCTACCCCCTTCGTCGACCAGATTGTCGATGATTGTACTGGAAGTGAAATATTCTCTCTGATGGATGGTTTCTCCGGATATAATCAAATCAATATTGTTCTCGAGGACCAACACAAAACTGCTTTTACTTGTCCTTGGGGCACTTTTGCTTATCAGAAACTTCCTTTCAATCTTAAAAATGCTGACGCAACCTTTCAACGCGCTATGTCTTATGCCTTCCATGATATCAAGCACATTGTGCAGCCATATTTTGATGACTTATCTGCTCATTCCATGCACCGGGTCGATCATCCAATACACCTCCGAGCCATTTTCCTTCGATGTTGTTTTTACCATATACGCTTGAATCCTCACAAATGTGTTTTCTGCGTAGAATCCGATCGGCTTCTAGGATTTATTGTTTCACGTCAAGGGATCAGGGTAGATCCTTTAAAGGTCAAGGCAATTCTCAATCTCCCTCCTCCTTCTTTGCTTCTCCAGTTACAAAGTTTGCAAGGGAAAGCAAACTTTCTTCGTCGTTTCATCCCGAACTATGCCAAGATAAATCTTGGATTTACGCGACTACTCAAAAAGGGGTTCAAGTTCGTATGGGATACCATCACAAACAAAGCCTTCAAATCTTTGAAACTGTCCCTGACATGTGCTCCGCTTCTCTTCCTGCCCGATTACAGTAGCGATTATTTCCTCTACCTCGCAACCTCGGATTACACCATCGCTATGGTTCTTGTCCAAGAAGATGATTCTCATGAAAAACATGTTATCTATTACTTGAGTCGAATTCTAACGCCTACCAAAACCAAGTATTTACATGTCGAAAATTTGGCCTTGGCAGCCGTCCAAGCAGTTCAACGTTTCCATCACTATATTCTCTCTCGCAAGACTACTGTAATTTCTAACTGCAAACCTATGCAACACATTCTCACCCGTCAACTGCTAGGGGGAAAATAATCCAAGTGGATCATGATACTACAGGAGTTTGACTTAGAATTCGAACACACTAAGTCCAAGAAATCCTTAGTTTCTATCGAGTTGATATGCGACTTTCCCTACTCTGAAACGGAAAATGTAGCAGTTGATTCATTACCTGATGAATCCCTTTTCCTAATTAGTTCTGATGATCTTTGGTACAGAGATATCATCATATATCTCCAAACCTAGACTTTTTGGCCCAGTTTGTCCAATACTGACTGACGTCGAATACACTACCAAGCCTGTCAATATATTATCCTCTGTGATACTCTTTATCGTCATGGGATTGACTCAGTTTTTCAACACTGACTCACGTTCGAGGAAGCCGAAAAAGCCTTAAATGACTACCATTCTGGAGCCTATGGTGGTCATATGTTCGGGTATGCTACTGCCTAGAAGATCTTACGAGTAGGGTATTTTTGGCCTTCTTTATTTAACTATTGTATAATTGTCGTCCAAAAATGGCACGCTTGCCAAACCTACAACCATAAAATACAGTCACATCCTGCTCCTCTTCATCCTATGGTCTTCGTCGGTCCTTTTGTGAAATGGGGTATCAATTACATGAAATGTCACCCTCACTCGGATGAGGGGCATGGATACATTATTGTAGCCATATATTATTTTACGAAATGGGCTGAGGTGATGTCGACATTTGACAATATCGAAAAGACCACAGCATTATTCATATTCAATCACATCATAGCTCGTTTTGGTGTTCCTCAGGCTATTGTCACTGATCACGGTAGCCACTTTAGAAACTTCATGATGTCTGAACTCACTGAAAAGTTGGGTCTTCACCATGAAAACTCAACTCCCTATTACCCACAAGCCAACGGCCTAGTCGAAGCAATTAATAAAGTCCTCATAACCATGCTTCGACGAATGATAGGGATTCACAAAACAAGTTGGCACACAATGTTGTTTTCAGCATTGTGGGTTTACCGGACGCCCATTAAGTCTTCTACCGGGTTTACACCATTCTAGTTAGTCTATGGTCTAGAAGCCATCCTGTCGATTGAATGTGACATACCCTCCCTAAAACTAGATATTGAACTCCTACCAAACACTTTTGTCGAAGAAGAACGTTTGTTGTATCTCATGTGATTAGACAAAACTCGACGCGATGCCACCCTAGTCATAGAAGCCCAGAAGAAATGTGTCAAGGCCCAATACAACAAACATGTCAAACCTCGCGTTTTCTTCGAAGGTGACTTGGTTCTCCTTTACGAACAAGATCGGGATGTGCTAGGAGCTGGAAAATTTGAAGCTATGTGGCAAGGTCCTTACATCGTTAGATGAGTGCTGGAAAAAGGAGCTTACGATTTAGTAGATTACGATGGTATCCCTTTGAGTGAACCTAGAAATGGGTTGTACTTAAAGAAGTATTGTGCCTAAGATCACTTGTGTATGAGTACTTGTATTTTATTGTATCATACTTCTTGTGTGTTACTGTAGTATGCTTTTTTCGTTATCTGGTCTCTACCCTTATGTTACATTGTGTTTGGTTTCTAGATGTTGGAGTCTTCGCTACCCACATTGGCTTCACTGATGGCGCTAGCCATAGTACTCAGAGCCTTTCTTCTGCTGCTTGGGCAATTTACGCCCCTACAAATGAACTTATCACTCTACAAGGTGTGTGTCTCGGTCGCACGACCAATAATATTGCGGAGTATAGCGTCGTTGTCGAATTGTTGATTGATGCTATCTCGCTTGGTATCTGTCACTTGGTTGTATGACTCGATTCGTATCTAGTAGTACTATAGTTAAGTAATGTCTATGTTATTCGAAGTCCTACTTTATTAAGGGTATATTTACGAATTCACCTCTTGGAATGTTATTTTGATTATATTGAGTATCAACATATTCCTAGATGTCTAAATACATTAACTGATGCATTAGCTAACTATGTATTGAACAGACATTTGGGCCATTTATAAACCAATCACATCACATGTATCACATAACACAGGATAAGCCGGTAGAAGCCATATATATGTATATAATGATCAAATTTTTTTTTACAAAAAAGTTATGTCCAAGGACCAAAATTTCAAAATCTGAAGCTCATAGCTTCTACAAAGAAACGTCATGGGTGACGCTCGCGATAACACATGACTAACCGGGAAACCCTACGAAGAAGTCGGCCAATAGACTCTGACACGCCCACTGTATGGTGTTGATAACACCGAGGGACCTCTCCGATAGGCATGTCCGGAATGTCATCAGTCAACCCCTCTAAGTTTTGTTCCACTGCCTCATAATCTTCAGCATCCCATCGTGGCACTAGAGCCACCTCTCCTCGTCTTTGAATAGGAGAGGTACCTGGAGGTTGGTAAGGCCCCACGTTTGTGTCATCAAAAAATAATTTTTGTAATTAGACCTTGAACAAACATAAAAACATTGCATATGATAAAACTCACAAAAACACTTAAAAGTGAAAAAATGTCTACTTCTTACCTAGATCTCCCCACTGAGCGTCCTCAGGTAGGGACAAATCTGGATCTTCTCGAAAATCCAACCTGGCATAGGCATAATCATTGACCATCAGCATCTGTGGCCGCAACCAGTCAAAGAAGGAATCATTGTATTTGATGATTGGCCCAACTACATGTCGGGTCATGAGGTTGCACCACCCCAACATCCTCGGATCCTCTGGAGCTGGTAAACCCCACCCAACCTGCAACCCCAGCAAGGGACTCCTTTCAAG
This sequence comes from Picea glauca, assembly GCA_000966675.3. Taxonomy (NCBI): domain Eukaryota; kingdom Viridiplantae; phylum Streptophyta; class Pinopsida; order Pinales; family Pinaceae; genus Picea; species Picea glauca. The sequence continues at coordinate 146,415 of JZKD02S1628821.1, forward strand.
AAATAAGGACACCGAAAGTGATCCGTACCTGAATTGCTTTAGGTCACCTTTCCTGAATTTTGTCAACTGTCTCTTTATGCTATGAAGGACTGTGTCTGACCAGTTAAAGACCCGAGGCTCAGTACACTCTATGTCGTACTAAAAATATCTCTGGAGATCCATGTGTGGACTAGTGCTCCCAGTCATATGAGCAATGGTGAACAAGATAGTGCGAAGGGTCAAATCCTGGACCCCCCAAATGACCACTTTTCCTTTGCTTCTTTCCACCTCTGGAACATAGTACTAACGACAATACTCACTCATAGGCATCCCACCACCTCGGCTACCGGTCAAGCTAGAATCATACCCACGCCATGACAGTCTTGTTAGGAAGTAAACATCTTCGATATCCAAGGACAATGTGTGGACCCCCACGTGGAATAATTGTTGGTCCATGTCCCACATGTGAACGAGATACTCCAACAGCCTGACTTGGGCCCTCATACCTGGGATCTGAAAGAATTTCAAGAGACCACAGTCTCGGAGAGCGGCAATGGTGCCCGGGTCATTCCTAACAATAGCATCATCCTCTTCATTCTCTCTTTCACGCCACTCCAAAACCATCATGACAGTCAAATGCCTGCACAAGAACCATAAGAAGAGGGTCAACAACTCTTTTCAAGCCTTGGCACATTTTTCATTGAGAAAAAATCAAAGTAAATTTTCATTTTGTGGCCCTCGCAGGTGCCCCTTTAGCACAATGTGAGGTTCTCACAGGTGCATTTGGAGCCACCTGTGAGAATCATGCATTCTCGTAGGTCCCATATGTCTAGCCTGTGAGAACACCTGGGCACAAGTTTTGGCCCTAAAACAAACTCAAAAACTTGAAATTTGCCAATGAAAACAAAAAATTGAACCATGAAATGGTAGAAGATAGGGAGCTTACCTCACTGACAGAGACGGTTCTCCAAATGGTTGCTTATACCTTCTACAATCAAGCACTGAAATTTGAGGCCAAAAGAGGGGTTTTGGGCTAAACTCTTGGCAAAGTCACAATGACTATGGTAAAAGAGATTTTACCCACTTATATTTACTTTTTTACAATTTTTGTTGATTTTTATAATTGTTTTATTTATTAAACCTAATGCCTAATAGCCCTATGAGTGCGACTTTTTGCATATGTAACGACTTTGGAGTCTACACGAAGGATTACGGATATTTTCTCTTTTTCATCGCATGCTTAATTGTTTTTTATGGTTTTTAGACAAAACCTCGAGCTTGGTCTTTGTTCGTTTTCACGCTCGAAAATACATGAGAACATAATTGAGCACACTTTTATCACTTTTTCAGGCTCATCAAGGTTATACGAAAAAGGAACCCCCCTAGAGTCCTCTTTAAGCTCTTTTCAAACTCTCTAAACATGAAAAGATTGCCGAGTGATCTTGTTATTTTCACGCTCGTTAAAGTATTTGAAGAAAACATCTGTTGGGTGGTAATTTATCTCTTTTTCGGTCTCATCAGACTACTTTAGGAAAAATGAACTGAGAGAGTTCTCTTTCAAGTGTTTTTCCAGACTCTATAATCATGAAAAACCTTTGATTTTTCTATCTTTGGACTCGTTAAACAAACATCGAAAGGCCCGTAATGGGATCGAGCCACTCCTTCCTAGGGTTCGTTAAACATACTTCGAGGGACTCATCCAAATGATGATATTAAATCAACAAGAATGTGTTATCCTCCTCAAACTTGTGTAAAAATAAAGAGGTACTCGCCAGAAATGGTGGGGGAAAATTTGGGAAAGCGATGTGTTTTCGTATTCATATAATTGGCAGTAAGTGCTGCTCTTGAACATGACACCCCCTATTTGTTATCTGAAGCTGGTTTGGGAAATCCATTTGTCTCTCATTCAACTTGATACAAGTTCATATCCTGATTTGTCTCTGAGTCATTGTTGCCAAATCATTGGTCGTGTCATTCATATGTTCAAGAGAAGTTCATCTGAAACCTCTATTGAGTCGGCCATCTGCAGTTGTCCATTCTCTCTGTGTCGGCCTTCCTCGTGTCTAGTTCCACCTACATCATACTCTATTTCACCTTCAAAATTTGTTACTCATTTCGTGTCATTGATGGGGATACATCAAGACCCTCTTGTGATGAGTTTTGTTCCGTCGACTCCATCTCATTATCTAGAAACAAGACTTAGAAATTATTCGGTACCTTGGAACTTGCATGCCTCAATGGCAAGTTTACTCACTTTAGACAGTGGGTTTTCATCATTGACCCCTGATCGAGAGATTCCATTGAATGTTCAACCTCAACTCATTTATTCACATTCGGTGGATTGTACTAGTGTACATTGGGAGTCATTGACATTAATGGTGATTTCCCTTGCACTTGTTAACGATTTCATCAATGACCGGTAATCAAGTGGTTTCTACCATGTTCAACTTTAGCACATGTAATCACATGGTTAGATTCATACTTTCAGGTGATAGGATTGAATACCCTGGGTATCATCTCTTTGATCCAAGTTGCGATGGAATATGTATAATTTGTTGACACATAGATCCACTTTGTATGTCGCGTGGCTATGTCGTCTTAATTTGAATCTTCTTGCATAGATCCACAGTGTATTTTTGGTGGCTATGTGATATTTTGATGGCATGGATCCACGGTGTATGATTGGTGGCCATGACCTATGTTCATGATGTCATCCATCTGTGATCTGAGTATGGGAATGCCTACTTCAGAACTGGTATTATATTCTATAGATGCTTGGTTGTTTGCAGGTTTCTGATTAGGTGAAATTCTAGTTTCCGACACACACGTGCAATTTACAAAGTATTTCGGCTGTCACTGATTCCGGCCTCACACTTTGGGGGGCATTCTATTACACATGATTTTGGTCATCTTGGTGATGTATTAGCAATGGTGCATTCAGGCTCCCAACAAGCACTTTTTGCCTGAGAAAAGTGGATCTTGTCTCCTTCCAAAACATGTTTTCAAAGTAAGTTCACATGCTGCATATGGCCTAGGGTGAGAGAATCCTTCATTCTTGCAGGCCACCTTCATTTAGGGTGCAAACTTCTCACAGTTTTCTCCATACATAGGGTGCGAACCTGTTTTCAAACTTGGAAAAGAGAAGAGGTCTCAAGGGTTCTAGAAGGGAGTCTTCTAGAAAATGAGTTGGCATCTGTATGGTTGTCATTTTACTGACTTCTCAGATTTGATGGGATCATCCTCATCCATGTAACCATCTCTCCTTCTCCTATATATTGAAAGGATTCTCATGGAAAAGGTTAAGCAAGAT
>JZKD02S1628832.1:0-16258 GCA_000966675.3 Picea glauca
TCTTCATGACCATTGGATCATTTTAAAGTGGAAGGACAGGATAATCTAGAAAAACAACATCGTAGATAGATCGAGCCATCGATCTAAGAACATGATCGATGAACAACATTTAGTTTGGGTCTAAAGTTGCGAGGAGGTTATTGTTTGGGGCATCTCACTTCGAAAGAATTGGCGTCTTGAAAAGTTGAATTACCCGAAGTCCCAAAGTGATTGAGGATCCATGTCAGCAAGACTAGGTCAGTAAGGACAGGTGACGCAATCAGACAATGACAAGTGTCAAGATGAATCGACATTTTAGGTACGTGAAAATCACAAATCTGAGTGACACATGGAAACTACTCGGCTCATGACATGTCATCAAGTGACGTAAGTAATTGATGTCACTCCAAGAGTTTTACTTTGAGAGTTTTACCACCAGCACGTGCCCAAAGTCCCGAAGTCCCGAAGTGATTTGGGGTCATCCAACATCGAGGAGGACAGGTGGCACGAGATCGACAACTTCGGAAGTTTGTGGATAGGGAGAAGGTGAAAATCAACGAAGACAAATCCCAACCGTTGATTGTAAAGGGGAAGTATGTGTCAGTTGATCTGAGATTTCGGAGAAATATCACTTCAAGAATTTCTAGTTGAGACTTCAGAATTCTGAATTCTGGAGACGCAAAAGGTTCGCAGTCGTTGATCCGAAAGGGACACACGTCAGTGGATTTTTAGCTACAAGAAAAAGGTTATAGAGATAATGTTGAGATTTGAAATCTTTGAAGTCCGGTGAACGAAGGAGATCTCGACCATTGATCGAAAAAGGATCCGTAGAACCGTTGGTTTGATTGAAAGGTCAAATACCTGAAGGAGTTAAGGATCATCAATCTATAGGAGGACACACGTCAATAGATCGTGTACTCGGGATTGGAACACTGCAGGAAAAAGCAAAGGAAGGAATAAAGTTGAGATTTGAGACTCCTGAACCCCGAATACCCGAAGGGATTGTGGTCGTCCGATTCGAGAAGACCACGTGTCAATAGATCATGAATTCCAGGTGGAAGCACTGTGGAGAAAGAGGAGTTTGAGAATCAAGACTCTCGAAGCCCGAAAGGTGAAATCAATCTCGTCGGTCGATTTGGAGGGCCACATGTCACTTGGTCGTTACGACTAAGGATCGCATGTGGACAAAGGAAAGAATGCAGGAAAGGAAGATAGATCAGAACCATTGATCGAAGGAATCTGTCAGAGACCATGAGATCGATGATCATGCTCATTTACAGGGCCAAAACATGCTCGGGTCTTAATTTTTCGTGAGCGAGACACAATCATAACCACAGTATCGCCAAAGGCATAGGTGGAGCTCTGTAGTGAATTGCGGGGTGAAAAGCGGGTTTCCATAAAACCGCCTATGGACGTGCCTACAATCGCATGGTCATGTGAAGTTCATCGCCCAAGGTCATATAGAAAAAGGGGAGCTATCACTCGCTAGACCAAGATCGTGAAGTGCCTTTTGAATAAGCATATCGTCACCGTCGGTGGTCATGTGAAGGAAGGGGCTTAGAAGCCAAAGAAGCCAAAAACAACTTACTGTAACTACTAGATAAGACGAAAAATTTCAAATGACAGAGAAGCCAAAGATTCTTAGGATAACTACCAGAGAAGCCAAAGAATATTTGGATAATGGCCAGAGAAGATGGAGATTTTGAATGATGATCAGGCAAAGGACTCGGTGTGTGAAAGATATGTAGAACAGAGAAGATAGTGAGTTTTTTTTTTTGAAGTGTGATGGATGTGTGTAGGAGGTTATGAAGTGCATGATCTGAAGGGAATATCAGTGACTCATTGCAAAAGGATGAATAGGCATCACAAAGCATAAAAGGAAGAAGAGAAGATGAACATATGTTCGCAAGAAGATGCGAGCAACAGGAACACACTGATGCAAGCATAACAAAGTAGTGTAGTAGAATAGTGATGAGACTGGGAGTTGTAGATTCCATCTGGTTGCAGCCAGAAAAACCAAGGTGGTAGGGTGGTGCAAGGGAGAATCATTGTTCTCTATTATATAGGTTGGTGCCTGTGTGACTGGAAGTTGGTGCTTCCATCCAATTGGTGTTGGAACACTCAGGGAGTTGGTGCTTCCTTCTAGTGGGTGCTAGAGAAACTAGAGGGTTGGTGCTCTCAATAAGTTGCAACTTGTTAAAGAAGAGGTTGTAGCCTCATTTTTAGTTGGTGCTCAAAGATTGATGATGTACAGAAGATAAAAGACTGCCTATCATTCCAAGAAGAAGAGGTTTTCTCCCTTTATGGGTTTCCTCATGAATATTTGTCTCTGTGTATATCGTATGTGTGATTGATGTTTATTATTTTTGTTGTTCGTGACTTGCATAATCTTGATGATCACTTGGATAAGATTAATAATATTTTAATAGGCATAAAAATTGGTTAAGCACAGTAATAACTGATTCACCTCCCTCTCAGTTGTCTTAGTTCCAACACTTATATGTTGGGACTTGAATTCACAAGGTGAAAAGCATATCACTATGTGTATTTCAAATTAATTGGTGATCATCTTATTTATTTGGTCTTGTATGTGGATGATATGTTGCTGAAAAGAAATGGCAAGGAGATTAGCCAGGATGTGAAAACTCGGTTGTCCTCTAAATTTGACATGAAGGATTTTGGTGCTGCAAATTTTATTTCGGGCATGGAAATTAAAAGCGATCGAGCAAACATGAAACTTTGGTTAAATCAAAGGAAATACGTTGAGACAATATTGTCGAGGTTTAATATGGAGGAATGTGAATCGACCAGGGTTCCTATTCTTGTAGGTTTAAATTTATCTGTGGATCAGTGTTTGAACACATAGGAAGAGGAAGACAACATGTTCCATTTTCTATATGATAGTGCGGTTGGCAGTTTGATGTATACAATGTTCTATACTAGACCGAGCATTGCACATGTAGTGGGAGTTTTGAGAGAGTATATATCAAAACCAAGGAAGGAGCATTGGACAACAGTAAAGAGGGTTTTTAGGTATTTTTGTGGCACTAATAGTTATGGATTTTACTACCAAGGAAGACCAAGATTGGATAGAGTGTTGGACATACATGTCTTTTTTGATGCAAATTGGGTTGGAGATCTATTTCGCAGAAGATCTACAAGTGGGTATGTGGGAGGAGCAATCAGTTGGATGAGAAAAAATCTGTCTACAATGTACTCTCAACTACAGAATTTGAATACATGGCAGTCACTCATGCAAGCAAGGAAACAATATGGTTGCAAAGATTATTTTTAGGTATTGAGTTGGTACAACATGTTGTAAGGATACATTGTGACAGTCAGAGTGCAATCTTCCTGGAGAAGAACCCCGCTTTTCATTCAAAGACAAAGCATATTGATGTTTAATATCACTTTGTGGGAGACATGGTTGAAGAAAAGAAGGCATTGAAGATGAAGGTGGACACTTTGAATAATGTTGCAGATTCATTAACAAAATTTGTGGGCACTAAGAAGTTCTCTTGGTGTAGAGAATCTATGGGCATTGTTTCCCTGGATTGTTGACTATGTAACCCTGTAACTCCATGTATGCAAATAAAAAAACAAGTGGGAGAATGTTAGGTATGTATCGTATTCTTTTTGTGACTATAGGTCCCCCTAATGGGGGCCTTAGGGGCGGAGCCCCCGAGATATTTTTGGGGGGTTTATTCGCCAAATTTTTGGAGTTTCGTCAATTGTTTGGACGGTTATTCAACACATGGTTTTCGCCAATGGTTTTCTAATTTTGGTTAAGGAATTAGGGTTGTTGAATAATATGGGTCAATGGATTAGGGGTTTTGGATTCCACGGGATCCTATATATATTGTATTGTAAACAATGAAGATATGATGATGAATAGAAGATCAAAGGTGCAACTCTAAATAGGTTGTTGGTTTTCCTAGTTTTAGTTTCCATGGTAAAAATATATGTGTAATGTGTGTGTGTGTGTGTCGTTGTATCTTTTCTATTTTATTAAGAATTGGTTTGCAATAATTAATTGTACAAGGTTAAAATCTACAAAAACTATTGATGAACAAACCTAGGAGGCAGAGTTTTGTTGTGATGTTTTTAAGATAGAAAGTCACTAATTTGCATATTTTTTTCGCACGACGTCAAAATGGAATGATTCAGGTTGTGATTGAAGCTAGACTTGAATACCTTTCTCCCTTATAAAGAAGGTTTTGAAGATGTGATGATTTGATATGTGCAATATGCTAATGAACTGTCAAGATGCAGATTTTTGACAATGCGTATTTCATGACCAACAATTACTAATTTGGGCGTAATTTTTTCATCTGATTCCCAAATGAAGTGATTAAATTGCGTTGGAAACTAGATTCGAAGGGATAAATCCCTTAGAAATGGGTTTTAAAAATTATTTCTTTTAATCCCTCAAATATTGATTGTCTCGACTCTATTTTTAAAAGATTTATGAAGTCAATTAGCTACAAAAATCTAAAAAATGACCGTATTTCTCTAAAAATTGATCTAAGTATGTGGGATTGTTGGTGAATGTATTTATGATGATGTGATGAAGTATTATCCTAAAAATATTGAATATTCATTTCATATATCATAAATATTTTCTTTAGAAAACTTGTGGTAATTTGATGAATTTATAACAAATATTTTACATTGTCACTTTGTTATGCAAATCTAGATAAGGAAGAATTTAACACATTACTTTGATGGTTGTTACCAGAAAAATCGATCTGTGCAGACACAAACTGATCTCCCTAGACTCGGCAACCAAGACTAGAACAAAATAGACAAAACATAAAACTTTCTCTAGGTTAACATAATCAAATTACCAATTAACGAAAGATCCATACCTGTAATCGAAGGTTGTCCTTGCTAGTCGTATCTTCCAGGTGCTTTGTCGCGAGACTTATGTATGAGAACCTGCAAGATACATATTCCAACAAAGGTGAAAGAAACAAGTATAATTTGATGTAACCTATGCAATTAATCAAGGACAGATGCAACAAAGATAATCAAATAAAGACAACCTTTGTGGGAAAGAAATTGTTATCACATGAAGTTGCCATAGGTCATATGTAGTTGTTGTTAAGACCTAAGTCTGCACCTCTGCCCCGTCTCTCTTTTCCGCATACCTTCCTAAAAGTTTTTCCTCTTCTGATTGATAAAGTCAATTTCCCTTTTGTTCAATGACATGGTTTTCCTTATTGTCTTGCTTGATTAATTCTTTGCATAAAGTTTTTCTGTCTTTTTTGAAGGATAAACGCATATCGTGATTTGGTTTGAATTATTGGTCATGTTGTTTTCCATTAATTGAGCTCACGTTAGGTCATCCAATTCCTTTGTTTTCACAGGAAACAACCATGAGCACAAAATGCAGCATCCAAAGTTCTCGAGCACCAAAATTGGCGCCATCTCTAAACATGGTTAAAAGGATCTTGGAGTTGGCAGATGGATAAAATTTAGTAGGGACACTAAACTAGTAGGGTTACCCAGATCATAGATTGCAACAAGATCGACGACCACATTTCATTACGGGGACAGAACATGCTCGAATGTTAAAATCCTAGAGAGGTCCCAAAATCAAAACCATGGTATAGCTAGAGAGGTACGTGGCAATTGATGGTGGATTTCGGGAGTCGGAGTGGTGTGGATCCAAACCACCCTTGACAACCTCTAAAATCACGTGCTTATATAGGGTCCAGTCTGAGAGCAGTGCATGGAAGAAAAACTGGGTGTTAAGCCAAATCATCAAAGGAACATCACAAGGAGAAGCAGAATGTTAACAGACCACGACCAGTCTATCACAGAGAAAACAGGAAGAAGGGCGCTACGGAATCTGCAAAGCAAATTTACAAAGGGCACTAGAGAATGGCATTACAAACTGGTCATTACAGTCATAGGTTTTGAATTCATTACTTCCTCCTGACTTTGATGATTTGGAGGGAACCAACGATCCACAGGGGGTAGTTGGAGATCATCAAACGAGCTTGGAGGAAACACGACACTGGAGAAGATGTGCCCAAGAAGCAAGACATGTCATTCATTTTTTGTTAGAGTGGTTGCCAACAAGCTCCTTGATTTTAACAGTTTGTTAGATCTGTTGGTACATATGTTAAACTTGTAGCTTTTTGTGGAGAATCCTAGGATAGGAAGGCCAACTCGCACCCGTAGTTGTTTTCTATTATTTTGATTATAAATACATCAGATGAATGATATGAGAGGTTCGAATGGTTGAGAAGATCTCTCTTTTTGTAATATTTTTACAAAATAGATATTTTCTATGGTTATGTATGAGACTTGAGACATTTTCATTAATAGAAATCAGTTTTCTTTCATCGTCTTATTTCCTCTTATTCTGAAATGCTCATGCTTGGATGATCCATATAAGATGTTGTGGTTGTGTTATAATGGATGTTTGATTATAATGTTGCTATGAATATTTTTCAGTATTTTAAACCTGAAGTTCAAGAATGTTCTTGTGACTGAGTTTTTCTTCACTAAGTTGTTTGAAGTCCTGATGTTTATAGCATAGTTATCCACCTTCCTCACTAAGTCTTCCTTCTATTCACTTTTATCCTTAAACCACTGAGTGATGTTAATCAAGTCCTCATTTGCTTATGCATCCTAGACCATATTTTTGTGTTAAAACATTCTCATGCTAAGTTTTTTTCCATTTGACCTTTAATAATTAACTTACATTCGCAAACCTTTTGATGGGTGTTAGTCTTATCCTCTTGCAATCTGAGGTGATTCTCAGTGCTAACATTCTTGGAATCATTGGCAGGGAACGAATTGAAGACATTTCCATGGTATTGAATGACAAAGCATTACTAATTATGAAAGTATATCAGAAATTAGTACATTGAAGATTGCAGCTTGCACCTGGTGACTCCATTGTTTCAGTTGTGGCTCCCAAAGGCAGACACACGAAGTCTACTTCACATCTACCTCTGGAAACACCTGAAGTTGACCTAGAGAGGATTACCAAGAAAGAAAAGACTTCTCAAGAAGGCTTTACAGCTGATGTACCAGGTACTTCTGACCATTTACATGATTCTACTTTTAAAACTCCAGTAGTCATATCCAATTCTCCTCTTTTACCTTATGATGAAGTTTCTAGAAGTTTGGATTTTGAAAATTTACCTATTGAATACTCTTCTTTTAGCCCCAAATTGAAAGAAGAAAGTTTTGAAACCCTGGCCTCTCTTGATGTTGTAAAGTGGTTTAGACTAGAGAGCTTAGAAGATTTTCCTTATTTAGGCCTTCCTACTCCTCCTCCTATCAAAGTTGTTGTGACTAAAGAGAAGGAATCCTTTCTTCCTTTGGCCCCTATATCATCTTCCTAAAAGACTCAACCTCTTCCTCTGAAAATTGAAATCTCTCCATACAAGCTTCCTCTTTCTCCAAAATTCCAAGCTATAGTTGTACCTGTGAAAACTCCATCTCCCCCTTATTCTCCTACAGTTCACAGCCCAATGGTAGGTGCTAACCTTCCTAGAAATAGAATGGATGCCATAGTGGTTTATGGGTATGCCCCTCTTGTTTTACCTCAACCTATGAATGCTCTCCCAGCTAGAGACTACCTTAAGTACATGCCCAAATTCACAAGGGAGGAAGACATAACTGCATAAGAACCCCTTGCAGCTTTTTATAGTTATGCAAATAATCTTAACATTGAGAATGAAGATGTATGGATGAGGGTATTTGCACAGGGCCTTGATGGTGAGGCTAGAAAATGGTTTATGGGTTTGACCCCTGGATCTATTGCTAGGATTGAAGCTTTGGATGATGCTTTCTTTAGGCATTGGGGGGGTAAAAAGGATCTCCTTTATTATATTACAAAATTTGGATCACTTACGAGGAAAGAGGGGGAATTTGTTTTAGACTTCTCAAAAAGATTTAATGAAATGTACAACAAGATTCCCACTAAAATAAAGCCTACATAAACCTCTACCAAGATTACCTATGCCAGTTCTTTCAACCCTGAGTTTTTCCTCCTGTTGAGAGAAAGAAGATCTACCTCTTTAGCCCATATGCAAGATGAAACCTTAGAAGTAGAATCTAATATATTGGCAGTTGAAAAACTTAGGGGAAAATCCGATAGAGACAAAAGAAAAGGTAGGGTTGAATCTTCAACCTCATAATCCCTTGTTGTCCACCCTCAAGCTGATGAACTTACAAAATTGGTAAAATCACTTTCTGTTGAAATGGAGAAGTTGAAACTTGAAGGAAAACAAAACTATAGGAACACACAAAATGTTGATTATAGAGGTGATTTTAGAAGATCAAATAAGTCCCTTCAGGTCCTCCAAAGAGAGCAAAGGAACAGACATAGGGATGATTCAAAAGTCCAAGCCCCTCTCCAAAACAACCTTGTTGTTAATGAAGGAGAGGATGAAGAAACTGATCATGAAATCCATTGTCTTGGTGACACCTCTTCATCTCCTCATTTAACCCAATATGTAGATGAAGATTCTCTCATGGATAGTCAGTTAAATGAATTGAGTAAGGGGGAAAAAAAATGGCAATCCAAGTAAATACAACCTCAGGTCAAAAAAGAAAGAGGGAAAGATTGACACTACTAATCAGCCCACTAAAGTAGAAAATTCTGCTAGGATTGTGGTAGCTAGGAGAAAAGAAAAAGATGCACAAAACCCCCAGGCATTGGTTAAGAACCCTACCCCAGAAGTTAAGAAGATTCTGAAATATCCATCCTCTTTTAGCTTTGAGAGGGATATTCAAAAAATTAAAATCCTTGTACCTTTTTTGGAGCTGATTAAGAATGAGGAATTCAAAAGACATCTTTCTAAAATGCTGCAGCCCGAGCCTTCCTCTAATTCCACAGATTCAGTCAACCTTCAAGATGAAAAACTAGTAGTCATCATGGGAACTTTGGTAGAGGATAGAGATGAATCTTCCCCCCCTTTCTACATATCATTAAACATTCATGACAAAGTGTTGCACAACTGCTTGATGGACTCAGGGGCATCTCATATCCTCATGCATAAAATTGTCATGGATGAGCTTGGGTTGGAAATCATAAAAACCTATCATGACCTATACTCATTTGATTCCAGGAAGGTGAAGTGTCTTGGGGTTATTAAAGAACTGGTTGTTACCCTATTCCAATTTCCAATGAAAAGTGTGGTCATGGATATTGTGGTGGTTGATGTCCCCTCTAAGTTTGGGATACTTTTGTCAAGATCTTGGATCAAAAGATTAGGGGGGAATTTGCAGATAGACCTTTCATATGCCACCATTCATGTGTTTGGGTGAGAACATAGAAGGATATATAGGGAGGCACAACTAGCCTACATCATCAATGATGAAGCAAATCCTACCAACCACCTTATTTTTGCACTTGATATTGATTTAGGATCCAAAATATTACAGCTCACTAACACTCCTCAACCACCTATTGAAATCAGAAAACAGTCCATCACCTCTTGTGAAGATCCTCCTCCTAATACCTCTATTTGGAAGAAGTTTTTTGATGGGGCCTCTTCTAAGGAAGGTGTTGGTGTTGGGGTGGTCTTTATTTCCCCCACTCAAGAGATCATATCTTTGTCCTGCAAGCTTGAATTTGAAACTACAAACAATGTGGAAGAATATGAGGCTCTTGTTTTGGGTTTGAGGGTTGCTAAAGAGATGAGCATTGAAGAGCTAGTCGTGTTTGGAGATGTTGAATTAATTGTTCATCAAGTCAAAAATCAGTATCAAGCTAAACACCCTAGGTTAAGGACTTATAGAAACGAAGTTTGGGATCGTGTTGATAGTTTCTTCTTAGCTTTTAATATCTTATTTGTTCCAAGAGAGGAGAACACTATGGCAGATTCCTTGGTTGTTTCAGCAAGTAATTTCAAAGCTCCTTTTCCCCCCTAAACTCAAATATGATGTGGAAGTGAAGTATAGACCCTTTATACCTGAAAATGTCAAACATTAGAAGGTTTTTTAGGATGATCTTGAAATAAAAAGATTTCTTGAGACTGTAGATGAGTTTTTTGCCTTACATATTGATCAAGATCACGATACTTGAAAAAGCCCTCATGTTGATATTTTTCTGAATAAAATTGTTCACCATCATATTGTTCAGTTGCCCAGTAACCATATTCCAAAAGGACTAGTACCCTTGGAGAGAATGTTTGAAAGAAATGATGTTGTCGTAAACGTTAAAGGTTCAACTAAAAATGTTCATGTAACTGAATGAAATTTAAGTACAGAAGAGGATCTAAAGTATGTTAAATTGTCTAGAATCTTGTCAAAGGAACAAAGGGCTAACAATGTTCATCTTTTAAAGGAGTTTGCTAATGTGTTTTCCTTGAAATATGAATATTTGAGAACATATGACACAAACATCATTGAACATAAGATCCCTTTGAAAGAAGAGACTAAGCCTTTTAGGCAGAAACCCATACAGATAAATCCCATTGATGCCGCCTATTATGGAAAAAGAAGTGAAGAAGATCTTGGATGCCAAAATCATCATTCCTTTGACATACTCTAAGTGGGTGGCTAACTTGGTCCCTGTGAGGAATAAAAATGGGGAAATTAGACTATGTTTTGATTTCATGAATTTGAATAGAAGCTCCAAGAAAGATAATTACCCCTTGCCAAAGATGGAGCACATTTTGTAGAGAGTCAATCGTTCATCTAGGATGACTATGATTGATGGATTTTCTGGCTATAATCAGATCTCTGTCTTGCCTAGAGATAGGGAGAAGACAACCTTCACTACTCCTTGGGGAACATTCATGTATGCTAAAAAGCCCTTTGGATTGATGAATGTAGGAGTGACCTTTCAACAAGCAATGGACATTGCCTTCATTGGGGATAAGGACAAGTTTGTAGTCATTTGTCTAGATGACATTACAGTGTTCTCAAAATTTGATAAAGAGCATTATCATCATTTGAAAAAGGTCTTCTTGAAGTGCAAAAAGTTTGGTCTCTCTCTCAATCCTAAGAAGTCTTTGTTTGCTATGAAGGAGGGTAAGTTATTGGGACACGTTGTATCAACAAAAGGGGTAAGAATTGATCCAAGCATAGTAGAGGCCATTCAGACCTTATCTTTTCCTAGATCCAACAAATAAGTTCAGTATTTCTTGGGAAAAATCAATTTTCTAAGAAGGTTCATCTCCGACTTTGTTGAATTAGCGAAGTACATTAAAACCATGAATAGGCAAGGAAATGAGGTGAAATGGACTATTGAGGCTCGAGAATCTTTTGATCAGATCAAAAAGGACTTAATTGAAGCACATGTGCTCATCAGCCCTGAATATTCCAAGCATTTTCTGATATTTTCATTTGCCTCATTTAACACATTGGTTGTTGTTTTGCTGCAGAAAAATACAGAGGGGTTAGAGCAGCCTATTTCCTTTTTCAGCAGTACATTGAGGGATGCAGAAATGAGATATGATATCATGGAAAAGAAAGCTTATTCTTTGGTCAAATCCCTCAAGGCTTTCAAAGTATATGTTCTCCATTCAAGGATTGTTGCATATGTCCCTTCAGCCTCAGTGAAAGATATACTTATCCAGCCTGACATAGATGGAAAGAGGAGCAAATGGATGGCTAAAATTMTGGAATTTGACCTTGAAATGAAGCCCACTAAATTAGTGAAACGCCAAAGTTTAGCCAGGTTGTTGGTTGAATAAAATAGAAAATATTTAGGGGTTAATTTCATGGACATAAACTCAGAAAATTAGCAAGTTGATTTTGCTGATAAAAGCTCCCATATCAGCCCAAATTTGGTAGACTGCACTTGGTATAAAGACATGATATATTTTCTGCAAAAGTTGCAGCCTCCTAATGGTTTGGACAAGTACAAGGTGAGAAATTTGAAGCTTAAAGAAATCAGATATTGTCTCATTGATCATGTCTTGTATTGGAAAGATCCTCTAGGAGTTCTTTTGAGATGTCTAGATACATAGGAGGCCCAAAAGGCCATGACTGACTTTCATGAAAATTTATGTGGGGGCCATCATTTTTGTAGAACCACGGCCTATAAGATCCTTAGAGCTGGGTATTTCTAGCCTTGCCTTTTTACTGTTGTTTGTGCAAAAATTAGAGCTTGTGTCAAATGCCAAAAATTTTCTGGAAAGCAGCAGCACAAATCTTTGCCTTTGAAGCCTGTGGTGGTTTCTGGACCTTTTCAACAATGGGGTCTTGACTTCATTGGGGAAATTCATCCAGCTTCAAGTGGTCATCATAGGGGGATTTTGATTTCCACTGGTTACTTCACCAAGTGGATAGAAGCCATTCTTACAAGGAATGCCTCCCACAAGGTAATCATTAGTTTTCTTGAGGATATCATGTCAAGATTTGGTTGTCCAAAGAGGATTGTTACTAACAATGACGCTGCCTTCAAAGATGAACCATTTATCAAGTTTTGTGAACAGTATGGTATTACATTAGTCCATTCTACTCCTTACTACCCCCAAGGAAATGGTTTGGCAGAGTCCTCTAACAAGAGCCTCATAAAGATCATCAAGAAATTGTTAGAAGACAACAAGAAAGCATGGGACTCAAAGATGAAATTTTCATTATGGTATGATAGAGTTACAACAAAGAGGTCACTTAATGTTTCCCCTTTTCATCTTATATATGGATTTGATGCTATCTTTCCTACTCAGCTTGCCTTTCCTGTGGAAAAATTCCTCCTCGACTACCAAGGAGAACCTAATTATATGTTCAGGAGGATACAACATCTAGTAGATGTAAAGTAGACTAGGAAGAAGCTACTTGACAAAGCACAAGACCATCAGCAGAAGATCAAGCAAGCCTTTGACAATAAGGTAAGCAAATAATATTTTTAGCTGGGAGATCTAGTGCTCAAGTGGGATGCACCCAAGCAAGACAAAGGAAAACATGGTATATTAGAAGCCTTGTGGATTGGTCCTTTCAAGATTTCTGAGGTATTTTAAAATAACGCTTATAAATTGCAGAACTTAGAGGATTTCGAAGTTTTTGGTGGCCCTGTCAATGGGCACTTTTTGAAAAAAAAAATGTTTTGCTTAAGCCATGATTGGCTTTCCATTCATTGTAAATATCACTTTTTATTTTATTTTTGTTTGAATAAGTGACCCCATAGCCCTAGGATAAGACACTAAAGCTGCTTATTCTTGGCAGCTCACACGGAGCATGCCATTTCCCGTGGAGCCAATGTTATCACGTGAAGTTGTCATGGGTCATATGTAGTTGTCGTTAAGACCTAAGTTTGTACCTCTGCCCCATCTCTCTTTTACACATACCTTCCTAGAAGTGTTTCCTCTTCTGATTGATAAAGTGGGTTTCCCTTTTGTTCAATGACCTGGTTTTACTTATTGTCTTCCTTGACTGATTCTTTGCACAAACTTTTTTTGTTTTTCTTGAAGTATAAAGGCATATCGTGATTTGGTTCGAATTATTGGTCATCTTGTTTTCCATTGATTGAACTCACATCAAGTCATCCAAGTCCTTTGTTTTCACAGGAAACAACCATGAGAACAAAACGTATCATCAATTTGTTCCTGAACGCCAAAATTGGCACCATCTCTAAACATGGTTAAAAGGATCCTGGAGTTGGCAGACGGATAAAATTTAGCAGGGGCGCTAAAATAGAAGGGTTACCCAGATCACAGATTGCAACAAGATCGACGGCCACACTTCATTGCGGGGACGGAACATGCTCGAACGTTAAAATCCTAGAAAGGTCCCGAAATCGAAACCATGGTATAGATAGAGAGCTACGTGGTAGTTGGTGGTGGATTTCGGGAGTCGGAGCGATGTGGATTGAAACCATCCTTGACAACTTTTGAAATCATATGTTTATATAGGGTCCAGTTTGAGAGCAATGTGTGGCAACAAAACTGGGCGCTAAGCCAAATCATCAAAGGAACGTCGCGAGGACAAGAAGAACGTTAATAGACCGTGACCAGTCTATCATAGAGAAAGCAGGAAGAAGGGTGCTATGGAATCTACAAATCACTTTTACAAAGGGCGCTATGGAATGGCGTTACGAACTGGCCATTACAGTCAGAGGTTTTGAATCTATTACTTCCTCTTGACTTTGATGATTTGGAGGGAACCAAAGATCAATAGGGGGCAGTTGGATATCAACATATGAGCTTGGATGACACATGGAACAGAAGAAGATGCACCCAAGCAGCAAGACATGTCATTCATTTTTTGTTAGAGTGGTTGCCAACAGCCTCCCTGATTTTAGCAGTTTGTTAGATTTGTTGGTATAGATGTTAGACTTGTAGCTTTTTGTGGAGAATACTAGGATATGAAGGCCAGCTCACACCCCTAGTTGTTGTCCACTATTTTGATCATAAATACATCAAATGAATGATATGAGAGGTTTCAATGGTTGAGCAAAGCTCCCTTTTTGTAATATTTTGAAAAAACAGAGTTGTTCTCTGGTTATGTATGAGACTTGATGTTGGAAATACTAAGACAACTAAGAGGGGGGTGAATCAATTGTTATTGTGCTTAAACAATTTTATTCATATTAAACTGTTATTAACCTTCTTCAAGTGATCATTAGGATTATGCAAGTCATGAACAACAGAAATAATAAACATCAATCACATACATGATATACATAGAGGCAAATATTCATGAGGAAACCCATAAAGGAAGAAAACCTCTTCTTCTTGGAATGATAGGCAGTATTTTAAGTTTTGTACATCATCTTTCTTTGAGCACCAACTCAAAATGAGGCTACAACCTCTTATTTAGCAAGCTGCAACTTGTTGAGAGCACCAACTCTTTGGTTTCTCTAGCACCCACTAGAAGGAAGCACCGACTCCCTGAATGTTCCTTTTGCCAACTGGATGGAAGCACCAACTTCCAGTCACACAAGCACCAACATATATAACAGAGAACAATGGTTCTCCCTTGCACCACCCTACCACCCTGGTTTTTCTAGCTGCAACTAGATCGAAGCTACAACTCCCTGTGTTCAAGAACCCACTTGAAACTCTGAGGACAACAGTCCTCCCTAGCACCACCCTACCACCCTGTTTTCTAAAAATTTGCTTGAATAATACTTTACAATAATACAGACATTTCAAAGTTTACCAGTTCTTCTATGTTCTACAATTCTAGTCTGGTTTTGTCTGTTCATGCTCAGCTCCACTTCATGTTTCTTTCCATCTTCTCTTCCTCTGTTCTTCTCGTGCTCTTAGTTTCTCGTACAGTCTATTGTTTTCACCATTTCTTCTCTATCCAGCTTGTGTTCTTCATCTCTGCATCTCTCACACTCTGTTCATGCTCTCTACTTCATTACATATAGTTCAGCTTGCTTTACCGAGAAACAACAACCTTCCTTTATCTCATCATATTTCTTTTATTCATGCTCTCATCATCCGTTACACTCTACATCTCCAACGCTCAATGTCGGGAATCTCATAATTCTCAAGAGCCATGATTCCAATGCTCAGGAACAATGATTCAGCCACTCAGAAACAATGTTTTAGTTAGTGTAACTAAATCGTAGTTGATCAAGAAATCACGAGATGAAACAACAACCCTTCGATCAGATTCAGATTGATCGGAGCCATTGGATTATACTCCGAGGTGGAACCTAGAAGCGTTAGCTCATTCCCCTATATTCCATTGATGTGACCATGGGTGATGTTATCATGTGACCATGCGATTGCGGGCGCAGCCACGAAAAATTAAGACACGAGCATGTTCTGGCCCCGCAATGCAATGGGACCATCGATCTCATGATCTTGACGGTACTTCTCAATTGATGGATCAAATATATCCACTCAAGTCTACGGATCAGATCTACCCTTCCTAAATCAACGACTGAGATTTACTTCTTGATGTGGGCTCCAGGAGTTTCAAATCTCAAATCTCCCTTTTCCCATACACCAAAATTTTGGAGTTTACAATCCATTGGCGTGTGTCCCTCTCAGATCAACAGTCCTTGTTCACTTCAGGAATTTTACCTTTCAACTAGATGCAAGATACCAGATATAAAAAATATGCAAAACAAAAATAAAATGCTAGAAATGGAAGAATAACAGTAATATAACCAACATAATCTCCACAATAACACAGAAATGATATAAGAACAACAACAAAAATAGCACTTTGATTCAGAAAGCAATGTTCACGGGCCTCTTCGAGGGGGCAACCTCCAGTCGAGCAGTGCTTTGTTACAATAATCTCCAAGCTAGGGTTTTTATACCCTCGACCCTTATTTATACTAAATATGTCTATCAAGAGAAGCATCTAGAGGAAGATCCTTCTAGAAGCGGAAGCTTCTATT
>JZKD02S1628832.1:17601-34090 GCA_000966675.3 Picea glauca
AGTGCATCCGCCACTACATTGTCTTTTCCCTTCTTGTAAATGATCTCATAATCATGTCCAAAGATCTTAGTGACCCATTTTTGTTGCTTTGGGGAGGAAATGTGTTGTTTCATAAAGTACTTGAGGCTTTGATGGTCGGTCTTAATTTGGAAGCATTGCCCCAACAGACAAGGGCGCCACAGATCAACGACATGCAGAATAGCCAACATTTCCTTTTTATAAATGGGTTTGCCCAGATTCCTTTCAGACAGTTGCTTGCTGGTGAAGGCCAAAGGTTGACCCTCTTGCATAAGGATAGCATCGATTCCTTTCCCTGAGGCATCACATTCCAACACAAAGGTCTTTGTGAAATCAGGAAGGGCCAGAACCGGAGTGGTGCACATGGTCGTCTTCAAGGTTTGAAAAGCTTGAGTAGTGGCTAGAGTCCAAGAGAAAGAGTTCTTTTTTAGGAGAGCAGTGAGAGGTGTTGCAATCTTTCCATAGTTCTTAACAAACTTGCGATGATACCCTGTTAAGCCCAGAAATCCACGCAATCTTTTGAGAGTCTTTGGGTGCGGCCGATCTTGCATAGCTTTAATCTTTTTTGGATCCACCCTAATGCCATCCTTGCCAACCAGATGACCCAAGTATTGTACTTCTAAGGCACCAAAATCACATTTAGACTATTATAGGAAAAGTTGGTGCTGAGAGAGTAGACGAAGAACTTGATCCACATGAGTAAGATGCTTTGTCCAGGTTTTGCTATAGATGAGGATATCATCAAAGAAAACTAAGACAAAATGACAGAGAAAGGGACATAAGACATGATTCATGAGGCTTTGGAAGGTGGAGGGGGCATTACACAAGCCAAAGGGCATGACCAAAAACTCATAGTGGCCCTCATGAGTGTGAAAGGTTGTCTTGGGAATGTCTGCCTCTTTCATACGTATCTGGTGATAGCTTGAGAAAAGATTAAGTTTAGGAAAGAATTGGGCACCACTCAATTCATCCAGGAGGTCATCAATGACAGGAATGGGAAATTTGTCTTTAATGGTCAGTTTGTTGAGGGCACGGAAGTCAGGACACATTCTCCAAGAACCTTCTTTCTTCAGGACCATGACGACAGGAGAAGAGTAAGGGCTCGTACTAGGGCGGATAACGCCTGCATTAAGGATTTCCTGGACCATTTTCTCAATTTCATTTTTTTGTGAAAAGGGGTGGCGATATGGATGGATATTAGGAGGAAGGCTTCCGAGTACAAGGGGAATGGAATGATCATGAACACCATGGGAAGGAGGGATTCCTTGGGGAGTGGAAAATACCATTTGATGTTTAGAAAGGAGGGCTTGGAGGTCATGCAACACCAGGGGTGTCTCTGTTGCTTGTATGGCATGGAGTTGGGCAATGACACCAAAATGACCTTTTTTGAGCATCTTTTCCATGCGATGGGAACTAATGACCTCAGGTGAACCAACAGTGATGCCTTGGAATTTATATTGGTGGCCTTCTTGGTTGAATTGCATGGTTTATGCCTTAAAATCCATGAGAATGGGACCCAAAGTTCTTAGCCAGTCTGCACCCAACACAATGTCACAACCACCCATGTCGATAGCAAACATATGGGATTTTAGGTGGTAGTCACCGATTTGGAGATTCACATTTTCAAAACACCCTCCACATTTCATGGAACCACCATTGGCAATCATGATTTGGAAATTGTTGACAGCAAGGACGTAGCAATGAGTTTCTTGGGCAATGCAGCGATGAATAAAATTATGGGTGCTTCCACTATCAACCAAAATGACGACCTTCTGATGCTTGATGTAACTGATTAACTCGAGGGTTTGGGGAGTGGAGAAGCCAGTGAGAGAATTGAGGGAAATGATGGGTTCTACTTCAGGAGGGTCTGAGGGAGGGGTTATGTCAGTGATTTCAAGTGACTCGGACACAAGGGAGTTTCAACATCCTCTTCCGAAATATCCTCAAAGATGGCCATAAAAATCTTTTGTTCCTTACACTTGTGGCCTGGGAAATATTTGTCATCAAAATTATAATAAAGACCTTTGAGTTGGCGTTCAACCATTTCAGCCCTGGTCAAATTTTGGATCTTTAATGGGACAAAGAGAGTAGTGAGAGTGACGGGTTCAGGGCGAGGGATAAAGGAGGGTTTTTGGTTTTGAGAGGATACAACTTATTGTGCTTCTTTAGCTCTTTTAGTAGCCTCCACCCAACTCGAGGGTCGATCCATGAGGTCATGGGCCCGAATCTCCTCCTTGAGGCCACTGATAAAACACTTACGAAAGAAAGCATTAGTCATGCCCTCTGTTCGAAAATCTAGGTGCTCAAAGGCAGCTATGAAGTCTTCTAGTATTCCTGATTGTTTCAACTTTGTCAAACAGCTCAAATGCTTGGTGTCCATGTCAAAGCGTTCATAAAGCTCAGTCACAAATTGGGTCCAAGCAATATACCCTTGACAGGAAGTTTTTCTCCATTGCCACCATTTCCAATGTTTTTGATCTAGATGGAGAACACCATACCGGAGTTTGGCCAAGTCATCTATAATGTTGTATAAAGAGAAATAATGTTCCATTTGGGTTACCCAACCAGTGGGGTCCGAGACATCAAATTTGGTCACATCCACTCGCAGAAGGCGTAGGTCACGTTGAAAGTGATGGGGCTGAAAGGTATGGGAATGGGAGGAATGTTCGCATTCGGTCTTTGTAGGTGCTTCAGAGAAAGGGTCATCTGTAGGGATCTTCAGTTTGGTGCAGAGTGATGCAAATATAGATTCAAGCTGGGTGGTTAGTTCTTGTTTGACTTCCTCCATTGAGGACTGCATGGTTGTATTGATGGATGAATCGATGGAGGCAATATTAGCGCTGAGTTGTTTCACTTCTTTCTGGGTCTCGAGGAAACCAGATTACAAGGTGTTGAAGCGAGTTTCCAGATCTTGGCTACGGGTATGGGCCATGAGGATGGATGAACTGAAAAGGGGTGGGCAGGGTAAAAAATTTTGTTGAAAAATGATATGGATGAATGTGATAAGGATGAAGAGATGAATCTAATGGAATAGGTCTCAAACAAAGGTGAAAAAATTTTCCAGACTAGGTTTTTTTTTTTTTTTTTTTTTTAAACACCTACGGAGTTATACTTCGATCTGAAGAATAGTGCAATGATGAAATCCCCAAATGATTAACCAAAAAGAAATGTGTATTTACTTGGCAACCCAAACACAGTTGCGCGGCAATAGATCTTGTCTGTTTTAATTTGTTTATGTTTCTGTCCCCCAAGGGTTAGGTATTTAAGGGTTCTACAAACAAGGGTTTTCCCTATGCTATAGCTCTCTGATATATGTGCGGGGTCCAACTGTAGTACTCGGCCCAATATCTCAGGGCACTAACTAAGGAGGATAGACCGTACCCTTAGCTGTACTACCCAGTTACTAGAGAGTATCTTCCCGAGTGTTGTTCTCGGTGACACTATAGCAGTCCAGTAGTCGATAGGTTTATCTAAAGAGGGCTTTAGTAAATCTAGGTCAATCCATACACAGGTGTTGTCTAATGCGCTACCACTCGAAGGGGTACCAATAGGGGTTACAAGGAAGGCCAACAAATGTGCGCTTAAGAACCACTTGTATTTCCTACATGTATGAATCCCTCAACCACAGGTTTATGCAGGTAATGACAAATCTCTGTGGCTTAAAGACTCCGGAATATGTCTCTACCCTGAAGAAAAAAAATCCCACAATTTCTGCCAAGGAAAGTGCTCTGATACCACTTGCAAGATACCAGATATAAAAAATATGCAGAACAAAAATAAAATGCTAGAAATGGCAAAGTAACAATAATATAACCAGCATAATCTCCACAATAACACATAAATGATATAAGAACAAGAACAGAAATAGCACTTTGATTCAGAAAGCAATGTTCACGGGCCTCTTCGAGGGGGCAACCTCCAGTCAAGCAGTGCTCTGTTACAATAATCTCCAAGCTAGGGTTTTCATACCTTCGACCCTTATTTATACTAAATATGTCTATCAAGAGAAGCATCTAGAGGAAGATCCTTCTAGAAGCGGAAGCTTCTATTAGGTCTTCTTACATCCGCCTTATTCTATTTTATTGAAAGGCCTTATTGATATTGACCTTTATTACATCTGAATATATTGATCTACCTATGTGCGGGTTAGGACCCTAACACCAGATCAACGATTCTGCGGTCCCTTTCTCGATCAATGGTTTATTTCACGGAAACAAATCAATGGTCGGATTTGATATTTACACTCATCCTTTCATTGTTCAATCCAACAGTTAGGACTTAATCAAACATTGACATGGAGGGCTGTCAGAAATTCACCCTTTAAAACTTCGGGATTTCAACTTTTCAAACTTACACTATCCTTCCACTGTACTATGATCAACAGTTGAGAATACACCTGAAGTGATCTTTCAGATCAAACGACTCATGTCCTTGCTGACATGGTCTACCACATGTCCTTGTTGAGGTGGTTTGCTGATGTGGGTGAGACATGTAGGCAGAGTAGTGGAGTGTGGAGGCAGAGCGCAATAGTGAAGTGTGACATGTAGCGGGTAGTGGAGTGTGACGTCAGAGCGCAGAGGTGGTATGTATGAGTGGTTTGGTGGTTTACTCGAAGTGGGGGTTAGGCAGTAAATGGTAATGAGTGAGGGGGGTCTGAGTTAATAGGAAGGTGACACGTATGAGGGTCCCACATGGAAAATACCACTAACTCGGAACCCCCCCGGTTAAAGACAGAAAGGTTGGAGGGGTCCGATATGCCCTGTCGATTGTAGATATGAGAGCTTGATTATCAGTCATTGATATTAGCGTGCCCTTCTTCCAAATTATCCTATTCTTCCACTTTAGAATGATCCGATGACTGAAATTTACTTCGGATGATCTGACAGTCGAGGATTTATTTTGGCTCCCCGCCTCTCCAGACTTTGGGGTTTTCAAATCTCAAACTGACACTCTAGATCAGATGGCCCGGATCCACTTCAGATGATCTAACGCTTGAGATCTTCTTCATAAAATATGATGGCTGCGATCTTCTTCGGATGATCCGACAGTTGACAAATTATTTTTTCTCTCCGGCTCTCTGAACTTTGGGTATTTCAAATCTCAAATTGAAACTCTTGAAGTGATTTCTCCAAAGCGTAACCACCTCACATATTTAGACCCAAAACGAATGCCATTCGTTGATCAAGATATTATATCAACGACTCGATCTGTCTGTGATGCAGCTTTGCCTTGGATTAAATCCAATGGCTCTCCATCTTTGCTTATCCTATCCTCCCATTTATTTCGATCCGACGGCTGACAGAAATTTGGGTGATCGAGATCTTAGAGCTTATCCATTCTTTATCTTGTCCTTCCATTAATTCAATCCAACGGTTGTTGGTCCTTTGGATCAGTGATCCAATGGCCACTATCTCTCTTCCTCCTGAGCTTCTGATCTCTCCGAATTAGAAGGTTTTCTAAGTGTTCATGGGTTTCGACCTCTACTCCTCCTGCACATCCATCTCTTGGACCTCGTCTGCACTTCTCCATCGCTATCTCTTCTGAGCTTTCTCATCTTCTGCGCTCTCTAGGTTTGGTTCGTTGTTGTTCTTTCCATCAATGAAAGCACGTGCTTCCTGTAAAACATGCCAACAATCTCCCCCTTTGGTATTGATGGAAACCCTGAAAGGCTGCACTATTCTACTTAGACCTCCAACTGTAGAATCCAGACCACACCTTTTCTCCTCCTTTGACATCAATGTCAAAGAAAACATGCTCCCCCTGAGCTATTACAATACTTTTCGGAGGTATCATATATTCGACCGACACATACTCCCCCTGAGCTATTGCAGTACTTTTCGGAGGTATCAAATATTCGACCAACAAATACTCCCCCTGACAGGATGGAATCTCTTAGGTAAGAGAAGCGATGACACCCAGCTTTTGAAGGAGATATTCAAATGGTGTCTTGGCTAGGGGTTTAGTAAATATGTCTGCAATTTGTTCTATGGAAGAAATATAATTCAACTGAACAACTCTGCTTGTAACCTGCTCTTTGAGAAAATGATACTTTATTGGTATATGCTTCATCTTTGAATGGAGAACAATATTTTTGGAGACACTAATGGCACTAGTGTTATCAGAATGAAGTGAAATTGGATCAGTATAAGTTATCTTCAAATATGCAAGAGTTTGTATCATCCATAAAATCTGAGTGCAACAAGTAGCAGCAGTAATGTACTCTTCTTCTGTAGTTGATAATGAAACAAATCCCTACTTATTACTAAGCCATGCTACTAACAAGTCACCTAAGAAGAATGCACCTCCACTGGTTCTCTTTCTCTCATCCAAACAATTTGCCCAATCAACATCTGAATATGCAGTTAATTGAAAATTCTAATTTCTAGGATACCAGAGACCATACGTCATTGTACCTTTCAAATATTTGAATATCCTCTTGACAACTGCTAAATCACGTTGTTTAGGAGCAAACTGATAACGACCTACAATTCCAGTAGCTTGTATTATATCAGGACGAGATGTTGTGATGTACAAAAGACTTCCTATCATTGATCGATATGACAGTTATCCTATCATGGACATATGAAACTCAGTCTGCATTGAATTAGCGAACCACTGAACTGAAGAGTCATTAGTGCATCCAAAAATAATGACATCTACATAAACCAAAACAACTAATAAATCATCACCTTCAGACTTAATGTATAGATTATTGTCAACAAAACCTTTCTTGAACCCTTTGTCCTATAGAAATTTGTCCAGCCTATAATACCAGGCTCGTGGTTCCTATTTCAGTCCATATAATTACTTTTTCAACTTACAGACATAGTCAGGATTATCTGTCAGTGAAAATCCTTCAGTTTGCTCCATGTATACATATTCTTCTAGGCATCCATTAAGAAAAGTTGACTTAACATCCATCTAATATACTTTAAAGTTCTTATGACCTGCATAGGAAAGAAACATTATGATGGCTTCCAATATTGCCACTGGTGCAAAGGTTTCATCAAAATATATTTCTTCAACTTGTGCATACTCCCTACAAACCAATCTGGATTTATTCCTAACAATTTGTCCTTGTTCATTCATTTTATTCTTAAACACCCATTTGGAGCCAATTACATTATTATCTGCAGGTCTAGGAACAAGCTCCCAAGTATTGTTCTTCTCAATCTAATCCAGTTCCTCATTCATTGATTTTAACCAATTTACATCTTCATTGGCTTCATTAAAGTTCTTGGGTTCCACCATGGATAAGAAGGCTATATGTGATTGCTCGGTGTCTTTGATTATCCTTCTCCTGGTTTGTACACCTTTGTCTTTC
This sequence comes from Picea glauca, assembly GCA_000966675.3. NCBI lineage: Eukaryota > Viridiplantae > Streptophyta > Pinopsida > Pinales > Pinaceae > Picea > Picea glauca. Next base: position 24,944 of record JZKD02S1628832.1, read on the forward strand.
TCACCAATTATCTAACTTGTAGGATGATTCTTTTGAGTAATTATGGAGGAAGGATTTGATGTTATCTGTTGATTTGAGTCTGCCTGAGTATTTGTATCTTCATCTGACTCAGAGTCTTCTTTTTCTGATTCTTGGACCTGTTCATCTTCAACTTCAACGATATCCTATGGTGTTGATTCAACACTGCTTATATCTTGTACTAGGATCTCTTCATCAACTCTTATGTCAATGAAATCAACCAATTTATGCAGCCTCTTATTATAGCATATGTATCCTTTATTGTTTGTAGCATACCCTAAGAAGATACCTTCATCATCCCTGTCATTTTATTTGTCAAGATTTTCATCATTATTCTTGATATAACACTTACTCCCAAAAACTTTAAAATGCTTGATTGAAGCAGGTCTTCCAAACCATAGTTCATAAAGAGTCTTGTCACTTTGTGGCCTGAGATGAGCTTTGTTAAGAATATGTATTGTTGTATGAATTGCTTCTACCCAATGTGTCTGAGGAATATTCCTTTCATTCATCATTGATCTTGCCATCTGTTGAACTGATCTATTATGTCTCTCAACTCCTCCATTTTGCTATGGAGTCCCTGGAATAGTATACTCTCTTTTGATCCCATGTTTATCACATAACTCTTTGAAGTCCATTGAACTAAAATCTCCTGCTCTATTAGACCTTATTGGCTTCAGATTTTTTCCTGTTTGATTCTCAGTCAGAGCCTTAAACACTTTGAACTTTTCAAATGCTTCAGATTTTTCTTTCAGAAAGGAAACCCATGTAAGTCTAGAATAATCATCAATAATCAACATGAAGTAATTTTCTTTTCCTGTTCCTTCCTTCCTTCCTTGATGGTCCACATAAATCCATATGTACTAACTGAAGCAGTTTCTCTGTTGATGAAAAGTTCTTAGATTTGAACTGTTTTCGGGTAAGCTTTCCTATTTGGCAAGGTTTACATATAGAATCATATGGCTTTGGTATCTTTGGAAGATATTTTATTTCCCTACTATTTCTAAGTTTGACTAGATGATCAAAATTTAGGTGTCCAAGTCTCCTATGCCACAACCAACTTTCATCATACTTGCTTAAGTGACATTCTTCTTTTTATTCTTTCAAAACATAGACATTGTTTTCTGTCCTTATGCCTTTAGCCAACACTTGTTTTGAGTTTACAGACTTTATTTTACAATCTTTGGAAGTAAACACCTGTAATATCCCTTGGTCGAACCCAAATGTAAATATAATCCAAGTATATTTAAGCTAGCGAGTTGTTTAGACATCATTTTTGCAATACACCTTTCATGACATCGTGCGCGCATATACTGCGTAGTAAAGGGATGTAATGTACACATTTATGAATACTGCACGCAGTAACTAAGGTGAGCACAACCTTAAAGATAGAGGATACAACGCGAACTAATTAAGTGTGTGCAATATTAAGGTCAGCGAACCTTTGTGTATATAATATGCATTATAGGCTGGTGAGCCAGTATTATAAGCTTGAATGCTTATGTCTTGGAATTAGGCCAGCGCACCTAGATGTTAAAGGCTAGAGCGCCTACTTTGTACCTGACTCATGATTAATATAAAATACATCACTGTGCACAGACCGACCACAATAAAAGAGATGGGGGACTGAACTTCACAAGTTAGGGAAAGGGAGGGCCAAAATTCAAAGGAATATTATATTAATATTTCCTAAAAATAAAGTATGGATAATTAGTTTATCCTAAGTTCTAAAGTTGGGGACAAGTGGACAAAAGTAACTTCCGATATGACAAGTGTCAAGTTGGGGACATGCATTCATATCGTGGGGAAACTTAGCTCAATGGGGACTTTTTCACATAGATACCTTACGAATGGAAAGAGGGGGAGGGGGGAGGAATGGCAGGTAGAGGATGAATTTTTTTGATAGAGAGTTCACAGTGATTCCAAAACACACTCAGTTATCCAGTCAATGACTCCATGACCTTTTCACTCATACATTCAGTTATCCTTGAGACAGCCATGTCACCTTTCAGAAGCTTGTTTCCTCATCCTTTTTGGTTGGTGTACCTGGTTAGCTTGGAGCGGGATTGAAGAAGCGGGTTGCTAGGCCCGTAAGCAGTTCTTTGAGCGAGAGAATTGTTGGGGATTCATTTTCGTAGGTGCTAAACTACAACTACAATGCTCTGAGACTTCCGGTCCGACCTATTGCTGAAGCCATGGAAGGGAAGTGGGGCAACCGAGGGACTATTAAGAATAGAAGGGGCACACTTCCTTGGGTGGGACAGGCATGTGGGGATTGAGAGGTTGTAGGCTGTTAGTTGAGTGGGCATCTGAGACAAAGCCTTTCCTGTTGTCCATGAGCCTTAGCCTGGATAGGAATCCCTTACCCTAGGTGGAGTTCAGTCCCAGTTCGGAAGTGATTCATTGTTGAGAGTGATGAATAGTGTAGTCTATGGCTGGGAGGTTCGTGGACGGTCTGTAAGCAATTGGTGATAATCTTTCTAAGATAAGTGCCAATTGTATGTTATATGGATATGTTGTTTTGTTATTTACATGCCTATGTTACATATGTGACTATGATTGCTTGTGTGCTTATGGGTAATTTCCTGTAAATGATGCATATCGGTAATTACTATTATTTTAATATAAAAGTCGTATGTTACAGAAAGTAATTGTTTGTCATGTTTAGATGTAAAGCTTCCGCGAGCGTGTTGTATGTATATGTTTTAGTTGCATGCAGTCTAAAGAGTAAATTTAGGTGGCATTGCTTAGTTGACTACTGGGTATGCTATTGTATGTTCCATAGTATGTGAACTAAAGTGTTCCCTAGAGTAGCATGTTCCCGACTTGATGGCTGGGAATGTTACCGACTGGCGTCAGAGCATGAGTGGTTGCTCTCGAGTGGCGTACCCCGGCCTCAGGTTGGTCAGGGGGATCATTACAGTATGGTATCAGAGCCTCAGTTCAACATTGAGCTTGGATGGACCAGAAGGGTGCAATCGAAGTGAATATTCATCGAAAAGTAACTTCGAAGTGACCAGAATAAGAGTCATAAAGTGTCCTTGGAAAAGGTTGGTGTATTGGCGCGCATGGTAAATTTGGCACCACGCGGGAAACCGTGGCGTGCCAGTGTGTGCAGTAAATTGTGGCACCGCGTGGAAGATTATTATGTGTAGATGCACGCGCTAAAATTAGCCTTGCGTGGTAAGCACACACATAGTAAGGTGCACATGGGGTGCGCAAGTATTGCTTAACGCATAGGATTTTTCTTGGTACGCGCATAAGTACGAGTATATGTTGTTTCACGACAGTGTATTCCATAGTGTGCGTAGATATTTGAGCGCGAAGGAATATGTTAAACTTGACATGGTGCATGAATAGGATGAAAATGCAAGTGGAAAATCGATGTGCAGTATCAAAACTGTGCGCAGTGGATATTGGCGCACAACACCAGAATAGTGCACATAAGTAGTCGGTACGACGAAGAAGAAATGCACAGTAGATTTAGGTGCATGGAGAAGCATTTGCCTTGTAATATTGCTATGCACAATAATATAAATGAGCAAGTCAAGTTAATGCACACGAAGTCGCTTGGAAGGCGAGGAGTCTGAATTTAAATTGCATAATAATAAAAGAAAAATAAACACATAACCACATTGAAGCATTAATTTCAAATTTAATTTCTTCTGATTTAAAGAGATGAAAATAAAATATAAGATTACAAGAAAAACTTATTATAAAAGAAAACAAGAGTCATAACATCACTAGATAGAAATTGTAATAAAATAGTCTAAAATCCATTTCTATATTTATATAATCATATTAATCACAAAATTACAAAAGGTGATGACAACAGTTAGCCTATTGTAAAAAGGACCATTGTTACACATTATTTTCGTCATCCCTATGACCGTTAATGATGTAAACCTATATGTTGCCTTAAGAGGGGTTAGTGGCCTGAGTTCTTGAAGAAAGAAGGGAGAAGAACTTTTTTTGAGAGAAGAAGTTGCATTCTCCTTTGGAAAAACCCTATTGAAGAGGATGTTCACAAGTTGCTATATAGGCAGGGTGCGAGAATGCATGATTCTCGCAGGTTGCACCATAGTTGGGTTGTGAGAGGTTCACAGGTTTCTCCATAAGCAGGGTGTGAGAATGTTCATACATGGGAAAAACAAGCATCTTCTCGATGCTTCTAGAGGGAGAAACTTCCATGGTGAGGTGGCATCCGAATGGTTTGGATCTTACTCGCTTTCATGATTTAGTGGGATCATCCTACCCTCTTCACCTTATCCTCTTTAGCTTATAAAAGGAGAGGAGCTCTCATGGAGAAAGTTAGTTGTTTTTGGCTTGGGATTGTTAGCTTGGTTAGAGTGGCTTTGAGATTTGCTTTGTCAAGATAGATTGTGAATATTATCAAATCTATGCTCTCAGAATTCTTGGAGTTGAAGTGTGTGAGGAACGAAGGACAGTTGGAAGGGACCTTATGACATCAAGGCCATGGTTGTAATCTCTCTTTCACATTTAATATGATACAGTAATATGATTATTTCTTATAAATCTTGTTGTGTTTTATTGTATGATTCCTTGATCACATACATAGGTTTATATTGAGTTTATGCTATTACTATCACTTTGGTTGGTTGTGTTTTTTTGCAGGTTCATAATTGTATGAGCGTTGGAACGGAGCTAGGATGGCGATGGTGAGAGGAAGCAACATTTAAACGGTATGTCACCTATCCCTCTTTAGTTAGTAAATTCAATATCTAAAACTTAAGAAAAGTGTCATGTTCTGGTGTGTTTTGTTCTAGATCTAGGTGGATCTAGGGAGATCAGTTAGTGTCGGAATCTACCGATTTATCCAATAATAAAATTGGCGACTCCACTGGGGAAGGAATTGTTTCCTAGTTAGTCTAGTTTCCCTTGCTTTGATTGCTTGATTTATGGTATCTGAGTCTGTGGGAGATCCATCCAGACTCTCTGGATATGAAAGTTCACTCAAAATTTTTGTCCTTTTTCCAATTTTTTCTTGATTACAAACCTTCTCGCCTGTACCTCTCTGTGGCCTGCGAGAATCATTGATGTTCGCACCCTACTGTTAAGTTTAGTGCGACCTTCTTGCACCCTACCTATATATAGACTGCGAGAATCCCTAATTCTCGCACTGTACCCCACTACCAGGCTGCGAACTCATTTGTAAAAGTTTTGGATTAGGTCTTCCTGTCTTTTTTTATGCCCAATTTTGCTTTGATCAGTTGGATTGAACCTTTGGAGCCTATATTGATCTGTTTACAGTCTGCTTGACATTCTTTGAGTTGCTTTTAGCCATCTTTGCTTTGTTTGGTTTTGAAGGATTAGTCTCTTGCTTTGAGTGTCTTTTAATTACAAAGCATGTGTTTTCTTTAGAATTGTTTAGGGAAAGATCAGATTTCTTCTGAATAGTTCGCTTTAAAAGAAAAATTTTAGTTTGGGTTTCTTTGTTTTAACAAAGTTCATTATTGCTTTTAGTGAAATTTTTGAAACAAAAAAATTTAATTTCTTGCTTTATATTAGATTGGGGGCATCCTTGCATTTGAAGTAGCGAAATTGCATGATTCTTGGCATTTTTTGGTCTTAAATTCCGAAAAAAAATTGGGCCATGAATCCTGCATTGGTGTACAATACATTTTTCTCATTTCTTGAGAATCTTGATATTGATGAGTCTAATAAATTTTGGGACATCGTGCATTTGGGAATGATAACTGTTTTCTCCTTCTCGTAGCATAGATTTCATCGAAATGAAAAGATTGTATCCTCATCTCTTTGCATAACTTTCGAGTCAGTCACAACACCATATTTTCCACGCCATCTTCCTTTTGAATAACAATAGCCTTAAAAATAAATCGCTTATAAAAATTGATTAGACATTTTTTATACTTTCTGGTAGAAAACCCACATTAGATTAGTTGTAGGGATTTGGAATATGTGTGAAAGATAACTTTCCAAACCTGCAAACACACATAGAATCTTGAGATGGGGAGCAACAAATCCAATTATCGCATTTTGTCTTGGGAAGCCCTTCTCACACAACGGTCAATCACGAGGTCGCATTAAGACTGGCAGAGTTACTCACCTTGCTTTGTTGGTCTTGGTGTAGAGATTATGCTTATTATGAGGGCCACTTGAAGGTATACCCACAATTATGAGTGGAAGCCTTTCGAGTTGATTTCAGGCTACATACCCTGCCTTTGCGCATGGATCGTACTGTCGACTGTTTCCCTAGGAATCATTGTATTAATTGGTAACTTTAGTGGCCTATCTCTCTAGGTTCTTTACATGAGGTGATTGTGGAGGGGCAAGTCTTCACGGTACCTGGAATCGACGTTGGCCAAACTCACTCGGGCTCCTTGGAGGGTATACCCATGATTATGTGTGGGAGCTTGCACCAAGGCGTAAGTCCGTTAAGCAGGTCGTCAACGTAACTTTTCCACCTGCTCTATCTCAACCCCTTCTTACTTTGTTCCCACAACGTTGGATTTCATCACCAACTAGTGCGTTCATTGTGAGAAGGTTTTGTTTGCTTGCTTTCTTACTAGATTTTTAGCGTGTGTTATTTGTTTTCCCTAGAGGACTCTAAATTGGATATTTATTTAATGGCATCAGTTCCCAGAATGACCAATGAAGGAACCCCTGCTCCAGGGGAACCTTTTGTTTTTCCTTCTTATGGAAGCATTGGTCCTCCTCGTATTGCTACTTTGATCCTTCCAGGTCTCACAATTGGATTACCGGTGTGGTTGTTCTCCACTCAGGTAATCCCGAATGCAATTAGTGCTTCAGTCACAAGCACTTCCCTCCATGAGCATCAACCTCATGTTGATCCTTCACCTTCTTCACTGATAAGGTCTTCTTCGCCTTCTTCGCTTGCAAGGTCGCCTTCCCTTTCATCTTCTTCGTCTAGTGAAAGTTTTGAAGCTAGTAACTTGATGAATAAGAAGAAGAAGAAAAGGAAGATTAAGAAGAAGAAAGATAAACAAGGGTCAAAGCTTCCAACCATTGTCAAACATGTTGGAAAACAACCAGTTACTGTTAATCGTGATGGGAGTGTTGATGATGTCAAGATCACCCCAACAACCCATAAGCCCAATTACCCTTGTAGGCTTTGTAAGGGTATCCATCTTCTTAAGGATTGCCCTGGTCTATCTAAGGTTATAGAAACATGGTCTACACATCCCCGCCAACCCATGTTGTTAGCCTCTGAAAAACATGTTGATGACCTCTCGTCGACTAGTCACGATATAGTTGGGAAGAAGAAAAGTAAAGCCAAGTTCCCATGTATGTTATGCAAAGGGTGTCATCTAACTCATCTTTGCCCTCGTATGGACAAAGCCTTGAAATTACTGGAAGACATGACTGTTTCACAGCCTCAACTTCCAGTTTCTTATCGCAAGCTTTCTCTCAACCCATCTGTAGTTGATGGAATGATCAATATGGTTCCCTCATCGGTCAGTCTGGTTGATCAAGTGGTCAATCTGGTCACGTCCTTAGTTGAACCAGTTGACAAAGTGGTCGATCTGATCCCATCCTCGGTCGATCCCACTCTCCCTTTAGAGAGTGTTAACAAAGTGGTTGATCCGATCCCATCTTCGATCGATCCCACTCTCCCTTTAGAGAGTGTTAAAAAAGTGGTTGATCCAATCCCATCCTCAGTCGATCCCACTCTCTCGTTAGAGAGTGAAACCCAAGTGGTCGATCTGTTTCCACCTATCGACCCCATTCTCCCCTTGGAGAATGAAACCCAAGTGGTCGATCTGATCTCTCCATCGGTCGATCCTACTCTCCCACTAGAGAGTAAACCCGATACTGCCCATGTTTTTCTCATTGATACAGAATCTACCATGCCAAGGGATATTCCTCCTTCTCCCATGGAACCCCCTCCAAGTTATGAGGCCATCCATTTTGATTGGGGTGTGCTAACTGGACCTCGTCTTCCCTCTCACATTCCTTTCCAGATTACAGTACAGGTTTGTGGCCGAGACGTTCCTCAAACACTAATAGATGAAGGTGCATCTGTTAGTATTTTGTTCTCTTTTTCTTGGCAAGATTTGGGTTGTTCTCCACTTGCGCCGGTTACGCAGAATCTGTTAGCTTTTAACAGAAGAACCAGTCAACCTTTAGGGACCCTTCCTCAGTTTCCTATAACTTTGGGAAGGAAAATTGTCTTTATTGACATCATGGTAGTCCAGGACCCCTTGGATTTCGCCTTACTCCTTGGGCGAGATTATGCCTATGCCATGAAAGCTATTGTGTCTACTCTTTTTCGTGTGATATATTTCCCTCACGATGGACGAGTTGTGACTGTTGATCAACTTTCATTCATCAAACCCAACTGGATTGCCTCCCTAAATGGTTCTTATATGCAAATTGTATTTCCCCCGCCACAGGTCAGTTATGTGGCATTGTCGCCCATGGCTTCAACTTCTGATGACTTAGATCCAACAGTTGACATGGTAATATTTTCGATATGGTTGTTAGAGCCTAATCTCTTTACTCCTATCGCGACCCTCGACATGGTGTCCTTCCAGAGTGTGTTTCTTCTTTCCAATGAAGATCTCTTGGAAGCCATGACCGAGTTTTGTCCCTTGACATGGTGTCATTTCGGAGCATTGTCCTCTTGGAATCCATGATCAAGAAGAGAGACATCGAGGATAGTTTTTTGCATCTTTGAGGAAACCTCGTTAAAAAATGAAACAGAGGTCTATGAGCATGATTTTTTGATTTCAAGCTCGTTAAAAAATGAAACCACTTACAAGGATAGTTTTTTCGTCTCTATGGAAACCTCGTTAAAAAATGAAATAGAGGTTACGAGCATAGTTCTTGTTTCTGTGTCAATCTCGTTAAAAAATGAAATAGTTTTCCCCCTCTCTGTTTGAGTCAAGTCCTTCATCTAGTATTTGAAGCTTCATTTCCTCCGCCTTTGTCGTTGGATGAAACTAAGCTTGGGGGGCAATAATTTCAGCCTCTGGAATTCATGCTGAAGTAGAGCCGCTAGTTTCTTAAGCTGGGGGCTAAGTACCAACCATCCATGTGTTATGCGTTGGGAAGTCCAAGGATAGTTTTCTATGGTTCAAGCTTGTGTAAAAATGAAACCACTTACCTCAAGCATAGTTTCCTCTG
>JZKD02S1628832.1:39101-50241 GCA_000966675.3 Picea glauca
TAAGATTGTGCATTGACTTTAGACAATTGAATAAAGTGACTGTTAAGAACAAATATCCTCTACCAAGGATTGATGACCTCTTTGATCAATTGAAGGATGCAAGGATATTTTCAAATATAGATCTCAAATCAGGATACCATCAGGTAAGAATTAAAGAAGAAGATATTAGTAAGACCGCCTTTAGGACAAGGTATGGTCATTATGAGTTCACAGTGGTACCATTTGGATTGTCAAATGCACCAGTTGTTTTCATGTGCTTAATGAATGGTGTTTTCTAAGAGTATTTGGACAAGTTTGTCATTGTCTTTTTGGATGACATTCTTATATATTCCAAGTCAGAGGAAGAGCATGAACATCATTTGAGGATGGTGTTGCAAGTATTAAGGGAACATTAGTTGTATGCCAAATTGAGCAAGTGCTCATTTTATCATAAACAAATTCATTATTTGGGGCATATCATCTCAAAAGATGGGATAGAAGTGGACCCTGAGAAGGTAGTAGCCATTAGAGAATGGTCGACACCAAAGAATGTGACAGAGGTTAGATATTTCATGGGCCTTGCAGGCTACTACAGGAGATTCATTGGAGGATTCTCGAAGATAACACACCCAATCACTTCCTTGCAAAGGAAAGGTAGGAAGTTTCAGTGGACGACAGACTGTGAAAGGAGTTTCCAACATTTGAAACAATTATTGGCAAGTGCTCCAATACTAAGGATCGCAGAACCAAATGAAGATTTTGTTGTATGCACAAATGCATGTAATGAAGGACTGGGTGGAGTCCTCAGCCAAAATGGATTTGTGATATGTTATGAATGAAGGAAGTTGAAGGAGCATGAAAGAAACTATTCCACTCATGATTTGGAGTTGCATCCATAGTGAATGCCCTGAGGAAATGAAGACACTACCTCATGGGAAAGAGGTTTGAGCTAAGAACATACCACAATGGTTTGAAATATTTATTTGATCAGCCAAATCTAAATGCTAGACAAAGCAGATGGTTAGAATTTCTAAGCGAATGTAACTTTGATATAAATCATATAAAAGGGAAAGAAAGGAAAGTGGTTGATGCACTTAGCAGGAGGGTGCATGAACTATGTGCTACAGTCATCAGCATGTATCAGATTGATGTTAAAAGAAAAATTATGGAGGCTGCAAATAAAGATATGCAGTACAGAGAATTGGTAGCAAAGCTACAACAGGGTAAGATACTTCGGAAGATGGATATTTATAAGTTGGGAGTAGATGGAATACTTCCGCACAAGAACATAATTTTTGTACCAAATGTCCAAGACTTGAAACGTATAATTTTGAGTGAGATGTATAATGCTCCTTATGCAGGGCACCCCAGATATTAGAAAACCATAATAGCGGTCAAGAGCCAATACTTTTGGCCAGGTATGAAGAGAGAAATTGCAGAATACATCGCTAGGTGTATGGAATGCCAGAAAGTTAAAACAGAGCATAGGCACCCAGTAGGATTGCTGCAACCTTTTCCCATTCCTGAATGGAAGTGGGAAGTGGTGACAATGGATTTTATTACGGGATTGCCCAGAACATGAAATCTACATGATTGGATTATGGTAGTGGTGGACAAGCTTACAAAAGTTGCCCATTTCATTCCACTAAAAACTACTCACAAGGCAACATATGTCATTGATATTTTCATGAAGGAAGTGGCACAATTGCACAGAATTCCTAAAACGATTGTGTCTGACAGAGACCTGAAATTCACCTCAAATTTCTGGAAAGGATTCGGAACGAATCTAAACTTTATTACAACTTACCATCTTGAGTCTGATGGACAAACAGAAAGAGTGAACAGGGTGATAGAAGATATGTTGAGAATGTAACTGATGGACAAACCATACAAATGGGAAGACTACCTACATTTAGTAGAATTCACTTATAACAATGGGTATCAAGCATCATTGAAAATGAGCCCATTTGAAGCACTTTACGGCAGAAGGTGCAATACTCTAGTAAGCTGGGATAATCCAGTTGATTGAACAGTAGTCGGGCCATAGTTACTCAAGGAGATGGAGGACCAGATGTTAAAAATTAATCAGAATTCGAAAACTACCCAAGACAGACAGAAAAGTTATGCTGATAAAAACAGAATCCACAGAGAATTCAAAGTGGGTGATCATGTTTTCCTGAAAGTAAAAGCTAATAGGAGTTCTCTGAAGTTGGGAAGTTGTGCCAAGTTGGTAGCCAGATTTTGTGGACCATTTGAAATCCTAGAGAGGATTGGTCCAATTGCTTATATGATTGCATTGCCTGCATTTATGTCTATTCATAATGTCTTCCATGTATCATTGCTAAAGAAATATATACCTGATGCTAATCATGTTATTGATTGGAATGTTATTTAGGTGGAGCAAGAAGGCGCTTTCCAAGTGCATTTGATGTGCATCCTGGATTGAAAAATCAAACAACTCTGGAATCGAGCCATAGGGCTTGTAAAGGTCCAATGGACCTGGTATGGACCTGAAGACACTACTTGGGAGCATGAGGATGCAATGCGGACCGAATACCTGCATCTTTTTGAAGAATTTTGAGAATTTTGTTGTATATGGGTACATGATGCACTGAGGACAGTGCATAAATAAGGGGAGGGGATTGTAATATCCCTCGGCCAAACCCAAATGTAAATATAATCCAAGTATATTTAAGCTAGTGAGCTGTTTAGACATCATTTTTGTAATACACCTTTCATGGCATGGTGCGCGCATATACTGCGCAGTAAAGGGATGTAATGTACACATTTATGAATACTGCACACAATAACTAAGGTGCGTGCAACCTTAAATATAGAGGATACATTGTGCAGTAACTAAGTGCGCGCAATATTAAGGTCAACGAACCTTTGTGTATATAATATGCATTATAGGCTGGTGAGCCAGTATTATAAGCTTGAATGCTTATGTCTTGGAATTAGGCCAGCGTGCCTAGATGTTAAAGGCTAGAGCGCCTACTTTGTACCTGACTCATGATTAATATAAAATACATCACTACGCACAGACTGACCACAATAAAAGAGATGGGGAATTGAACTTCACCAGTTAGGGAAAGGGAGGGCCAAAAGTCAAGGGAATATTATATTAATATTTCCTAAAACATAAAGTATGGATAATTAGTTTATTCTAAGTTCTAAAGTTGGGGATAAGTGGACAAAAGTAACTTCTGATATGACAAGTGTCAAGTTGGGGACATGCATTCATATCGTGGGGAAACTTAGCTCGGTGGGGACCTTTTCACATAGATACCTTACGAACAGAAAGAAAGGGGGGGGAACCGACAGGCAGAGGATGAATTTTTTTTACAAAGAGTTCATAGTGATTCCAAAACACACTCAGTTATCCAGTCAATGACTCCATGACCATTTCACTCATACATTCTGTTATCCTTGAGACAACCATGTCACCTTTCGTAAGCCTGTTTCCTCATCCTTTTTGGTTGGTTTACCTGGTTAGCTTGGAGCGGGATTGAAGAAGCAGTTTTTCAGGCCCATGAGCAGTTCTCTAAGCGAGAGAATTGTTGGGGATTGATTTCCATAGGTGTTAAACTGTAGCTACAATGATCTGAGACTTCCGGTCCGCCTATTGTTGAAGCCCTCGAAGGGAAGTGGGGTATCCGAGGGACTGTTGAGCATAGAAGGGGCACACTTCCTTGGGTGAGACAAACATGTGGGGAATGAGAGGTTGTAGGTTGTTAGTTGAGTGAGCACCTGAGATGGAGTCTTTCTTGTTGTCCATGAGCCTTAGCCTGGATAGGAATCCCTTACTCTGGGTGGAGTTCAATCCCATCTCGGGGGTGATTCATTGTTGAGAGTGATGAACAGTGTAGTCTATGGCTGGGAGGTTCGTGGACGGTTTGTAAGCAGTTGGTGACAGTCTTTCTAAGATAAGTACCAATTGTATGATATATGGATATGTTGTTTTGTTATTTACATGCCTATGTTACATATGTGACTATGATTGCTTGTGTGCTTATGGGTAATTTCCTGTAAATGATGCATATTGGTAATTACTATTATTTTAATATAAAATGTTTATGTTATAGAAAGTAATTGTTTGTCATCTTTAGATGTAAAGCTTTTGTGAGCGTACGGTATGTATATGTTTTAGTTGCATGCAGTCTAAAGAGTAAATTTAGGTGGCATTGCTTAGTTTACTACTGGGTATGCTACTGTATGTTCCGCAATATGGGAACGAAAGTGTTCCCTAGAGTAACATGTTCCCGGCCTGATGACTGGGAATGTTACCAACTGGCATCAGAGCATGAGTGGTTTCTCTAGAGTGTCGTACCCTGGCCTCAGGTTGGTCGAGGGGATCGTTACAACACCACTTCACATCCTCTGTCACACATTTTACTTACACTAAGAAAAATATGTTTCAGCCCATCTACAAGCAGAACATACTGGGCTTTTCCTTTGACATTACTCAAACTCACCATCCCTTTACCCTTGATTTTACCTGGTTCATCATTTCCAAAGGTCACATTTCCTGTTTTGATTTTACTTATAGACATAAACTTATCCTTGTATCTAGTCATGTGCTTGGAACATCCATTGTCTATATACCATGGGTTCTTTTGTTTTTGAGCTGAAAGTACTAGACCACATTTTTCACTATCTTTATTTTTCCATGTGTTGGCATTTCTAGATAAGGGTCTTATCCTTGGATCTGCTTTGTAATTCTTCAAATGCCATTTTGCAGCTTTGTGGCCAAAGTTATGACAGTTTTAGCATTCAAGATCATTGTTCAATAGGTCAAAGTGATTGGTGCAACTTTTTCTACTCATTGGTTGTTTAGTTCTATGTTGTGAAGATTGTTTATTTCTTGATCTCCTCAATTTCATGTCTCTAAACTTAATTTGACAATTTGCAATCTTATGACCAAAATTAGAGTAGTAAAAACAGTAACCATGGAAGAAATTTTGGTACCTGAAGGATGGCCTTCTTCTAGGCATTTGTTGCTCCATCTTCTAATATCTTTGTTTTTTTATCAGGGATCATCTTGTCTTTATTAGATTTTGGTGGCAGAGTACTCACATGGTCTGATTGTCTGCTGACTTGGAACTTGATGATATTTACTGGCTCTTTTATTTCTGTTTGTTTGTTGCTTGGGCCACGTACATAGCCTAAACTAGTCTTTAACAAGGGAGATCTTTGTTTGCTCAGAATGTCATTTAGTTCTGTTGAGGCATTAATTCTTGGAAGATTTTGGAGATACAATGCTTTAAACTTCTCCATCTCTTTTCTAGATTTTACTACCTCTTCTTCCAAGGCTTAACATCTTTCCTTCTTCTCTGATAACTGTTGTTTCAGAGTGTCATATATTTTCTTTGCCTCTTCTAACTCCACTTTTAGCAGGGAAAAGTCTTCATCGGGTTTTTTACCATTCTTTTCAAATTGCATCAACAATTGTTTTTGTTTTCTCTTCTTAAGTCTGAGTCTGTCAATATCTTCTAAAGCATTGATTAGTTCACCTTCCATATCAACCACAGCTTCTTCATCATTAACATCACTTCATGTTCTTTTATTCTCATAATACTCTTTGACCATAAGCACAAAGTCATTAACCTTATCTTCACAGAAAGAGTCACTATTTGTGTCTTCTGAAGAGTCGTCTTTGTTTACACATAAACTTTTATTTTTACCAAATCTCTTGGATTTGTACTTCTCTTCACCTTCAGAGTTCTAGTCCTTCTTCTTGTGTGGACACTTAGATGCAAAGTGACCTATCTTTCCACAGTTAAAACATTTGCAGGGCAACTTGCCTTGGTATTTGCCTTATCCTTTCTTTAGTCTTCTCATGAATTTTGCTTCAATTTCATCAGGCTCGGAATCCTCATTCGTATATGCTTTAAATGATGCTTCTCTAGAAGTGGGTTTATCCTTACTAATCCTCATTTCATAAGAAGTTAGACTTCCTAAAACTTTTGGATTAAATCTATTTGGTAGAGATCTTAAAATCTTCTTAACTAAAAAAACGTCTTCAATCTTCTCACCAAGACCCTTCCTGGCATTCACAAGATCCTCAACTCTTAAGAAAAAATTATTAACTATTTCATCCTCATTCAATTTTAGTTGTTCAAACTGTAATTTGTAGGTTTGAAGCTTGGCATCCTTTACCTTCTCATTACCTTCATAATTGCTAATGCGTTTGTCCCACATTTCTTTGGTAGATTCTAAGTGCATAACTTTTACAAATTCTACTTCTGCAAGCCCACTCAGAATAGCATTCATAGCCTTAGCATTGAAGTTGAATTCTAGCTTGTCATCCTTATTATCTAGTACAACTAGCTTTACATAACCAGTCTCTACCACATCCCAGACATCTGCACCTAAAGCCATTATGTAGGTTCTCATCCTAACTTTCCAGAAGGAAAAGTTTGTTCCATTGAACAAGGGGGCCTTATTGGTTGAAGTTCCTTCATGACTTGTCATGTTTAAACTTACTGATCTACCTTTAAATAAAAGGAACCCGCTCTGATATCAATTGTTTGAAATACGAAGACAACTGAGAGGGGGGGTGAATCAGTTGTTATTGTGCTTAAATAATTTTATGCGTATTAAAATGTTATTAACCTTCTTCAAGTGATCATCAGGATTATGCAAGTCATGAATAGAATAAATAATAAACATCAATAAAACATGTGATATACACAGAGACAGATATTCATGGGGAAACCCATAAAGGGAGAAAACCTCTTATTCTTGGAATGATAGGCAGTCTTTTAAGTTTTTTACATCATCTTTCTTCGAGCACCAACTCAAAATGAGGCTACAACCTCTTCTTTAGCAAGCTGCAACTCGTTGAGAGCACCAACTCTCTGGTTTATTTAGCACCCACTAGAAGGAAGCACCAACTCCCTGAGTGTTCCAGCACCAATTGGATGGAAGAACCAACTTCTAGTCACACAAGCACCAACTTGTATAATAGAGAACAATGGTTCTCCCTTGCACCACCCTACCACCCTAGTTTTTCTGGCTGCAACCAGATGGAAGCTACGACTCCCTGTGTTCAAGAACCCACTTGAAACTCCGAGGAAAATAGTCCTCCCTAGCACCACCCTACCACCTTATTTTCTAAAACTTTGCTTGAATAATACTTTACAATAATACAGACATTTCAACGTTTACCAGTTCTTCTCTGTTCTGCAATTCTGGTCTGGTTCTGTATGTTCATGCTCGGCTCCACTTGTTATTTCTTTCCATCTGCTCTTCCTCTGTTCTTCTCATGCTCTTAGGTTCTCGTACAGTCTCTTGTTTTCACCATTTCTTCATCTCTGCATCCCTCACACTCTGTTCATGCTCTCTACTTGATTACATGCAGTTCAACTTATTTTACCAAGAAACAACAGCCTTCCTCTATCTCAACATCTTTATTTTATTCATGCTCTCATCATTCATTACACTCTACATCTCCAACGCTCAATGTCGGGAATCTCATAACGCTCAAGAGCCATGATTCCAACACTCAGGAAAAATGATTTAGTCGCTCAGGAACAATGATTTAGTTAGTGCAACTGAATCGTAACTGATCAAGAAATCATGAGATGAAACAACAACCCTTCAATCAGATTCGGTTTGATCAAAGTCGTTGGATTATACTCTGAGGTGGAACCTGGTAGCGTTAGCTCCTTCCCTTATCTTTCACTGAAGTGACCATGGGTGATGTTATTATGTGAACATGTGATTGCGGGCGTGGCCATGAAAAATTAAGACACAAGAATTTTCTAGCCCCGCAATGCGACGGGACCATCGATCTCACGATCTTGACGGTACTTCTGAACTGACGGATCAGATCTATCCGCTCAAGTCTACGGATAAGATCTACCCTTCCTAAATCAATGGCTGAGATTTACTTCGTGATCTAGGCTACGGGAGTTTCAAATCTCAAACCTCACTTTTCCCATATGCTAAACTTCCAAAGTTGACAATCCATTAACGTGTGTCCGTCTCGGATCAATGGTCCTCGTTCACTTCGGGAATTTAACCTTTCAACCAGATCAACGGTTCTGCGGTCCCTTTCTCGATCAATGATTTATTTCATGGAAACAAATCAATGGTCAGATTTGATCCTTACACTCATCCTTTCATTGTTCAATCCGACAGCTAGGACTTAATTAGACATTGAGATGGACGGTTGTCGGAACTTCGCCCTTCAAAACTTTGGGATTTCAACTTTTCAAACTTACACTCTCGTTCAACTATACTATGATCAACAGTTGAGAATACACTCGAAGTGATCTTTCATATCAAATGACTCATGTCCTTGTTGACGTGGTCTGCCACATGTCCTTGCTAAGGTGGTCCGTTGACGTGGGTGAGACATGTAGGCAGAGTAGTGGAGTGTGGAGGTAGAGCGCAGTAGTGGAGTGTGACATGTAGTGGGTAGTGGAGTGTGACGTCAGAGCGTGGAGGTGGTATGTATGAGTGGTTTGGTGGTTTACTCAGAGGGGGGGTTAGGCGGTAAGTGGTAATGAGCGAGGGGGGTCCGAGTTAATAGGAAGGTAACATGTATGAGGTTACCACATGGAAAATACTACCAACTAGGACCACCCCCCCCCCCTAGGTTAAAGACAAAAAGGTCAAGGGGGTCTGATATGCCCTTTCTACCATAGATCTGAAAGCCCAATTATCATCCGTTAATATTAGCACGCCCTTCTTCTAACTTACCTTGTCCTTCCACTTTAGAATGATCTAACGACTAAAATTTACTTTGGATGATCCAACGATCGAGGATTTATTTCAGCTCTCCGGACTTCGGGGATTTCAAATCTCAAACTAATGCTCTTGATCAGACGGCCCAGATCCACTTTGGAAAATCTGATGCTTGAGATCTTCTTCAGACAATCTAATGGCTGCAATCTTCTTCGGATGATCCGACGGTCGATAATTTATTTCGTCTCTTCGGGCTTCGGGTGTTTCAAATATCAAACTGAAACTCTCAAAGTGATTTCTCTGGAGCGTAACCTCCTCACATATTTAGACCCGAAACGAATGTCGTTCATTGATCAAGATATTATATCAATGACTCGATCTATCTGCAATGCAACTTTGCCTTGGATTAAATCCAACATCTCTCCATCTTTTCTTATCCTATCCTCCCATTTATTTCGATCCGACGACTGATGAAAATTCGGGCTATCGAGATCTCAGATCTTAGCCCTTTCTTATCCTATCCTTCCATTAATTCAATCTAACAGTTGTTGATCCTTTGGATCGGTGATCCAACAGCCATTGTCGCTCTTCCTTCTTAGCTTCCAATCTCTCCAAATTAGAAGGTTTTCTAAGTGTTCATGGGTCTCGACCTTTGCTCCTCTTGTGAGTCCGTCTCTTCTACCTCATCTGTGCTTCTGGACCACTATCTCTTATGAGCTTTCTCATCTTTTGTGCTCTAGAGGTTTGGTTTGTTGTTGTTCTTGCCATCATTGACAAGCACACGCTTCCTGTAAAACATGCCAACATGTGAGACAGTTTCATTAATAGAAGTCAGTTTCCTTTCATCATATTATTTCCTCTTATTCTAAAATTCTCCTGCTTGGATGATCCATATGAGATGTTGTGGTTGTTTTATAATGGATGTTTGATTATAATGTTGCTATGAATATTTTTTAGTATTTTAAACCTGAACTTCAAGAATGTTCTTCTGACTGAGTTTTTCTTCATTAAGTTGTCTGAAGGCATGATGCTTATAGCAGACTTATCCACCTTCCTCACTAAGTCTTCCTTCTATTCACTTTTATCCTTAAGACACTTATTGAAGTTAATCAAAACCTCATTTGCTTATGCATGCTAGCCCATATTTTTGTGTTAAAACATTCTCATGCTGATTTTTTGTCCATTTGACCTTTAATCATTAACTTACATTCACAAACATTTTGATGGGTGTTGGGTTTATCCTCTTGCAATATGAAGGTGATTCTCAGTGCTAACATTCTTGGCACCGTTGTCGGGGAACGAATTGAAGACATTTCCTTGAGATTGAACGACAAAGCATTACTAATTATGAAGGTGCATCAGAAATTAGTACATTAAAGATTGCAGCTTGCACCTGGCGACTCCACTGTTTTAGTTGTGGCTCCCAAAGGAACACACACGAGGTCTACTCCACATCTACCTCTGGAAACACCTGAAGCTGACCCTAAGAGGATTATCAAGAAAGGAAAGACTTCTCAAGAAGGCTTTTTAGTTGTTGTACCAGGTACTTCTGGTCATTTACATGATTCTACTTTTAAAACTCCAGTAGTCATATCCAATTCTCCTCTTTTACCTTCTGCTGAAGTTTCTAGAAGTTTGGATTTTGAAAATTTTCTTGTTGAATACTCTTCTTTTACCCCCTAATTGAAAGAAGAAAGTTTTGAAACCCTTGCCTCTCCTAATGTTGTAAAGTCGTTTAGACTAGAGAGCTTAGAAGATTTTCCTACTTTAGGCCTTCCTACTCCTCCTCCTATCAAAGTTGTTGTGACTAAAGAGGAGGAAGCCTTTCTTCCCTTGGACCCTATACCATCTTCCTCAAAGACTCAACCTCTTCCTCTGAAAACTGAAACCTCTCAATCCAATCTTCCTCTTTCTCCAAAATTCCAAGTTGTAGTTGTACCTATCAAAACTCCATCTCCCCCTTGTTCTCCTACAATTCACAACACAATGGCAGGTGCTAACCTTCCTAGAAATAGGAGGGATGAAATAGTGGCTACTAGGTATTCCCCTCTTGTTTTACCTCAGCCTATGAATGTTCTCCCAGCTAGAGACTACCTTAAGTACATTCCCAAGTTCACAGGGAAGGAAGAAATAATTGTAGAAAAGCACCTTGCAACTTTTTATAGTTATGCAGATAATCTTAACATTGAGAATGAAAATGTATGGCTAAGGGTATTTGTACAGAGACTTGATGGTGAGGCTAGAAAATGGTTTAGGGGTTTGACTCTTGGATCTATTTATGGGAATGAAGCTTTGGATGATGCTTTCTTAGGGCATTGGGGGATAAAAAGATTTTCCTTTATTATATTACAAAATTTGGATCACATAAGATGAAAGAGGGGGAATCTATTTCAAACTTCTCAAAAAGATTTAATAAAATGTACAACAAGATCCCCACTAAAATAAAGCCTACAAAAACCTCTACCAA
>JZKD02S1628832.1:68482-82658 GCA_000966675.3 Picea glauca
CACCCCTAGCTTTTGTCTATTGTTTTGATTATAAATACATCAAATGAATGGTATGAGAGGTTTGAATGGTTGAGCAGAGCTCCCTTTTTGTAATATTTTGACAAAACAGAGTTGTTCTCTGGTTATGTATGAGACCTGAGACATTTTCATTAATAGAAGTCAATTTCCTTTCCTCATCTTGTTTCCTCTTATTCTAAAATTCCCATGTCGAACTTTGGTGGTAGCGACAGTGGCACTGGGTTCAGCATCGATAATTTGCTTCCCTCTTTCGGGATTTGATTCAGAATTAGAGTCGACCTCTGACTTGGAAGCCTTTATCTCGGTCATGAGTGACCTCTTGGATCGTCATTCTTCAGTGTTGCACCCAGGGATTTTATGGTACTCACACCATCTTCCTGTGTCCTTCTTCATCTTTTCATTACCCTTCTTGTGTTGTGGCTTGGACTGGGGTTCCTAAGAGTGGCCATCTATGCCTTGTCTCTTATTGTGTGGGTTGGGGTCTTCTTTTCCCTGCTTCAGCTATGAGGAGTTTGCAAATCCAAACTCTCCCCTCTTCTGCTCAAATTTATGTTTGATCTTGACAGTGTATCCATAAGTTGTACTCAATGAGGTGATTTCCAGAAACTCCATTTATGTTTGGACGTATCTATGCAAACAACTGCGGTATTTGAGCACTAGATGTCGCTCATAGTCTTTGATACCCAATTTGGTGTGCAGGGTATGGAAAATATTGGTGAAATATGGTATTGTCTGGTCCCTTTCTTTGTACAGGGTGGTCCATCTGGTGTATCGGTCCCCGTAGCTCCCAACAGGGCAGTATTGTTCTTTAATGGCATCCTGGAAGGAATACCATGTAGGGGATACCACAAATATTGTGGATTCCTCTATGGCCCTTTGCTCAGAGTAAGTGTCCCACCAGTCCTTAACATGGGGGACGACCTTGAGGAGTGCAAAAGTAATAATTTCCCTATCGAAAAAATTGTGGACCAAAAAATACCCTTCAAGCAGATTCAACCATTTATCTATAGCATCTGCATATATCAGTTCTTCAAATAATTTAATATCAAAATTTACATGTACCTTGAAGGGGGTTGCATGGTCGCTTCATGAAGATGCTTCTCCTGTCGACAGCCACCGAAGGATCTACGCAAAGTTTTCCATTATTTTATTCCTTTGTCGTGCAAGGGCTTCCTCGAGCAACATTTTAAAAGGATCTCCCACTCCATCATCTTTCTTTTCGTCTCCCATGGGTTGTTGTCAGGCTCAATGTGACCGATATTGCAACGGCTTGATTGGTTCGAGTCCTGACTTCTTGTACCTAGATCTTGTCGGAGACATGCACGAAGAAAAATAAATGAAGAGAAAACCGCTCTCATACCACTGATCCAGATTTAGGACTAGAACGAAATGATTAACAAATTGAATACAATAAACACAGAGATATGAATAACAACACAGATATCCAATGAACAATATCTTCTATTGAATAAATGAATTAGGATGAAACTATAAAATTGCATAACTCAAACACTTACTCTAATGGTGGTAGTTATCTCTTAGAAGAGATGTGGCTGCTACGTGCTTCTATCTAAGCCAAATTATTACAATGAGGCTCCAAAGTCCTTTTTGATATTACTCATGAATGCCAAAACCCTAGACATCCAAAAACCTAACCCTAGAAGGTGAAATGCCAAAATTTATGTGGGCCCCTATGGGTAAGTTGGTGCCTCAACATCCCAGGGTCGTAAATTTTGCATACGACCTCAGTTTTAGGTGCATGATAGCCCGTTGGAAAGGTCTTTCAAAGAGATACACATTCCACCATCAAACTCTAACTCCATCTATAGTTTGACTTTGGCAAGCCAAAAAATCATTATTTAGGGATCCAAAACGGCCCTGGAAGTACAACAATATGCACTGACATGAAAACATACAAAATAAGCCTGTTGGATTAGGTGAGAGGCCACCAATATCCGCCTAGAATATGTGTAGGCCTTCAGATAGCCCCATAAGTGTAGAACCCACAATTACAATGAAGTACAAAAGAACATGTTGAACTAAAAACGGACAAGAGGAGCCGGTTGGAATAGGTGGGTGGCCACCGATATCTACCTGGATCAATGGGTGACATCCAAACCAATCAAAGAACACCTCATCTCGATGCTTCTCTTCTAGAATCTTCTCGAAATCCATTGTTTTCTCCCATTTTAAGTAGTGTTGCACCCTGCAGTGGAGCAACTTGAGACATTATCAAATCCTGCAATGGTGCAACATGCAACACTTGAGGGCGTCGCATCCTACAATGGTGCAACATGCGACACTTGAGGGTGTTGCACCCTGCAGTGATGCAAGTTGTGACACTCTCTTAAATTAAGGCTTTAAAGGCCCTAACAATGTGTGTAACCCTTTTTGCATGTTTTCCTTCTCTCAAAGTAAGGTTCTTCTTCAACAATCATAGCTTGTGTGCTACAGATGATAGAGGGTAAGTGAACATCATCAGTTGTGACAAAATATTGTGTAATAGAATGCCCCAAAAAGTATGAAGCTACAATGGGTGATAACTGAAATAATTTTTCGTATGGCTATTGAAGCAAAGAACTCATCAGTTGGAGACTTGTCAACAACAAAGAGGGAATTGCAGGATCATCTCTGAGATAGGCATTCCCATACTTAGATTTTAAATGACTTCAAGCATAGATTTTTACATGCAAATATCCCTATATGATAGGTCATGGCCACCAAATTACACTGTGGATCCATGCCAAAACGTTTCAAATCTAAACATAGCACCGAAAATGCAATGTGGATCTATGCAACAGTACATACTCAAAATACTGCATCGCAACCTGGATCTATTCAAAAAGACCCAAGGTCTTCATTTCTATTGTGGTCTTCATTTCTATTGTCCCATAGTATGAATCTAATCATGTGAATAAAGGTGTTGAAGTCAAACATGGTAGAAACCATCTAATTATCGGTCAATGATGATTACCATTAACAGATGCAAAAGAGACCACCAATGATGACAATGGTCTTTAAGGTACACAAGTACATTCTACTGAGTGTGAATAATTGAGCCGAGGTCAAACACCCATAAAATATTTCAATCGAAGGTCATTGATGAAAACCTGTCGTCGAAGGCGAGGAAACTTTCCATTGAGGCATGAAAGTTCCAAGGTACTAAAGAGTTTCTAAACCGTCTTCCTAGATAATGTGTTGAATTCGATAGGAAGTGGTTCTTCCCAGGAGGACCTTGAGGTACCCATCAACGACATGAAACAAGTGCACATATTTGACATAGATAGAGCATGGATTGTTGTATTTTTGTCTCAAGAATGGTTGACACTATAAAAGGTTTATTTTCAACTAGACTTATCTTGAACATATGGATGACACGACAATTGTCATGGAAGCATTGACTCAAAAGGGGATCACAAACCGAAGAGTAGATTGGTGGAGGAATATGATCAATGAGAGACAAATGTATTTCTCAACCTTGGCACAAGGAGTGAAAGGGTATCATGTTCAAGAGCGACTAACAGCCAAGGATTAATACAAAATTTATATAAGTTCCCTTCCCAATTTCCCCCCACCATGTTTGGTGAGTACCTCTTTATTTTTACACAAGCTCGAGGAGGATAACATATGCTTGTATTATAATCTTGGTTTGAAAGGAGTAGTTCGGTCCCATCTCAGTCCCTAGGAAGGAGTGGTTCAGTCCCATATTGGTCTTTCAATGCAAATTTTATGAGTCTAGAGAAAGTAAAATTGATGGTTTTCAATGTTTAGAGAGTTTGAAAAACACTTACATAAAACTCTGGGGTTAACTTTTTCGTAAATTTAGTCTCCCAAGCTCGAAAAAAGTATAAAATAATACTTAGGAGAACTCTTCTGGTCAATATTAACTAGATTATTCCTTTTTCGTAATTAATAGTACTCGGCCTGAAAAGGGGGTAAACTAAACCAGAATAGATGTTCTTTCAAATTCTTTAATGAGTGTGAAAGAAAGCAAGTTCGCTCAACGATCTTTTCGTATTTATAGGGTTTCGAAAAGAGCTTAAAGAAAATCCCTATAGTGTTTTGGTATTTTTTTAAGTTTTCCTTTTTCCTAGAAAAAAACATTAAAAAATACGTTCAAATGTAACTGTATGTTTCAAATACGACCCGCCACCTGCACAATCTAAAACAAACCCTCTGTTGGAGACACCCTTGTTTTATTTTTACCTTGAACAATTTTCAATTTTTGATACTTGAAATCTAAAGTTGATTTTCTTTTTTTCCTTCCGAGATCTTGAAACTCTGCAACCTTGTCACGTAAGCAGCGATGCTTTTCCACTCTCGAAACAAATCTACTTTCTTAAGAATGTCGCTCTCTTTGTTTTACTTCGGGATCTCGCAGGTCGGATACTATAACCCATTAATTCACACATCCCGAGTCACGAAACGGCGAAGTCGTTTTAAATTTTCGCTCAAGACAGTAACCAGGGTAAAATATTTTAACTTAGTGATTAGACGTCGTCGGGGTTTCGTGCCTCGGTGTTCGCCAAGTTCGAATTTTTATTTTTACAGCTCCGAGAGCCGAGAACACGAGGTTCTTTCGGGCTAACCCTGGTCAAGGATTAAAGGCAAAAAGACTAACCATGGTTAAAATCTGTTCTCGGTGCTTCGCCACTCGGCATTATCTTTTAGAAGTTACGGCGTCTAAAATCCCGACTCACGAAGTCGCGAAGTAATTATAGCATGATTAATTAATCGCCTAATCTAAGATTTTCCTCCCCTTAATTGAGTCTTAATTATCGCCATCTCGCAGTTTCGCGACTTGGCATACTAATCTCCCAGAAACTTGTTTTCGAAGTTCCGAGTCACGATATGGTGAATAAATTGATTATAAAATTAATAATGCTCCAAATAGCGATTATTGTTAATTAATCCAAAATCGGTCCTCGCAGTCTCGCAAGTTGAAGACTCAAAAAGTTAAAAAGGAAATCCACGATGCAGCGAACAACGAGAAAGCTATTAACGTTGCTAATTTTTGATAATTTAAAATAAAGCAAGATATGTCCCGCACATCGAGGCTTGCACATTTCCCCAGGTAGCTATTTTCTCTACATACTCCGACTGACTGTCAAACTCCCAAAATTTATGACATTAATGGGAAGATAAGGTAAATCTATGTGTAAGATTGGATTTTTACGGCATACGTTTATTTCTAATTTCGAATTGACAGGCTTGTTTTGAAAGGTACCGTTTTTTCAAATATATGCGAGAGCTACGTTTCATTATGCATTTTTCATAGCACGCGGAGCTCATCGTTTCTGAGTTAACTACCTTCTACATGTATACGCAGTTCTATCAAAGAAGAGTGAAAACACAAACTACGGCCATGGCTCCGCGGAAAATAGCAAAGGCGAATGTCGAAGTCGCGGGACAGGGCTCAGACAATGTCACCGATACTTCACCCTGAAGTGTCGACTCGATCCCCGACTGGTCATTTGTGTCAAATGTTTTGCAAGCAGAATTGGTAAATTACTCAGACGACTCTGACGACATCGAAAAGGATGATCTACACACCAAGTACAAGATAATCGTCCAATCCGAGATGCACAGAGTAGCAACCAGGCCACGGTTGCTTCCATATTACGACATGATTCGGTGGGCGTTGGACCACGTAGACTTACCTACCAGGACGATCATGAACAGCCAGCGAGTTACTGTCGGGACTTTTAGGCCCGAGCATCTACAAACCATGTACAAGCTACCTACGACGTCTGAATATACATATGGTGCCGAGTTCCTGGAGGAATTCAAAGAGAAAGAGTGCACCCAGTACAACAAAACCATGCTCGGTTTGATCAAAGATTGGGTTTCGCACTCCGCGAAATTCAGAGCAAATGACCAGGGTGTTTATTCTATCTCTTCTTTAGAGCCACAGTATAAATATGTGGCCATGATGACATGCCGGCTATTTGGGAGAGAAGACACATCGCATTTCTACATCACGTGGGTGCCTCTCATGTTTCGGGTCGCATAAGGTTGCTCGTTTAATTGGGCAAAGATGTTGTCAGACAGTTTGGCCAACAGGGTCACAGAGTATCGGGAGCAGAAGGCAAGTGGGAAACCGTCCTCGTTTTTCATGTTAGAATATATCATGGACGTGGTATGTTCCATGACACCATTCCCCTTGATGAGCTGGGCTTGGAATCCAACCCAAGAAAAACCCGTGCACGAGTATCATGACAAACTATGAGAGAATAAAGCAGAAAAGTTCACATATGAGATTTTTAACTGGGTGATGGTGCCCTTGCATATCACCATTTTTGGGCACCCACCACCTTGCGTCTCGGATAGCATTGCAACAGGTCTGAGTGCATAGCGGATTGGTATGTGAAGGCAGAGTTTTCGTATTTCAGAGTTTTCGAGGCTTCTGTTCCCCCTCATGCGCTGCCCTTGTTCATCCTCGACAAGCTGGCTTCTCGAGAGGTCGCCTGGCAAATGGTAATTGGAGGGGTGAGCAAAGAACTCAAGTGTTACTCAAAGAAGGTATGGCCTTCTTTTCCCATTCGGATGAATTCCTATTCTTTATTAGATTTCGGGCATGCCAAAGCCAAGGTTGCTGCCCTGGAAAACCTAAATTTGGTCTCCATCGAAGTTAAGAAACATGATCCACAGAGAGTTGTGAGCAACCATTTGGCTCATTGTGGGCTCAAGATATTTGAGCATGAAAATTCACCCTCGGATGACGTTTTCCGAGGGGCGAGATCTTATGAAGAAGTGCTAGCCCGGATCCAATCATTAGCACCCGAAGACACAACATCTGTATTAAAATTCCAGGAACATAGACGAAGAAGCCTTCCCGCTGTGTTGGGAGGTTCGGGTGTTTTCGAGGCAAAACAGAAGGATGTTGAAGGTTCTGAGGATGCAATTTCTAACCTTGGAAAACACCAGGAAGGGGAACAAACGAAGAATCCCAAAGCAGAAGAGAAGACTCTGGACCGCTAAGGGAACAGAGTTTAGAGGCTGAAGTAAAAACTCCAGGCCCACCAAGGGAACAGAAACCGGAGACTGAAACAGAGACTTTGGGTACACCAAAGGAGCAGAATCCCGTCGGTACTCCAAGAGAATCAGCAAAACAAATAGGAGATCCCATCACCTCGGTCACACCCTTGCAGTCGGCACAGGGAAATGTCAGTGAGGGATGGATATTTAATGATGAACTGAGGCCCATAAGAGCAGAGGAACTCCCTCCAAATGAGTTATTTTTTGATAAAAAGAGGAAGGCGGTAGTGAAAAGAGAGTTCTATCAAGAAGGAGAGTCCACTGCAAAAAAATATAAAATCATGACCGATGGCAAAAATAAGAAAAGTGACCAAACTCGCCACTGAAATCGCAGGAACGCTGGGGGCATATGCTTCGGAAAATCAATTCTCAGTTGGGCTTTTGATTAACCAACTAAAAAGGAAAAATCGCCTAATCAGGACCCTCGAGGTTAGATTGGCTACAGCCGCAGAGAATGCTAAAGGTCAGGCCAGCATGGAGACAGAACAGGCCAGAGTGGCCGACAAAAATGAAATAGAAATCAAGACCAAGCTTGAGCAAGCACAGTTGGTGGTCCTAGATGGTAAAGCGCAGGTGATCCAATAGAGAAATCTGATTGAACAGTTGCAGGCTCGGGCAGAAATCGCCAAGAGCAGAGAAATAGACGTCGGCATATTTAAATCCCGAGCCAGCGAGATTCAGAGCAAAATATTTTCGGCACAGCAGAATTTGCTTGCCAGGATAGGAGAGATCCGGGAGAATTGTCTGTTGGTGAATCAGGTGTCCAAGAACCTGACTGCCAGGGAAAGGGAGGCTGAAGTGGCTCGGGTCGCTTTCCAGGACACGGTAATCGCCACAAATAATAGGGTTTCGGCAGACGCTCCTGGGCTTGCCATCCCTGAACAAACCATAGGCAATATTCTATTGAAATATTGGGAGCATAACATTGCCCTGGGCAAGGAACATGTCCAAAAGGTAACCCACTCTTTATAAGAATCTCTTAACTCCATAGATGGCAAGTTGTTGGATATTGACAGCCAAGGCGATGCAGACGCATTGATACAAATAAATGTGGAACATATCTCACTCAATCTGAAGGAAAAGGATGAGAGAGATTCGGCCGACATCTCTCAGATGGATACGGTGGACATGGCCAAAGTTGATAAACACATGATCAAAACCAGCGCGCAACTAAGTGCTCTCGACATCGTCGATGCACAGATGGGGGACAAGCTGCAGCAGTTAGCCCAAGAATGTTACTTCATCGAGGCCAGTTGTCAAGTGGAACCTTCGCATCTCGTATCTCAGTTTTCGGAAATATGTATCGCCTTCACCGAATCCGCGCGAAGACGAGCACCTGGAACCAAGTGAAGATAGAGTAGGAGAAAGGGAGCGATTGAGCTCCTCTCTGTTATAACCAAATTTGTGTAAATGTTGAGATTCTAACTGATCTGCAAAATTGTATAAATATATCACAGAATGAAATAAACAGGGCTGGACCTTTTTGCGTCGTTTGTAATAGAGTTTTTCCATTCAAGAAGTTAATATAAGCAAATATGGAGATTCTCGATTCCGTCAAGACTGTGTTACAAGTTTGTTTCTTCGTATTTCATGTTTCATTTCATTCCATTATTCATAATTGATGTGCTTCGTTATACTTTAGTACGACCACTACTATAACGAAAGGATTTCATTTTTCTGTAATTGTTTATTGTCTTTCCTCTGCACCAGCTATCAGCGGGTGTAAGACCAATCTGCACTTACAGAATTCTACATATATTTTTTGATATGTCAGTTATTTCCTTACTAATTTCCTCTTCTGTTTATATGTGAGTTTTCTCTTTGGTAGGAACCTTGCGTTATATGCAGCTAAATGTTTTTCTCTCACCTCACACCTTTATATTAAAATATAATACAGTTATGGGAAAGTGCCTTCAATTTGCATTCCTATTTTATTCTTAAAACGTAAAAATTCTCTTTTATTCGACCAAATCGAGACAGCATTTAATCTCTCTTTGAATCCTTTCCTACTCTTATTGTTCCTCCATGACTGTCCCTGCACCAACACAGCCTTATATCGAACCCGGACTATCGAATCAAACGCATATTGCTTTAAACCTTTTTGACATAATCCTTGAAACTACTAATAACCAGGACGAACTGGAATGTTCATGGGCAGCCACTGAACAAGATATAACTACTCAGGAACAACATCTTTCTGGCGCCATTGCCGGGGACCGAAGTTACGAAATCTTTTTCCCTGGGAAAACGACATTTAATTCGTTGAAAGTGTTACTCTTGGATAGTGAACATAGAGTACACATAGTGTTAAGTCTTTTTCAATCTTTCACTTGGCAACTCCACGAAAACATAAACTGGCATCCGGTAGAAGGAATACCAGACAGAACCCGGATGGCAAGCTGATTACGCCTGTTACTGATCCCGAAATTTTTTTAAGGGCGAGAGGCTTGCTTGAGCCAACCGCTGCAAGTCATAAGCCTAAAAACCCACCTTTAAAAACTAAATGCCATTCAGAACCTTCTACTTCACATAGTCCTCTATTTGATACCAAAGATCTGACGACAAATTGCTCTGAAGTTAGGAGTGAGATTCATCAGACTTTCCCATCCATACACAAGGGAAAAGGTCCTTTAGAAAGTTCGTCGACAGTTGACATACCAGCTTTTCTTCGACTGAATTTCACGGTCTCGCCCGATTCCAAAGAGTGTGTTACACACTCATTTTCTACACCTGTCGGTTCGCCCGATTATACCTTTTGCAAATCCGAGGAACCAAACCCATGTGTTCCTTATCATTCATCTGTAGTTTTTTCGCCTCACCAGGAAAACAAGGGGTCAATCTTAATTTTCCAAAAACCTCTTTCTAATTCCCCACCAGAATCGATGGCAGCCTCCGGAGGAGGTGGTGGAGGTGCTCATGGAGGACGAGGTGGAGGTCAAGGGCTTGTCCCTCCTCCCAGAGTATTCACTAAAGTAGCAGCGAGATACGCTCCCCTGGTTTTTCCCGTCCCCCTACATGATCTTCCTGAAAACTACATCAAATATCTTCCTAAGTTCACTGGGGAGGGGGATCTAACCGCAGCTGAGCATATAAATTTCTTTGACCAATTCGCAGACGTCTGTGGTATCGAGCACAAAGATGTCTATTCGAGACTCCTTGTCCATACCTTTGAAGGACAGGTCCGAACTTGGTTTCGGAGCCTACCTGCAGCTTCTATCCGGTCTTATGACGCTTTGGAAGATGCTTTCCTCAGACAATGGGGAGAGCGAAAAGATCACTTATATTATCTCACCAAGTTTGGGTCCCTAAAGAAAAAGAACTCAGAAACAGTCATGGAATTTATTCTGAGATTCAATAAACTGTATAATAAGATTCCATCCGCGGTTAAACCCTTCGAACCCTCAGCCAAAGTAACCTTTACGGGAGCTTTCAAGTCGAATTTCACACTACTTTTGCGAGAAAGAAGAGGAGCCACCATAAATAGAATGCAAGACGATGTTGTCGAAATAGAATCTAATATGATGGCTTCAGGTAAATTAAAGGCTAAAGTAGAAATAGTCAACCACGAAAATAAACGCTATAGGGAACCAGAAGGTCCTTCGGGGTCAAATAGATACACTGATGACAGAGTAGAGGATATGGCCTGAGTAATTAAAGAATTGTCCAACAAAATATCTAGGATGGAGTTGGACCAAGTTAAAGCTGATTCTTTTACTAAAAAGGACTTCAGGAGAAACCCAAATCCCCCAAATCAACAGAGACAAATAAAGAACGAGGATAAAAAAATACAAGCTCCACTAAAAAATGAAAATTTTATAGGAGCAAACGACCTCCAAGATTTCGGAGATTCGGAAGATGAAGTAGCGAATTTCGGTGATGAATGTTCGCAGCCATATCTGACTCGTGAAGACTATGAAAAATCTTTGAATACCCCACAACCATCTAATGAGGATGAAGAAGGTGATCACACTGACCTCTGTGTATCTCAACCAGAAACAAAGATGATAATGGTTGAGTTTCAACCAAAGTATAACCTAAGATCTAAGAGTAAGCCCACCTCAACGAATCAACCTAAGAAAATCCTTCAAAGAAGTCAGGCTTATGAACCTCCTTCGAATGAGTCCTTGTTACCCAGCAACAAAACCAAGGTAGCAAGCGCTCAAGAGTCCGAGGTGAAAAAAGTTGAAACTCAAACACAAGAAATCGAACCAGTAGATAAAGTTACGTCTTCAACTAGGATCGCGAGTGATAAAGCGATCCAGACAAGTAAGTCGGAAAGAAAAAATTCGGAAGTATCAACCAAAGAAACAAACAAGGTAAACACATCTTTCAGTTTTGAAAATGAGTTAAACAAAATTAAGATACCGATTCTTTTGATAGAATTAGCAAAAATTCTCGCTTATCGGAAGAAAATTGCCAAAGCGATGGGTGCCTATGAGCTAGAAAGTCAGTCTGATGTTATAAACCTGGAAGATGACATACCTAACATCACCTTTGGTCCCCATTTTGAAGGGTCCAAAGACCACATCGCTCCCTTTTATATCACCTTGAATGTATATGATCAGTTGCTGCATAATTGTATGTTAGACTCCGGGGCTTCCCATAATGTTATGCCCAAGATTATAATGGACAAGTTGGGTCTCCAGATCACGAGAACTTATGGAAATATGTACTCTTTCGATTCGAGAAAGGTTAAATGTATGGGGATGATAAAATATCTGGTAGTTACCCTGGCTCAGGTCCCGGTCAAGACTATCCTGATGGATGTGGTTATCGCAGATATTCCCCCCAAGTATGGCATGTTGTTATCTAGATCATGGGGAGCCAAGTTGGGGGGTTCTCTACAGTTGGACATGACATATGCCACAATCCCTGTTTTCAGTGGTCAGTTCACTCATTTGTAACGAGAAACAAGATTAGCGTATACAGTCAGTGACCCTCAAAACCCAAATAACTTTCCCATTTACGTTGCAGATCAAGATCTGGGGAATTGCATCTTGTCTTTTGATGATGGTTTGGATGGGTGTCCAAAAGAACTCGATATGAATCAAGAAGAGACAAGTCATTTGACAGAAGATCTCTGTAACACCGGAGTTAGGAAAATGTATTTCGATGGTGCCTTATGTTCTTAAGGGGCAGGTGCGGGAGTGCTCTTAGTGGCTCCCGAAGTTAAATTCATTGTTCCTTTCTCTTACCGACTGCAGTGGGACATAGATTACACTAACAACGTATGCGAATACGAAGCATTGATTTTAGGATTAGAGGCTGTGAAAAGGCTAAATATAAATAATCTGGAAGTTTATGGTGATGCAGAGCTAATAGTTAAACAAATAAACTGGCAGTACCTAGCCAAGCATCCCAGACTAAGAACATACAGAAATTGTGCTTGGGATTTGATGGAGAACTTTTTCTCATCTGTAAAGGTCCATTTTATCCCTCGCACAGAGAATCTACATGCTGACGCATTGGCTAAGGCAGCTTCAACCTTTTCTCCTCCCACGACCGTCAAGCTGAAATATCACATTGAAATCGGATACAAACCCTCTATACCAGACAATATCCGACACTAGCAGGTTTTTGAAGATGACGAACAAATCAAGAAATTTCTTGCAGCAGTAGGTGAGTTCTCTAAAACTCATCCAGACCAAGAGAATCAAAATGACTCGATGTGGATTATGCAAGAAGGGGAAGATCCTAAAACCTTCCGAGAAAAAATAGTGGATCATCGTACGTTGGTCCTTAAAAGCAACCAAATTCCAAAAGGCTTAATTCCTTTAGAAAGACTTTTCGATCAAAACGACGTACCTGTGAAATCCACTTTGCAGCCCCAACTAGAAGAAGTGGAGGACTGTGATATAGGAACTGAGAAAGAATCCAGGATAGTAAAGATATCTAAGTTCCTCCCTCCCAAAGTGAAAGTCCAGTACAGAGACCTACTCAGACAGTTCAAAGATGTTATCGCCTGGTCCTATGATGAGCTTAGAACGTATGACACTTCCATAATCGAGCACAAGATACCTTTGAAGCCAGGGGTCAATCCATTTAGGCAAAAGCTTAGGCAAATTAACCCCATTTTGTTGCCTTTGATTGAAAAGGAAGTTAAGAAACTTTTAAATGCGAAAATAATCGTACCCTTGAGGTACTTGGACTGGGTGGCAAATTTGGTCCCGGGAAGGAAAAAGAACGGAGAAATCAGACTGTGTGTGGATTTCCGAAACTTGAATAAGTCTTCTCTCAAGGATAATTATCCTCTCCCCAAAATGAACCACGTCCTAGAGAAGGTAGTTGGAGCAAATCGAATGTCTATGATAGATGGGTTCTCTGGGTATAACCAAATCGCCATGAACGAGCAAGACAGAGAAAAAACTGCTTTCACCACACAATGGGGTACATTCATGTATGACAAAATGTCGTTCGGTTTGATGAATGCAGGGGCTACATTCCAGCGCGCTATGGATATCACTTTCGTAGGAGAAAGAGACAATTTCGTAGTCATCTACCTCGATGATTTGACGGTTTTCTCTAAAACCGATGAAGAACATTTGATCCATCTAAAACAGACTTTCGAAAAATGCCGCAGGTATGGTCTGTCTTTGAACCCAAAAAAATCACATTTCGCTATGCAGGAAGGTAAGATTTTGGGGCATATAGTATCTAAGGATGGGATCAGGATTGATCCTAAGAGGATTGAAGCAATAGAAACTATAAATATTCCCAGAAACATAAAAGAGATTCAATCTTTCTTAGGTACAATAATTTTTTTACGAAGTTTTATCCCCAATTTTGCTGAGGTTGTCAAATTGATCACAGGAATGTTGAAGAAAGATAGCAGAGTAAATTGGATGACCGAGGCTAAAGCATCGTTCGCGCATATTAAAAAAGTCATCAGCGAGGCACCTGTGTTAGCAAGCCCATATTACTTGAAAGATTTCCTTATCTTCTCGTTTTCTTATGAGCATACTATCGCCGCGGTGCTCCTGCAAAAGGATGATGAAGGATTCGAACGTGTTATCCACATTTTCGGTTATCAAGATGATATTATGATTATGTCATGATAATGGAAGATCAAACTCTTCATTAAGAACTTTTTCTTGAAGAAGGTTACACTTGTCATTTTCTC
>JZKD02S1628832.1:93022-105251 GCA_000966675.3 Picea glauca
AATGGAAATTACAAGTTGGATAGGAACAAGAGGGGCGTGCAACTTAAGATCGTAGATCTGGCACACATGACATTTTTGGACTGCAAGAATGCAATCTTTAAATAATGACAGCCAAAAATAACCCACCCGTAGAATTTTTGGGGTTGTGGCACACCTGGACACATGACTGCCACATGCTCCAGCATGGCAGTCATTAAGAGCTCTCTCGGCTTCCTCATACGTTAAACATCGTCGAAAAATGGAAATGACACCACGACGATAAAGTGTATCGCCAATAATGATGTATTGGCGAGATTGGTATAGAATATGATGATGTATAGTACAAGAGATATCAGGCCAGAAGGTATAGGTTTGGAGATAGATGATGATATCTCTGTACCACAGATCGAAAGAGTTGATCAGAAAAAGGGATTCATCGAGAATCAATTCTTCTATCAAATTCTCAGATTCAGGTGAGGGAAGGTCATAAATCATCTTAACAAATACCAAAGATTTATTAGATTTGGCTTTCTCGAATTCCAAATAAAACTCTTGGAGGATGACAATCTATTTTGAGCATTTTCCCCTCAGCACTTGGTGAGTCAAGATATGTTGCTTCGGGTTACAATTAGAAATAATGGTGGTTTTTTGTAGTAACATGTAGTGACTAAAACATTGGATAGATTGAACAACAGCCAATGCCAATTTCTCCACATGTGAATATTTGATTTCAGTAGGAGACAGACTCTTACTCAAATAGTATACCACATGTTCATCGTGTGAATCGTCCTCTTGTACAAGCACCATAGCAATGGTATTGTCAAAAACAACAAGGTATAAAAAATAATAACAACTATAGTCTAGGGGATATAACAACGGTGTATTAGTCAATGAGTGCTTTAGAGCATCAAAGGTTGTTTGAGCAGTGTCATCCCAAACAAAGAGATACCCCTTTTTTAAGAAGTCGTATAAAACCCTTGGTTAGTTCTGTGTATTTGGAAACAAATCGACATAAGAAGTTTGCCTTCCCTTGCAAACTTTGGATTTGGCGTAAATTCAAAGGAGGTAAATTCAAGATGGATTCGATATTCAAGCGATCAACGTGGATCCCTTGTTTGAACACGATAAAACCAAGGATATGTCCTGATTCCACACAAAATACACATTTATGTGGATTTAAGCGAATATTTTAAAAATGAAACCTAAGAAAAATAGCTCGAAGATGTGCAGGATGATTCTGACACTTCATGGAATGTGTAGGTAACTCATCAAGATAGGGTTGTACAATATGTCGAATGTCATGAAAAGTGTAACACATAGCCTGTTGAAGATTTGCACCGATAGTTTTGAGTCCAAAAGGGAGTTTCTTATAGGCAAAGGTACCCCATGGACAAATGAAAGCAATTTTGTGTTGATCCGATGGTAGTATATTAATTTGATTATAGCCAGAGAAACCATCCATAAAGGAGAAGATTTCACTACCAACACAATCATCAATGATCCAGTCGACGAAAGGGGTTGGTTAGTTATCTTTAGGACAAGCCCTATTAATATCCCTATAATCAATACATACGCGGATCCTACCTTGTTTCTTAGTGACAAGAACAATATTTGAAACCCAATTAGTAAGAGGTACAAGATAAATAAAACCAACTTTAAGAAATATTTTAACTTCCATTTTAATAGTAGCAAGCTTTTGTGGATGAACGGAGCAAAGTTTTTGCCGAACAGGCTTGACTTCAGGATAAGTCTTAATTTCATGAATAACAATATTTGGGTCAATTCCAAGAATCTCCTCGTAATACCAAGCAAATATATCGTGGAAATATTTGAATAGGGTTGGGTAAGTTTGTATTTCATCGGGAGAACAAGAGAAACCTATATGAATGTTTTCCACGATACCAGGTTTGACTGAGATATCAATCGGTATAGTAGCATCTATGTTTCCCAAATTCCCTTCAGATAAAACATCACGATGAGAATTTGCAAATATCGCAGGTAAGATAGGAGTGTCAGGATGAATCTCAATTGTCTTGGGCTTAAGCAAGAAAGAGGAACAATGATGACTATCGTCCCAAGGGGTTTCTTCCAAAGATATGACCTCTAATATACTCTCATCAGTAGGGAAAGTATTGTCAAAGGATTGGGGGACGCCATGGAAATAAGCCAAGAAGAGTGGGAGTATTCATCTAAGACATGACTCATGGGGTCACTTGTGTCAGAAGCAGGCACATAGGTATATCGGATCACTTCATAAGTGATTTCAATCGGACTAAGTGGCATCCTATCATCGTAATTGTCCTATTCATATGGACTGAGTACTACCCAAGGATCATATGAGACAAGGGATTTACTAGTATTATTCGAAATCATGTTGAATTGAGAGACAACTGGAGGAATGTCAGGTGGTGGGAGTGGAAAACTTCCCATCATAGATGAATCTTTCAAAAGACCCACTCAACATCCTCATAGGAAGATGGGGTTTTATCCATAAAAGGAACACTAGCAATGCATGAATCAGAATTAAAAAATGCGAGTTGGTGTACCGTGAATATTTTTGCTTAATGGGGGAAACGTAGTACGCAAAACAAATTAGAAACTATGGCTGACATAACGTAAATCCAACTATGACCTAGTAGAAGATTATAATTGAGCGGTGCATCGACAACTTCTACTTCAATAGTGACTGTCTTAAATTCTAATTTAATTGGTAATGTAGTAAGTACTCCAAACGATTTAAATCCTCTACCGTAAAATGTGTTTAATGTATTAGGTGATTGGTTAATCGATGGAGAACCAATGGCTTTCCAAGAGTTAAGAGACATCACACAGGTTGAGGATCCTTCTTCTATAACAGTATGAAAAATAGTCTTTTGCCATACAATAACTTGAATTTGGAATGCAATTTGGTAAGGGAGCCTTGGAAGATGAGTTTCCAAGTCAAAACTTATCATATTCGCATCACTAGGGTCAATCCCACCAATGGATGACAACAATGCTCGTCGTTGTGCAGGGTAAGTTTGGAGAAATTTGAGGGTGGACATCGTAGAGGGAGCTTGTGGTAAATCTTCTACAATATTGTCGTTTTGAGCAACTCAGGCACGCGGATTAAAAGATGACCTACGGACAACACCTTTTGAAGGAGGTTTAATCACTATGTCAGAACTTGGTCGATCAATTTGTAGAGGACCAGTAGGTGGAGGGGTAGACGTAGAAGAATGCTCAACAACACTTCCATTCGAGGAAGGATAATCTTTGGCTCGTGTTGTGAGTGAAACCTCTTTATCTTTATCGGTTGTACACATAAGCACATAAGAGCTTCCTGACATAGAGGTTTGTTCTGAAGTAACCATTTGAGTCTTCTGAGAGGGAAAAGGATTGGTCAATACAACGGGTGCAATTGAAGTTCCTTTAAGGAAACAATTGGCATCGACACAACGCGGACAATATTTAGTGTAATTATCTTCATCGCAAATGAGACAAGGATATTTCGATTTACGCTTTTCCTTATCTTCGGCAGGTGGAGTTTTCAGCTTTTCCTGTGGTTGGGCGATTTGTTTTGTTTTTCCTTTTCCTTTTTTCTTATTTCCAATTTTAGCAGTTGGTATATATTGAACCATGTTCACCTCAGAAGCATTGCTAGAAGGAGTGACAGGAGTTGTAGTATTTGGAGTAGTCATAGTGGTGGGAGTTGGCTTGGTGTTGGGATTGTGGTAGAAGTATTATTTGTATTCTCTTAATTAATAGAACCAATCACACCATCAGCAGCGTGAGATTTCACAGGAGGTGTTGGGGTTGGATTTGTCGATGAGCGAGGAGCATGAGGAATCATATTGTAGAATGTGTCAGTATGAGAATATACCAAATCAAGATATTGGGCATGACTAATGGCTTGTTCCTTAGTAACTACTCCTCCCATAGAAACATCTTGAGTGATAGGTCCTAGAAGATATTTAGCGAACCATTCATCTAACAATTGATCAGGAATGTGAGATTTGATCAATCGCTTCGCCTTCTCCACTCATTAATATGATCAGAAATATGGGTAGAGGTAGTTTTTTGAAGTGAAGTTAAAAGATCAGTACTTGTTTCATACAGAATAGGTAGTTGAAAATGTGTGAGGAAGGTCATGGCTAATGAATTAAACTCACGGAAAAATCCTCCAAGTAATTCAATGTACCACTTAGTTGCGGTTCTCGCAAGAGTTCTTTGAAAAAGACGTAAGCATACAGAATCATCCATCAATGAATTTGATGAACACCACAGATGGAAAGTCATAATGTGATTATTGGGATCATCTCCTAGTTTACCATCGAACTTTGGAATATCTTATGATAATTTGGCAGGAATAACTGGCCAAAAAGGAGAGTGTGAAATGGGATCATTCATTACTCTAGACAAATCTGGTAAATTGAAAGTGACTAAAAATAGCAATTGTCGGTTAACTTCAGGATACTAGTAACTTTAGGGAGGAAGTCTCGTCGGAATTCTAGTAGGAACATAAGCATATTGTAAAGGTGCATTATAGATTGATCCTATTGTAGGTTGTTTTGGGGGGTTTTGATACATATAAGCAGGATTAACATGTGTCTTAGGCATCCCTCTTTGAGGAGGAATACCCATTTGAACAGGTTGACTCCATGTAGGGTTCACATTTCCTGGAAAAGGTTTCCCAAGATTAAGACCTGGGAAAACTAGGTTAAAAGGTCCATCTTGGGTAGTTCCTGGAAAAAGGGTTAGAGGGACCTATGAGATGGGTTCCTCCACCTGAAGGGTTGACCAAGGTAGTTTGTTCAGGATGTTGTTATGTTCCAAGATTCCAAGATGGTCCTATAACTTTTGAGCTAATAAAATGTTGACCCGTAATAAGGTATTGTCCTCCAACTAAAGGTTTCCCCCCGGCCGGAATTTGTGTCTCAACAAAAAAATGATATCCAAAAATATGTAAACCACTTTGTACTCCAGGAGGGTTTGATGCACTTAGTGAAATCAGGGTAGAAATAGGAATTCATCCACTAAGAGCATTATATCCAGGAGGAAGTGACTAAGAGGTCGAAGAGCTACTAGCTTAAAAAAGTAGAGTTTGTGCAATCATCATGGAGTTTTTCAATTGACTAGGAAGGACAAGACCTGTCCCATTTGATACCTGACCTAAGATAGCTGCAATATTACCTATTTTTCCTATGTGATGACCAAGGAAAAGGTTTTAGGATGTGGTGACCACACTAGTAACAGTAGGTGTAAGTGGTGTAGTAAAAGATGGTTGATTGATACCCAACCTATCAAAAATATCACAACCCAAGGGAGTTCACCATAAAGGATGAACTAGAGTTCTACTTGGATCTGAGATGCCAGAGGTATGAACAAGGGTAATGATTCCTTCAGTTGGACCAGGTTGTCCACCCTCCATGTTTTCTTCTTCAAAAGGCCTTGATGGTAATCTAGGATAATCTTCAGTTACAAAGAGAATTGTTCAGCTGAATTATATTTCTTCCACAAAACAGATTGTTGATATCTTTACTAAACCATTACCAGCAACCCCTTTTAGATATCTTCGTCAAAAGTTGGGGGTTATAACTTCTTTCATTTAAACTGTTCACCTGGTCAGGGGGAGTACTTATTGAATATATGTTGTATTTCTAAGTTGTTCATAGTTGACAGGGGGAGTATGTACTGCAACAGCTCAGGGGGAGCGTGTTTCTTCTTTAACATTGATGTCAAAGGGGGAGAAAGTGTGGTAATTTGAAGGATGCTATAGTGGTATAGTTGGACGTTCTTCAAGGGGTTTCCATCAATGTCAAAGGGGGATATTGTTGTCATGTTTTTCAGACAGAGGCAGAGTATGCATGTTTGTCATTGATGGCAAAGATCAAGACCAGCAGCGCAACGATGATCGCATAGCAAGACCAAAAGCGAAAACTCCAGGAGTCAAGGAAGCAACTCACAACAAGAATGATGAAATTGCGAAATGTGAAACCACGACATTTCAGGGTTTCAGATACCGGGATTTGGAGGTGTCAAGGACACTCATGAAAAGAATGTAGAAACGGCGAGATGTGAAACGTCGAAATACCTTGATCTGACTCCATTTTAGAGTTTTGGATACCAGGAGTTGGAGGTGTCAAGGAAACTCATGACAAGAATGCCAAAACGCCGAAATACATTGATCTTACTCCATTTCGGAGTTTCGGATACCGGGAGTTGGAGGTTTCAAGAACACTCACGACAAGAATGTCGAAATCACGAAATGTGAAACCACGACTTAATCTGAGTCGTTCATCAAAGAAAGATCTGGACCGTTGAATCATCAAGATTGTGGACCAATGATCTGACTCCATTTCGGAGTTTCGAATACCGGGAGTTGGAGGAGTCAAGGAAGCAACTCATGGCAGGAACTCGCGATATGTGAAACCACGAAAAGATCTGGACCATCGAATCATCAAGATTGTGGACTGTTGATCTGACTCCATTTCAGAGTTTCGGATACCGGGAGTTGGAGGATTCAAGCGTCGAGACTCTTCATCACAGGAGTCCCGAAGTTGCGAAATGCGAAATGCCTATCATTTCGGGGTTTGTGACTTGGAGTGTCGAGATACTTCTCCACAAGAATGTCGAAATGTGAAATCACAAAAGCACTTTATGGATACACGCTTGGTCATAATTGTGGGCATGTGAAGGAAGGAGATTGCAAGTTGCAAGGCTCCATTTCGTCATCGGGAGTTGGAAGAGTCAGAGTGACTCACAACAAATTCGTGAAACACAAAATTGCGAAATGCAATTTTGAATAAGGCTATGGTCACAGCCAATGGTCACATCTGCGGAAGATGGAGGAAGGAGCTAGTGCAACCAAGCTCCATTTTGGAGATCGTGACTTGGAGAGTCGAGATACCTCATCCCTAGATCCACGAAACATGAGTCACAAAAGCACCTTCTGAATAGGCGTGTGGTCACCGCCTAAGGCCACATGTGAAAGGAAAGGTGAAAGGTGCCAAAGGCACAAGGCTCAATAGGTTCACAATGTAACTGCTAGAAATGACTGATGGTTTATGTCAGAGGACTCGAAGAGACTTCAGGGTGATCACTAGAGAAGATGAAGATTCTCGAGGCATCTTCCAGTGGCATGAAGATTGCTCATAGAGGCTATTGACAGATGTAAGATTGTTGGAGCCTGGAACTGCAATAGAGGGAATGAGCTCGACTATGACAGAGAAGATGAAGGGTCTCGACTACTGGAGAGGCTAAGGAATCTCAGCATAACACCTAGTGATGACGGACGCATGGGTTTAACCGCCAGAGAAGCTAAAGAGTTGCAATGATGATCAGGCAGAGCACTCGACATGGGGAGAGAATGCAGAAGCATTGTGAATAGAGGATGCAGAAGATGCACAGAGAGAATAAAAATGTAGAATAGAGAAAAGATTAGGAGTTGTTAAGAGTGATGCAGGTGTGTAGAAGGAGGTAGAGTGCAGCAGCTGAAATGCACAGAAGAGGAATGGTGCATAGAAGGGACATGGCGCACAGAGCATAAAAGGCAGAAGAACATGAAGCGTAAGGAAGGGGTGCAGGAAGACACTGATGCAGGTAGAGCAAAGAAGTGTAGCAGAACAGTGATAAGACCGGTAAGCCATTGATAAATAGTGTATCACTATGATAAATTTATATATAGTAAACTTTATATTTTAGGGTGGTTGGGAGGTGCTAGGGAGGATTGTTGTCCTCAGAGGTTCAAGTGGGTGCTTGAACATTTGGAGTTGTAGCTTCCATCTGGTTGCAGCCAGAGAAACCAGGGTGGCAGGGTGGTGCAAGGGAGAACTGTTGTTCTCTGTTATACAGGTTGGTCCATGTGTGACTGGAAGTTGGTGCTT
Source organism: Picea glauca (assembly GCA_000966675.3). NCBI lineage: Eukaryota > Viridiplantae > Streptophyta > Pinopsida > Pinales > Pinaceae > Picea > Picea glauca. Next base: position 100,867 of record JZKD02S1628832.1, read on the forward strand.
CCATCCAGTTGGTGTTGGAACACTTAGGGAGTTGTTGCTTCCTTCTAGTGGGTGCTAGAGAAACCAGGGAGTTGGTGCTTCCTTCTAGTGGGTGCTAGAGAAACGAGAGAGTTGGTGCTTCCTTCTAGTAGGTGCTAGAGAAAACAGAGAATTGGTGCTCTCAGCAAGTTGCAGCTTGCAAAATAGAGGTTGTAGCCTCACAATGAGTTGGAGCTCATATGTATGATAATGTATAGAATGTAAAGATTACTTATCATATCAAGAATAAGAGGTTTTTACCCTTTATGGGCTTCCTCAGGAAATACCTGTCTCTGTATATTTCATATGCATGACTGATGTCGAATGTTCTATTGCTTACCTCTCTGCATTATTGTGATTGTCATTGAGTGCTCTGTAAAGAGTTTAAAATAAGCATAATTGTTTAAACACGATAACAATTGATTCACCCCCCCCCCCTCTCAGTGGTCCAAAAATTGGTATTAGAGCAGGTTCCTTTTATCTAAAGGTAGATCTATAAGCTTAAACATGACAAGTCATGAAGGGACTTCAGCCACTAAGCCTCCTCTGTTTGATGGAACAAATTTTGCCTTCTGGAAGGTTAGAATGAGAACATACCTAATGGCCTTAGGTGTTGATGTTTGGGATGTAGTAGAGACTGGATACATAAATCCTGTTGTGCTAGCTTCCAAGGATGATAAGTTAGATTTTATCTTTAATGCCAAGGGAATGAATGCTATCTTTAATGGACTTCCAAAAGCTGAGTTTGTAAAGGTGATGCATCTTCAAACTGCCAAAGAAATGTGGGATAAACTTATTAGCAGCTATGAAGGAAATGACAAAGTAAAAGATCCCAAACTTCAAACATTTAGGTTGGAGTTTGAACAACTAAAGATGAATGAAGATGAAATAGTTAGCAAGTATTTTTTAAGAGTTGAAGAACTTGTGAATGCCATGAAGGGTCTTGGTGAGAAGATTGAAGAATCAATCATAGTTCAGAAGATTTTAAGATCTTTGCTTGATAAATTTAATCCAAAAGTCTCTGCAATAGAAGAACTAAATGATCTTAAAAATCTGTCCATTGATCAACTCATAGGAACTTTAATTGCATATGAAATGAGAATCAACAAAGATAAATCCATTACTAGAGAAGCATCTTTTAAAGTAGAAAAGAATATTGATTCAAATTTAGATGATATTGAAGCAAAATTTGTGAGAAGATTAAAGAAAGGATAAGGCAAATACAAAGGTAAGCTACCCTTCAAATGTTTCAATTGTGGTAAGATAGGTCATTTCTCAAATAAGTGTCCACACATGAAGAAGGACCAGAACTCTGAAGGTGAAGAGAAGCACAAATCCAAAAGATTTGATAAAAAGAAAAGTTTATGTGTAAACAATGATGACTCCTCAGAAGACACCGATAGTGACTCTTCATGTGAAGATAAGGTAAATGACTTCATGCTTATGGCCAAAGAGGATTATGATAATAAAAGCACATGCGGTGATGATGATGATGATGAAGTTGTGGTTGACTTGGAAAGAAAGTTGATCAGTGCTTTGGAAGAGATTGACAGACTCAGACTTAAGAAGAGAAAGCAAAAACAATTGTTGATACAGTTCAAGAAAGGCATTAAAAAACTTGATGAAGACTTTGCCCTGCTAAAAGTGGAATTATAAGAGGCAAAGAAAATCGAGGACAATCTGAAACAATAGTTATCAGAGAAGAAAGCAAGGTGTGAAGCCTTAGAAGAAGAAGTAGTGAAAACCAGAAAAGAGATGGAGAAGTTTAAGGCATTGTATCACCAAACTCTATCAAGTATTAAAGCTTCAGAATGATTAACCTCCATTCTAAATCAGGAAAGAAACCCAAATTTGAAAGCTGGCTTGGGGTATGAAGAAGGATCAAGTAGTGATCATCCAAGTAATACGAAACCTATCAAGTTTGTCAAATCCTCAAACATTGATAACAGTCACTCTACAGAAACAAAGAAAGAGAATCAACCATCAAGAAGGAATGAAAGAAAAAGTATCAGAACCGAACCTATTGATCAAAGAAACTATCAGCATGGAGGAAATCGACTCACTCGAAGAAGACAATCTTCTTCCAGGTACAAAGGGTTTTTTTATGGATATTGTTTTTTTTGTTCTAACTTTGGTCACAAAGCTATAAATTGTTCTTTAAGATTTAGATATGAGCAATCGAGTTTTTCAAGAAGATTAAGATAGCCAAGCAACAAACAATCACACACTATAAATCATGTGATGACTGGGAGAAGGACACAGGTGAAACACAACAACAGTTATGAGCATAACAATCGTTATGATTTGTTATTAAGTGAACCAGAATGTTACAAATACCATAATTATGGACATAAAGTTGCAGACTGTCGCTTAAGAAACTATAAGCCAGATCTAAATCCAGCTGCTGAAAATTTCAAGCTTTGGAAGAAGAAAGAAGATGACCAGTGCAGATTAGTGTTATCAGCCCAAAGACAAAAGAATCCCTGGTATATTGACAGTGGATGTTCCAAACATATGACTGGAGACAAAAGTAAGTTTCTAACTCTAAGTGAAAGCAAATCAGGGAATGTAACTTTTGGAAACGATGCACCAGGAAAAATAAAAGGTAAAGGAATGGTAAGTTTGAGTAATGGCAAAGGAAAATCTCAAGATGTGTTGTTTGTAGATGGTCTAAAACATAATCTACTAAGTGTCAGTCAAGTTTGTGACAAAGGATGTGAAGTTGTTTTTACTTCTAAAGACTGTAAAATAAAGTCTTTGAGTTCAAGACAACTGGTTGCAAAAGGGATAAGAACAGAAAACAATGTCTATGTGTTAAAAGAAGAAAAAGAAGAATGCCACTTAAGCAAATATGATGAAAGTTGGTTGTGGCATAGAGACTTGAACACCTAAATTTTGATCATATAATCAAGCTCAGAAACAATGGGGCAGTAAAAGCTCTTCCAAAGATATCAAAGCCATACGACTCTGTTTGTAAACCTTGCCAGATAGGAAAACTTACTCGCACTCAGTTCAAATATAAAAACTTTCCTTCAATAGAAAAACCTCTCCAGTTAGTACTTATGGATTTATGTGGACCATCAAGGAAAGAAGGTACAAGAAAAGAAAATTATGTTATGTTGATTATTGATGATTATTCTAGACTAGCATGGGTTGCCTTTTTGAAGGAAAAATCTGAAGCATTTGAAAAACTCAAAGTGTTTAAGGCTCTGACTGAGAATCAAACAGGAAAAAGATTAAAGGAAGTAAGGTCTGATAGAGGATGAGAGTATAGTTCATGGAACTTCAAAGAGTTCTATGATAAACATGGGATCAAAAGAGAGTACACAATTCCAAGGACTCCGCAACAAAATGGAGTTGTTGAGAGGCAGAATAGATCAGTACAGCAAATGGCAAGATCAATGATGAATGAAAGGAACATACCTCGGACATATTGGGTGGAAGCAATTCATACAACTATTCATTTCCTTAACAAAGCTCACCTCAGGCCACATAGTGACAAGACTCCTTATGAACTATGGTTTGGAAGACCTGCTTCAATCAAGCATTTTAAAGTCTTTGGGAGTAAATGTTATATCAAGAACAATGATGAAAATATTGGCAAATATGATGATAGGGCTGATGAAGGTATCTTCTTGGGTTATGCTACAAACAATAAAGGGTACAGATGTTACAATAAGAGGTTGCATAAACTAGTTGATTGTATAAACATGAAAGTTGATGAAGAAATCCCGATCAGAAATGTAAGCAGTGCTAAACCAAACACAAAAGATATAGTTGAAGATGAATATGAATAGGTCCAAGGATCAGAAAGAGAAGAATCTAAATCAGATGTAGATACAAATACTCAGGCTAACATAAATCAGCAGAAAGAAACAAACTCACCTCTCAGAATTGTTAGAAAGAATCATCCTGAAAATCAGATAATTGGGGATATAAATAAAGGAGTTCAGACAAGAAGGAAAATTAAAGAAAATGATTAAAGACTGAGAACAATCTCATGTTGTTTTTTTTTCTATGACTGAACCTAAAAAATTTGATGAAGCCAACCAGCATGATGATTGGATTAGAGCTATGAATGAAGAGCTTGATCAGATTGAGAAGAACAATATTTGGGAGCTTGTCCCTAGACCTAAAGATAAGAATGTAATAGGTTCCAAATGGGTGTTCAAAAATAAAATGAATGAAAAAGGACAAGTTGTTAGAAATAAAGGCAGATTGGTCTGTAAAGGGTATGCACTAGTTGAAGGTGAGGACTTTGATGAAACTTTTGCACCAGTGGCAAGATTGGAAGCCATCAGAATGTTCCTTGCATATTCATGCCATAAGAACTTTAAAGTGTATCAGATGGATGTTAAGTCAGCTTT
>JZKD02S1628832.1:105935-116342 GCA_000966675.3 Picea glauca
GGGTTCAAGAAAGGTATTGTTGACAACAATCTCTACATTAAGTCTGAAGGTGATAATCTACTAGTTGTTTTGGTTTATGTAGATGATATTATTTTTGGTTATACTAATGAATCATCTGTCCAGTGGTTTGCTAACTCTATGCAAACAAAGTTTGAGATGTCCACGATAGGAGAACTGTCATATTTTCTTGGTTTACAAGTAAATCAGAGTTCTGTAAGAATATTTATCTCTCAAGAAAAATATTTGAAAGAGATGTTGAATAAATTTCAGATGGAGGATTCCTCTCCTATTAGTACACCTATGGTGGTTGGTTGCAAGCTCAGTATAGATGATATGTCACCTAATGTTGATCAAAGGACATACCAATCAATGATAGGCAGTCTTCTCTACATCACAGCATCTTGTCCTGATATAATGCAAGCTGTTGGAATGGTAGGTCGTTATCAGTCTTCTCCTAAACAAAGTCACTTGGTAGTTGTCACAAGGATATTCAACTACTTGAAGGGAACAATGACTTGTGGTCTGTGGTATCCCATAAATCAAAATTTTCAATTAACTGCTTATTCAGATGCAAATTGGGCAAACTGTGTTAATGAGAGAAAAAGCACCAGTGGAGGAGCATTCTTTCTGGGTGACTCATTAGTAGCATGGCTTAGTAAAAAGCAAGGATCTATTTCTTTATCAACTACAGAATCAGAGTACATTGTTGCTGCTACTTGTTGCACTCAGATTTTGTGGATGATCAAAACTCTTGCAGATTTGAAGGTAAACTATATTGATCTGATTACAATTCACTGTGATAACACTAGTGCCATTAGTGTCTCCAAGAATCCTATTCTTCATTCCAAGACTAAGCATATTCCAATAAAATACCATTTTCTCAGAGAACAAGTTACAAACAGAATTGTTCAGCTGAATTATATTTCTTCCATAGAACAGATTGTTGATATCTTTACTAAACCGTTAGCAGCGACCCCTTTTGGATATCTTCCTCAAAAGTTGGGGGTTATAACTTATTTCGTTTAAACTGGTCACCTGGTCAGGGGGAGTACTTATTGAATATCTATTGTATTTCTAAGTTGCTCATAGTTGACAAGGGGAGTATGTACTGCAACAACTCAGGGGGGAGCGTGTTTCTTCTTTAACATTGATGTCAAAGGGGGAGAAAGTGTGGTAATTTCAAGGATGCTACAGTGGTATAGTTGGACTTTCTTCAAGGGGTTGCCATCAATGCCAAAGGGGGAGATTGTTGGCATGTTTTTCAGACAGAGGCAGAGTATGTGTGTTTGTCATTGATGGCAAAGATCAAGACTAACAGCGCAATGATGATCACATGGAAAGATCAGAAGTGAAAACTCCAGGAGTCAAGGAAGCAACTCACGACAAGAATGATGAAATTGTGAAATGTGAAACCATGACATTTCGGGGTTTCGAATACCGGGAGTTGGAGGTGTCAAGGACACTCATGACAAGAATGTCGAAACGGCAAAATGCGAAATGTCGAAATACGTTGATCTGACTCCATTTCGGAGTTTTGGATACCGGGAGTTGGAGGTGTCAAGGACACTCACGACAAGAATGTTGAAACGCTGAAATACGTTGATCTGACTCCATTTCGGTGTTTCGGATACCGGGAGTTGGAGGTGTCAAGAACACTCATGACAAGAATGTCGAAATCGTGAAATGCGAAACCACGACTTAATCTGAGTCGTTGATCAAAGAAAGATATGGAGCGTTGAATCATTAAGATTGTGGACCGTTGATCTGACTCCATTTCGGAGTTCCGGATACCGGGAGCTAGAGGAGTCAAGGAAGCAACTCACGGTAGGAACTCGCGATATGCGAAATCACGAAAAGATCTGGACCATCAAATCATCAAGATTGTGGACCATTGATCTGACTCCATTTCGAAGTTTCGGATACCAGGATTTGGAGGAGTCAAGAGTCGAGACTCTTCATCACAAGAGTCCCGAAGTTGCAAAATGCGAAATGCCAATCATTTCGGGGTTTGTGACTTGGAGTGTCGAGATACTTCGCCACAGGAATGCTGAAATGTAGGAATGCCGAAATGCGAAATCGCGAAAGCACTTTATGGATAAACGCTTGGTCACAATTGTGGGCATGTGAAGGAAGGAGCTTGCAAGTTGCAAGGCTCCATTTCGTGATCGGGAGTTGGAAGAGTCAGAGTGACTCACAACAAATTCGTGAAACGCGAAATTGCGAAATGCAGTTTCGAATAAGGCTGTGGTCACATCCAGTGGTCACATCTGCGAAAGATGGAGGAAGGAGCTAGTGCAACCAAGCTCCATTTCGGAGATCATGACTTGGAGAGTCAAGATACCTCATCCCCAGATCCATGAAACGCGAGTCACAAAAGCACCTTCTGAACAAGTGTGTGGTCACCGCCTGAGGCCACATGTGAAAGGAAAGGTGAAAGGTGCCAAAGGCACAAGGCTCAATAGGTTCACAGTGTAACTACTAGAAACGACTGATGGTCTATGTCAGAGGACTCGATGAGACTTCAGGGTGATCGCCAGAGAAGATGAAGAGTCTTGAGGCATCTTCCAGTGGCATGAAGATTGCTCATAGAGTCTATTGATAGATGTAAGACCATTGGAGCCTAGAACTGCAATAGAGGGAATGAGCTCGACTGTGACAGAGAAGACGAAGAGTCTCGACTGTTGGAGAGGCTAAGGAATCTCGACATAACACCCAGTGATGATGGACACATGGGTTTAACTTCCAGAGAAGCTGAAGAGTTGCAATGATGATCAGGCAGAGCACTCGACATGGGGAGAGCATGCAGAAGCATTGTGAATAGAGGATGCAGAAGATGCACAGAGAGAATAAAAATGGAGAACAGAGAAGAGATTTGGGGTTGTTGAGAGTGATTCAGGTGTGTAGAAGGAGAAAGAGTGCAGCAACTGAAATGCACAGAAGAGGAATGGTGCATAGAAGGGACATGGCGCACAGAGCATAAAAGGCAGAAGAACATAAAGTGTAAGGAAGGGGTGCAGGAAGACATTGATGCAGGTAAAACAGAGTAGTGATAAGACCGGTAAGCCATTGATAAATATTGTATCATTGTGATAAATTTATATATAGCAAACTTTATATTTCAGGGTGGTTGGGAGGTGTTAGGGAGGATTGTTGTCCTCAGAGGTTTAAGTGGGTGCTTGAACACAGGGAGTTGTAGCTTCCATCTGGTTGCAGCCAGAGAAACCAGGGTGTTAGGGTGGTGCAAGGGAGAACTGTTGTTCTCTGTTATACAGGTTGGTGCCTGTGTGACTGGAAGTTGGTGATTCCATCAAGTTGGTGCTGGAACACTTAGGGAGTTGTTGCTTCCTTCTAGTGGGTGCTAGAGAAACCAGGGAGTTGGTGCTTCCTTCTAGTGGGTGCTAGAGAAACCAGGGAGTTAGGGCTTCCTTCTAGTAGGTGCTAGAGAAAACAAAGAGTTGGTGCTCTCAGCAAGTTGCAGCTTGCAAAACAGAGGTTGTAGCCTCACAATGAGTTGGATCTCATATGTATGATAATGTACAGAATGTAAAGATTACTTATCATATCAAGAAGAAGAGGTTTTTACCCTTTATGAGTTTCCTCAGAAAATATCTGTCTCTATATATTTCATATGTGTGACTGATGTCAAATGTTTTATTGCTTACCTCTCTGCATTATTGTGATTGTCATCGAGTGCTCTGTAAAGAGTTTAAAATAAGCATAATTGTTTAAGCACAATAACAACTGATTCACCCCCCCCCCCCCCCCTTTTTCCAACAACCTACAAGAAACACAAGCCAACAAACGTGAAAGAAACATTTATAATTTGATGTAGCCTATGCAACTGATCAAGGATATATGAAACACAAATAATTAAATAAAGACAACCTTTGTGGGAAAGAAACTATATTACTGTATTAATGATAAATGAAAATAGATTACAACCACAGTTGCCTTGATGTTGTAAAGCTCCTTCCAACAATCTCACTACTCCAATACCCACAATGCATCCATGAAATCCATCACCATCAACTGAATCCTTAAGCTAATATTGAATTCCTCAAAGCCAAAGAATTAATAACAATCCTCCAACAACAAGCCAGGAGAAAAGCTATCAATCATTTACTATTAGCCTTTCCTCATGAGAGAAGCCTCATTTTACATATTGAAAAGGAAAAGGGTGAAGAGGTAAGGATCCCCCAAGACCATGAGTACGGGTGAGATCCAAACCGATCGGAGAACACCTCATCTCGAAGCTTCTCTTTTAGAATATTCTTGAAACCCATCGTTTTCTCCCCTTTTAAGCAGTGTCGCAACCTGAGACATTATCGCATCCTGCAGTGGTGCAACATGCGACACTTGAGGGTGTCACACCCTATAATGATGAAAGTTGTGACACTCTCTTAAATTAAGGATTTAAAGGCCCTAACAACATGTGTAACCCTTTTTGCATATTTTCCTTCTCTCAAAGTAAGGTTCTTCAACAATCATAGCTTGTGTGCTCCAGATGATACAGGATGAGTGAACATCGTCAGTTGTGTAACAATTGCATACCTTAAAATACTTGATTTCCCTTTAAGAAACATCCTTATCTTTCACTTTATTCCTCCTTCATATGCATCCCTTCTCCTGTAGATATTCCTACCAATAGGTTAGTGAATGGAGCGTTTCTTATTTCACACAAGTAGAAATGATTGGGGTAATTTACCAAGAAAATATATCCTATTATTTTGTAGTCTATGCATACAATACCTACATGACTAGGATTTATAAAGACTCGTTATAGTGAATGTGTAGGTTCTTGCCTCTCATCTTACTGTCTCTACTCATCCTTGTCTAAAATGTTTGTACTGAAGAAAACATAACTACAAAATTCTAAAACTAATTCTTTTAACATTTCCCTGGCAACAATGCCAAAAATGTTAAGTGATTTATATGTATAAATCCTGGTATATTTTATTATCAATCTGGAGTACGTAAACTTGTGAAATGAAAAAACAATATGTGCATAGTTAGATTATTTGTTGTATGACCTATTTAGAATACTTAATGTTTATCCGACTTATGAAATCAATTTCATGAAATAAATGGAACAAAAGACAAATTCATCATTGAATTATACCTTACTATATCCATGAGTGTTGTAAATCAAGTTGTCGTTAAGTATTCAATCTTCAAGATCCGAACCTTCTACAATAATACTCCATTTGGTATATTTTGGAACAATATTCAACGAATGAATACTTAGCTAGAATCCAAAGAGATAAATAAATTCAACTACAGAAATGAAACACACCACACTTTCTAAATTGAAAGCAAGCTTAATCACTCATAGAAAAGATCATGTACTTGAACACCAATCATGTTATTGGGACCCTGATGTCACCAAGTTATATGTTGACATGATTTAGGCACTTTGTCTTTCCATGGATCATTGCTCCCATTGTTAGCAAGATTTGATAAAAGGAAACACACTTGCATAAAGAAAAATAATCATTGTGAAAAGAAAATACTCTTGTGATGAATAAATAAAAGGCAATCTACACTAATCATCTTTCCATCCTTCTAGAGCAAGCCCGTACTCTATAAAATAGAACGTTGATGTTAATCTAAAGCATAGCTAAATTAATCTAATTACAAAATACATAAATTATAAATCTACAATCTACAATGAAACAAGAACATATAAAATCATAATTTATTCCATCATTATTTTGGCGTCACTCTAAGAGTCCCCCTTAGAATGGAGAAGGCATTGCTATTTATACATAAACTTGCTTTAAAAATGAAATAACAAATAATAAATTAAGATCCACTAATTTCTCCAAGATCCACAAGTTTCTCATGTGGTTACAACCATTTGCTAAAAATTAGCTCATAATATCTTCCAAGATCTTCACAACTGATCTCATCAAAACCTCCAATATTCTTTCCATATCCAAGATATTTGAATGATCATCCCAAATCCTCATCAAATCTTCAATGGTTGACGAGGAAATTCGAAGTTGGTTGTACATATTTGGAGAAAGTGGTAAAAACTACATTATTACGGGAATTGCTTTTTTCCAGTAATTACTGGATTTGCCTATCATTTTTCCTGTAATTACTAGCAAACTAACACAATTTTAAAATATAAGTGAGAATATGTTATTTTTCTAATATTTAATCATAAATTCACTTGAAATACAAAAATAAATGCATTGGAAAATATTAAGCCTAACATTACATATATGCATAGAAATGGAGTAAAACAGGGTTACAAGAAAGCGAAAAGGGATAAAAGTCAAGGGAAAAGGATATGAAAAGATGGTAAAAGGATGTGAAAAGATGATAATTTTTGTGACTCAACAGTCCCTCCATGAGAGATGGAACAGATTCAAAATTCAAGGATAGGACTAGACCATTCAAGTGACATACACACTCTAGAGTAATTCATAGAAGCATTTTCCTCGCTCTCACCACATGATCAAGACTTATTGTTTGATTTATACCAATTTAATTTCTTGATGTGTGAAAATTTAAGATGCAATCCAAATCCGTATGTCGGAAAAATCCAACTTAGGGATTTCTCCTCCTTCATCCACAACTAGAATGTATCGAAAGAAGCCTCGACCCTTTATGAGAGGGAAGAAGTTAGTTCTAGTCTCATCATCATAGATGTGTATCCTTTGCCCATGGTTGTTCAATAAGATTATTATATACTTTTGGATGACTCAAGGACCATAGTGGGGATAAGACAAAACCAAATACTAGATATTGTTGATTATGAGGACATTGTTCAGAACTATGCCTTAGAAACCATGTTGGATTCACATGAAAGATGGGTGGGTTTGCTAGAATTTTTTAGGGAGAGAGACCCTATTGCATACCCTCTCTTCAACCTTGCCTTAGCCATGGTAGAATTTTATGTCAAATCTATGAGGAGGAATGGTATTAGATGGTTGGGAATGCGATTTCACTTCCCCTCTTCTGGTGCCCTACCCGAACCTACAAGACATCATCACATTGGGAAGAGTTCACAAAAATTACAGAGTGGAGTCGAGTAGACAATACCTTTGGATTTTACACATCAAAGGAATTTGGTCACCCAGCATACAACTCAAGTGACATTCTTGCGTGGATTTCGAAAAGAAAATGGCAATTTGCATGGAGACATGCAACAATTTTGGAAGGGGGGAACAATGGGCTCCTAAAATGATACACTTATTTAATATCTTTACCTACTTTTTCTAATATATTACCCTCCTTAAAGCATGTAATTATTCCAAGAAGTGTCTATGTCATAAATATTTGGCTCTTAGGCCTTTTCCAAGTATTTTGGATTGATCTCTAGTCTTATCTTGTTTATAGCAATCTTAAGATGTTTTTATTGTTATCTTTGATTTGTTCTAGACTGGGTATCTTTACTACATCATAAAATATTTGTGAGAGATTGCATATGTTCCTTTTGATCATAGGAGCGTTGGGCAATATATTTTGAAAAGGTTATTAAGGAATTATTCGACAAACACATGTGAGACACGATAGACAAAGGAATCGGCCTATCCTAAAACATAGTAGATAAATATAGCCACCATGAAATGACCTTGGCATATTCAAGGGAGTTTTGGATATATATTTAATGACTTAACAAACATGGTAACATAATTTAACTGCATACCCACCTCCAGCATGATTCCAAAATTGTGTCTTGCCATCCACACAACGAGATTCCTCAACACAATGTCTTGGCACCTGCAGGGTTGTATTTACTATCAGCATAATTCCAATGCTATGTTTTGGCATATGCAATCCATATATCAACAATAAATCTCCAAGGACAAAGGATGAAGTGACCAATAATCAACCACATGCTTCCTCCAACCTCAACAAAAAGAATAAGGGATACTTCACAAGTTTATTTTGCAAAACTAGTTATTTGTCTTAGATCGGTTGTATCGTTGTTACATACTCTAAAAGGGTATAAGCTCAACTATTATGTATGTGAAAAACTTTGCATTTAAGCACGACTATTATGGATGAATTGTAATCATTGATACTTTATTAATATAAAAAAGTTTGAGTTTTCTGCCATTTTCAAGGCACATTAGCAATCTATTTTAGCTTTTAGATAGCTTGGAACTTTGACGAAGGGCCCACCCATGAGGTAATAGTGCTTTCCTCTTTTCCTTTCTTTCGTTATTTTTCTTTCAGCATTAGATTGAATTTTGATTATTCTAGTGTTACTTATAGCATTCTTTTTATTGTTTTGAACTATGGATGAATATGGGTGATAGAATATTCATCTAGATCTAGTTTCCAGAGCAACAGATGTTGTAGGGATCATGCAATTTGATTGTCCTTATAAATGTATTATTGGAGAATCCATAAACTAAATAGAGATTATATTTGTCAAAGATATCATACCACAACTTTATTTTTCATTATTTCACTTTTTCTTGCATTCATTGAAGTTTAATTTCATTTATCGAATTTGGTAGCCCTGGAATAAATTCATTTTCTTATCATTGAACAACGAGTACCATAGTGCATAGACTTATTACACATTATTAGGATCAATCAATACAAGTGCCCTATTTTTTACAAACAATACGGTGTGTCTCACTAGCATATTGAACCCCAGGTTGATAGATAAATGTATAAGTGTTCTTAGTCAAAATAGAAAACACACAAAATCATTGTCACCCCTTGAAGGCGAATACTATGTTAAAGAAAGGGTCAACTGACACTTCCTTAGGTTCCTTCTCAACAAGAATATCATTCTTAAGGAAAGGTTAGTGGACCCTTCACTGAGTTTGTCCTCCATGAGAATATTGTGGTTAAGGAAAGGTCGAACAACCATTCACTAGGCTCCCCCTCTATAGAAATACTATGTTGTAAGAGGGATTAACTGACCTTTTCCACGTGTAACCCTTACTATGATGGAGAAATGGTTGGTTGACCCTTCCCTCACATACCGATCTACAAGAAATATATGGTCGAGAAGTGTCAACCAACCCTGTCCCAGGACCCCCTTTATGAGAATTCTACATTGGAGAAAGGGTTGGATGACCACACTCTGAGCAACCCCTCTATGAGAATTCTATGGTTGAGAAAGTTTTGACCAACCCTTTCTCAAGACCCAATTCAATGGGAATACTATGTTGGAGGAATGGTCAACTAACCCTTCCCTAGGCTACCACTCAACATGAATTCTATGTAGGAGGAAAGTTCGATTGACCGTTCCTTGAGATCCTACTAAAAAATAATAGTATGTTGTTTAAAGGATCATATAAACCTTTCCTTAAATCTCTATCGATGGGAATATTGTGATACAAAAAGTGTCGATTGCAACTTCCCTAGACCACTTCAACTAAAATAATTTTGTGGGGGAAGGATCAACTGACCTTTGCCTAGGCTACCCCTTGACATCAATGTCATGTTGAACAAAAGGATGGTTGACACTTCTAAGGGACACCGTCATCGAGATATTGTGCTTGGGGAAGGGTATTCTTACCCTTCTTGGGGTTTCCCCTCAATGATAATACCATGTTGGAGGAAACGTCGATGGATAGTTCCTTGACCTCCCTTCAAATAGAATATTATGTCGATGGAAGGGCCAATTGATCCTTTCCATGGTTCTCTCTCAATAGTAATACTATATTGGAGGAAGTGTTGGTCAACTCTTGTAAAGGCCCTCTTCATTGAGAATATAAATCTGGAGGAAGGATCAACAAACCCTTCCTTGAGTTCATGATCGACTAGAATACTGTGTTGGAGGAAGGAATGGCTAACCCTTCTTTGGGATCCCACTTGAACATAATTCTATGATAGAGGAAGAATTTACTAACCCTTCCCTAGGATACCCCTTGACGAGAATTATATGGTGGAGAAAGGATCGACTAATATTGCCCGATATCCCCTTCATCTAGAATATTATTCTACAGGAATGTTCGAAGGACCCTTACTCAGCCTCACCCTTGACAATAATTCTATACTTGATGAAGGATCGACCATCCCTTCCCCAGGCCCCCCTTTGAAAATAATATTATTCTAAAGGAAGGGTTGACCAACCTTTCCTCAAGATCACCCTTGACAATAAATTATGTTGGAGGAAGGATCAACCAACCCTTCCATGTGACCCCTTTATGAGAATAATATTATATAGGATGGGTCAACTGACCCTTCCATGGCCTCCCCCTTGATAAAAATTCCATGTTGGAGGAAGGGTCAACCAACCCTTTCACTATCTCAGACTAAATGGGAATACTCTGATGGATGAAGGGTCGATTAACCCTTCCCAGGACTGCCCCTCTACAAGAATACTATGCTCTACATGAATACCATGCTAGAGGATGCATCATACTAAGGCATCCCTTTGATGAGAATACTAACATGGAGGAAGGGATATCTGACCTTTCCTTTGGATCC
>JZKD02S1628843.1:0-31703 GCA_000966675.3 Picea glauca
AGTGTGGATAGTGTATCCAAATATTTGTCATACATACATTTTTTTGACTCCCTGTGGATGAGTGCATATAATGGCCTCATAAATTCTTCACATATATTCACATAAATACTAGTATATTGATATTCCCACAACACTTTTTAGTAAACATGAATCGGGGGATGTTTGGGAAAAGACAAGTAAAACTAACATTTTGAAAAGCCATACCTAGGGCAATGTATCCTGTTGATCCTTTCAAAGAAACTGTTGAAGTAAGTGACTCAATAGAGGTTGAACCCATTCATTTTGCAATCCCAAAATCTGTTACATGGCCTGACATGTCTTCATCTAGTTGGCCTCAAGTGAGTTCCCTTCTAAGTTTAAGCCTTTGACTCTATATGAAAATCACTCATTTATCTTTGTTGACCTTGCCTCAACTAGTTTGTCAGTGATTGGAACTTGACTTGTTGAACCAACTTGATATGTCACTTGGTCTCTCTACATCACAAATATGAGTTGATCAATCTGCCCCTTATAATACGAGTTGATCAATCTGTCATTTAAGAAGAATGCATATTTGTTGTTTGCCTTTTGTCATCCTTGTATCTTACACAATTATCATTACTAGAATTGAAAGGGGCATTCTTCTTAACTGCTCGCTCATTCGATGGACTATAGGTACAACCAAACAGGTATTTGTCATATCTGTCTTCGTCAAGCAAGGAAAATTCATGTAGACAGAGAGCAACTAGAGGTGAGAATATTAGAAGAAAATTCCATAGACGCATGGAATTTTTTCTTGCTGAAGTGGGGTCCTTCTCTTATGATGCTAAGAGAATAGACGACATCAAGGTGCCCTTGAGGTACAAACATTTAGTGAAACGATGGGTAACCAAGGACATTCCTCAAGTAAACATTGATTTTTGTCTAGACGAGAGGATATATCGCATTGCTCCATCATCGTTACATGGCTTGGGGCTATTTTCCATGGATGGCATAAAGGTTTTTGATGGCGGAATAAATNTCATGTGTAAATACACCAAGGAATAATTCAACCTGGATGCCCAATTTGTCACTAAATTATGTGTGCAGGGAACTAAATTGAAATGGTTTAAGTTATTAATAGATCAATTCTTTCAAGCATGTGCTAATCCCCACACATAATCCACCTAATTCATCTTTGGCTATCCATTGGTTGCTTTTGGGATGTGGAAATGGAATCCCCTGTAGAGAATATAACTTCATCCCATGCCCAATCAACAAATTCTTTCATTGTAATTTAATGCTTCGAAGAGTTGGAAGGACACTAAGAATGAGGCCCCTTTCAACAAATGGTATGACTAGATGATTTTACTAAACCCATTTTGTGAATCCCATAGATGCTACAAGTGAATAAATTTTGGTTTGGTATGAACATGGAAAAAACATTTATGCGGCCATGAGGGACTAATGTTGATAAATTCCATGCCATTTATTTTCCCTATTACTTGATAGAATCATCTTTTGATAAATTCCATGCCATTTCTTTGCCCCATTTCCAATTGCAACAACCAATCCATCTATGCCTTTGCTGAAGCTTGAGCCAACCGATGATTTTCTCTGGGATCTTGTAGAATTTGGAAACCGGAATGGGTTGGTCAGTGTTGAAGAAACCTTCAGTGCCTTTTATGAAATTGAGAAAAACAATGCCTCGCCTCTTTTCAACAATATTTTTTTTTTTAAATATTCAGGTTTGTCAGTCTTCCAACTACTACAGGTCGAACTTCTGACGGGAAATGCTCCCAGAAAAGCATCGAAACTACAACATGCTCATCGGTCGCGTCGGTGGGATAGCGTCAAAATATTCATCGGTAGACCGACGGACGTCGTCGGTATTTTTTCGGTTGTCCTTTGAAATTAAATTTTTAAAGGTCGTCGGTCGTCAGACGTTAGGGGAGTCGGAATACCGACAATAGTCCAACGTCGAAAAAACCACGGGATATTTTTCGACGCCTGTCAATCCCTCATAAGCGACGGTTGAGTGACATCAAATGTCGGGGGTACGACAATAGTGCGTTGGAAATTCTGTCCATTTATAGTAGTGAATTTGAGTATATCATCTATAAATTACACCAAGCACAAACACATCTATAGTTTCATGGGAAGAGATACATCAAATAGTGGACACATGTGATGCACCCTAAGAAGCTATAGGTATTTAGTCTAATCCCTAAGTCTTGGAACATCCCTGATGAGCTAAGGAGATAAATGAAGATGTGGTATGTGGCGCATAAATTATTTTTAAGACACTCTCCTTAATTAGATATGTTTTCACTTTATTGGAACTCATATCCATTATGTCACATAGATAGAGTAAAGACAACCAAAGAAATAAGTAAATCATAGCCCTTTGAGGGAATAAATACAAGGCTTTATGTATTCTCTTAATAGAAAAACTCTAGAGAATATATAAGGATCCCAAGGCACTCTCCTTAATTGGATATGACTTCACTTGGTTGCGAGATCGTATCATGCTAGTAACTAGAGTAAAGAGAAGATATAAATCCAGATTTTAGTATTTATATAAGATACCTATAGACGTTCTCTTTTAATATTCCAAGGAAATTGTTTTTTAATTGTGAGTATCATGTAAATAGCGTAAAGATGAGGTACAAAGTTGCTTGAACACCAAGAGAGGACTCAAAAATTTCCTTGGATAGTCATGTATTTAGGTAATATTTTTATACACAAAGGGTATCTTTTAAGACTCATGTCATGTTGATAACTAGAGAATGAATACAAAGAACAAAACTCAATAATTTGGTATTTAGGTAGATTTCTCATTTACTTCTAAGACTATGGAAATTTCAAATACTCTTAAGATAATCAAACCTCTTGTATTTTTTCACAAGTGTGTTCAATCAAATTTTAGAGAACCCTAGAAGAACCAAGGTACCACAATTACAAAAAAAAAGAAGGTATCCTTCAAAATATCAAATGTTGTCGCAAGGTTGGTTGATCAAAGTGATGATAGTGATGATGGCTTAGATGACTTGTGTTATCTCACCTTCAAAAAAACATAAGGGGAGATAAATTTGAAGGATACAATTGATCAGTCACATTGAAAAATATATTAGGTACAATTGAGATTTAAAAATCTAAACATAGTCTTTGAAGAAAAACCAAGGATATCATCATTTGGGGAGTATTGGGATTAAAATATAGTTTAAGAACTAGAAGCATTAGTAGAAGTATACATGAACCTTCTTCTAAAAAATTATATAGAGATGAAAAAGATCAAAGGAGGCTTAGGTGAAATGAATATAAAACTAATATATGGAACCAATCCCATCAAAAAGAGGCCCTATAGACTAACCTCAATGTCAAGAAAAAAATGAAAGAGGAAATCAGTAAAATGTTAGTAGTTCATTTAATCTTCCCAATAGNTCATGTGTAAATACACCAAGGAATAATTCAACCTGGATGCCCAATTTGTCACTAAATTATGTGTGCAGGGAACTAAATTGAAATGGTTTAAGTTATTAATAGATCAATTCTTTCAGGCATGTGCTAATCCCCACACATAATCCACCTAATTCATCTTTGGCTATCCATTGGTTGCTTTTGGGATGTGGAAATGGAATCCCCTGTAGAGAAGATAACTTCATCCCATGCCCAATCAACAAATTCTTTCATTGTAATTTAATGCTTCGAAGAGTTGGAAGGACACTAAGAATGAGGCCCCTTTCAACAAATGGTATGACTAGATGATTTTACTAAAACCATTTTGTGAATCCCATAGGTGCTACAAGTGAATAAATTTTGGTTTGGTATGAACATGGACAAAAAATTTATGCGGCCATGAGGGACTAATGTTGATAAATTCCATGCCATTTATTTTACCTATTACTTGATAGAATCATCTTTTGATAAATTCCATGCCATTTCTTTGCCCCATTTCCAATTGCAACAACCAATCCATCTATGCATTTGCTGAAGCTTGAGCCAACCGATGATTTTCTCTGGGATCTTGTAGAATTTGGCAACCAGAATGGGTTGGTCAGTGTTGAAGAAACCTTCAGTGCCTTTTATGAAATTGAGAAAAACAATGCCTCGCCTCTTTTCAACAATGTTTTTTTTTTAAATATTCAGGTTTGTCGGTCTTCCAACTACTACAGGTCGAACTTCTGACGGGAAATGCTCCTAGAAAAGAATCTAAACTACAATATGCTCATCGGTCGCGTCGATGGGATAGCGTCAAAATATTCATCGGTAGACCGACGGACGTCGTCGGTATTTTTTCGATTGTCCTTTGAAATTAAATTTTTAAAGGTCGTCGGTCGTCAGACGTTAGGGGAGTCGGAATACCGACAATAGTCCAACGTCGAAAAAACCACGGGATATTTTCCGACGCCTGTCAAGCCCTCATAAGCGACGGTTGAGCGACGTCAAATGTCGGGGGTACGACAATAGGGCGTTGGAAATTTTGTCCATTTATAGTAGTGAATTTGAGTATATCATCTATAAATTACACCAAGCACAAACACATCTATAGTTTCATGGGAAGAGATACATCAAATAGTGGACACATGTGATGCACCCTAAGAAGCTATAGGTATTTAGTCTAATCCCTAAGTCTTGGAACATCCCTGATGAGCTAAGGAGATAAATGAAGATGTGGTATGTGGCGCATAAATTATTTTTAAGACACTCTCCTTAATTAGATATGTTTTCACTTTATTGGAACTCATATCCATTATGTCACATAGATAGAGTAAAGACAACCAAAGAAATAAGTAAATCATAGCCCTTTGAGGGAATAAATACAAGGCTTTATGTATTCTCTTAATAGAAAAACTCTAGAGAATATATAAGGATCCCAAGGCACTCTCCTTAATTGGATATGACTTCACTTGGTTGCGAGATCGTATCATGCTAGTAACTAGAGTAAAGAGAAGATATAAATCCAGATTTTAGTATTTATATAAGATACCTATAGACGTTCTCTTTTAATATTCCAAGGAAATTGTTTTTTAATTGTGAGTATCATGTAAATAGCGTAAAGATGAGGTACAAAGTTGCTTGAACACCAAGAGAGGACTCAAAAATTTCCTTGGATAGTCATGTATTTAGGTAATATTTTTATACACAAAGGGTATCTTTTAAGACTCATGTCATGTTGATAACTAGAGAATGAATACAAAGAACAAAACTCAATAATTTGGTATTTAGGTAGATTTCTCATTTACTTCTAAGACTATGGAAATTTCAAATACTCTTAAGATAATCAAACCTCTTGTATTTTTTCACAAGTGTGTTCAATCAAATTTTAGAGAACCCTAGAAGAACCAAGGTACCACAATTACAAAAAAAAAGAAGGTATCCTTCAAAATATCAAATGTTGTCGCAAGGTTGGTTGATCAAAGTGATGATAGTGATGATGGCTTAGATGACTTGTGTTATCTCACCTTCAAAAAAACATAAGGGGAGATAAATTTGAAGGATACAATTGATCAGTCACATTGAAAAATATATTAGGTACAATTGAGATTTAAAAATCTAAACATAGTCTTTGAAGAAAAACCAAGGATATCATCATTTGGGGAGTATTGGGATTAAAATATAGTTTAAGAACTAGAAGCATTAGTAGAAGTATACATGAACCTTCTTCTAAAAAATTATATAGAGATGAAAAAGATCAAAGGAGGCTTAGGTGAAATGAATATAAAACTAATATATGGAACCAATCCCATCAAAAAGAGGCCCTATAGACTAACCTCAATGTCAAGAAAAAAATGAAAGAGGAAATCAGTAAAATGTTAGTAGTTCATTTAATCTTCCCAATAGAGGAGTTTGACTAGAGGATAGAAAAAATACTAGGAGAAATAAAAATATTTGTAGATTCATAGAGCCTAAAATAGCTTGTGTACATGAACCATTCCCAATACAATTCCACAATGACGTACTAGACCATATCATAGGAAAAGGTGTTGGACAACTGAGAGGGGGGGGGTGAATCAATTGTTACTGTGCTTAAACAATTATGCCCATTTTAAACTCTTTACAGAACACTTAATGACGATCACAATGATGCAGGGAAGTAAACAATAGAATATTAAACATCAATCACACACATGAAATATACATAGACAGATATTTCCAGAGGAAACCCATAAAGGGAAAAAACTCTTCTTCTTGATATGATAAGTAATATTTATTTTCTTTACATTATCATTCTTATCAGCTCCAACTCCTCTTGAGGCTATAACCTTTGTTTTACAAGCAACAACTTGTTGAGAGCACCAACTCTCTGGTTTCTCTAGCACCCACTAGAAGGAAGCACCAACTCCCTGAGTGTTCTAGCACCAACTGGATAGAAGAACCAACTTCCAGTCACATAGGCACCAACCTATATAACAGAGAACAATAGTTCTCTATTGCACCACCCTGCCACCCTGGTTTTTCTGGCTGCAACCAAATGGAAGCTACAACTCCCTGTGTTCAAGCACCCACTTGAAACTCTGAGGACAGCAATCCTCCCAAGCACCTCCCTAACACCCTGAAATATAAATAATTTCTTTTTACAACTTTATCACAGTGATACAACATTTATCTATGGCTTACCAGTCTCATCATTGTTCTGCTACACTGCTCTGCTCTGCCTGCATCAGTTTCTCTCTCCTCACATATGCTACGCTTTATGTTCTTCTCTCAGACATGCATTTATGCTCCTTTCTTCTTCTGTGATTCATCTCCCTCACATCGCATGCTTCTCCCCTCATGAATCACACTCAACAACAACACCCATCTCTTCTTTGTTCTGCGTTTTTATACTCTATGTGCACCTTCTGCCTCCATCATGCGCAATGCCTCTACATGCTCTTTACAGTGTCACTGTTCTACCCTACAGGTTTTTCACTGCAACTCTTCCTCACTACTGCATAGCTCGACAATAGAGATCATTGAGTCATCTCCTGATGATCATGGAAACTCTTCATATTCTCTAGTGGTTTTGTTCCTTGTGAGTTCATCATTAGTGGTCGTTATGTTGAGATTCCTTAGCTTCTCTGGCAATCAAGACTCTTCATCTTCTCTTTCAGTTACAACCATTCAACTATGGCTTCTTTGGCTTCTATCCCCTTCCTTTGCATGACCACCAGTGGTGACCTAGCGCTTATTCAAAAGACGCTTCCCAATTTCTGTCTAGTGAGTGCTAGCTCCATTTCACGATATGACCTTGGGCTATGAGCTTCATGTGACCAAGAAATTGTGGGCACGTCCAAAGGTGATTTAGACCAAATTTCTTTTCACCCCGCAATTCACCACGAGCCTCCATGCGTCCTTTCTCCAAAAACTGTGGTTTCGATTGTGGCCCGCTTATGAAAAATTAAGGCCCAAGCATGTTCTGACCCCGCAATGGAGCACGATCATCAATCTTACGATAATGACAATGCTCTTGAATGGACGGTTCAGATCTATCCTCTTCAATCGATGGCTCTTCCTTCTTTCCTTTTTCCATGCGCAATCCTTGGTCTCAACGATCAGATGACATGTGTCCCTCCAAACCAATGGATGAGATCGATTTCGCGATCTGGGCTCTGGGAGTTTCAATTCTCAAGTTCTCGTTTTCCCCCGGAGCATTTCACCCAGAGTCCACGATCCAACGATGTGTGTCCCTCTTGGATCAATGGTTGAGATATCCTTCATGTCTCCAGACTTTGAATATATCAATTCTCAAACTCTTGTTCATCCTTCCTTTTCTTTTTTCCCGGAGTTGACAATCCATTGACGCCTGTCCTCTTTAATCCAATGACTATCCTCTGCTTCGAGTCTTTGGCCTTTGGGACTTCAGGTCTTTGGGCGAGTACTAGTGGTAAAACTCCCAAAGAAAAACTCTCATAGTGATGTAACTCTTGTGTCACTCGATGACGTGTCATGAGCAGAGAAGCTGCCACGTGTCACTCAGATTTGTGATTTTCACGTACCTGAAATGCCGAATCAACTTGAAACTTGTCATTGTCTTATTGTGCCACATGTCCTTGCTAACGTAGTCTGCCACCTGTCCTTCCTAACATGGTATTTTGACGTGGTCTGCCATGATCTAACGGTCATTGTCTGATCTTTTGATCTGATGGTTAACGAAACTTCGCATTCCAGGGATTTCAAATCTCAAAATTTCATGAGTGTAAACTCCTCGCATCTCTATATCCTAAGTGAATGTTGTTCGTTTGATCAGGATCTTGGATCGATGGCTTGATCTTTCTGCAGTTCAACTATGCTAGCTTATCCTGTCCTTCCACTCGAAATTGATTCGACGATTGTGATCAAATCGCGACTTTGTGTGTTGGGCGTTTGAACGTGAGCCAACTCTGACTCTTCCAACTCTCGATATCTGAAATACTCTATATCAACGGCACACAACCCTATGTGATCCAACAGTCCATATCTTATCGGGACTTTGTGTTTCACAAAGTTGGAGGACTACTCACCTCCCTTCTCTTGACTCTCGATTTTTTGAAGCTTTCTCTAGATCAACGACCCACATCCCTCTATGATACAACGGTCCAGATCTTATCATAACTTTTCATTTCATGAAGTTGGAGGACTACTCACCTTTGACTTTTCCAGTTCGCAAGTCAGCAAAATGTTGATCTCTTGCCATGTGTCCTATGGATCCAACGGTTCAGATCTCATCACGATTTCGCATTTCGCATAGTTGGAGGATGGCTCTCGACCATTATCCTCTTTGCAGTTATACTGGATCTGATGGTTGTTGGTCCTCAACACTCATATCCAACAGATCAGATCTGTACTTCTCCTATGTGCTTCCTTTGGTCATTGGACTTCTAATCTAACAGACATCGGGTATTTAGGATTGGTGATCCAACGGCCACTATCGCTCCTCCTCCTGAGCTTTGGATTTCTCAAATATCTAAGTGTCAAAGGCCATGAAATTTGATCCTTTTGCGAGCCTTGATGTATGGGATCTCGTCTGCGCATCTCAAAACACTATCTCTCCTGAGATTTGATCTCTGCATATTGTTTTCTTCTTCACCTGAGCTTACATTGTTCTTGTTTTTCCATCGATGCACACTTTGATCTTGCCATCAATGACAAGCACACTTTTCCTATAAACATGCCAACAATATCCCCCTTTGGCATTGATGGAAACCCTAAAAGGCTGCGAAGGTTTCTCTATTCTCCAACTATAGCATCTAGACCACATCTTTTCTCCCCCTTTGACATCAATGTCAAAGAAAACATGCTCCCCCTGAATTGTTGCAGTACTTGTCGGAGGTATCATATATCCAACCAATACATACTCCCCTTGATAGTATGGACCCTCTTAGGTTGATAATGGGGTCACGCCCAACTTCTGGCGTAGATACTCAAACTGATCTTTTGCAAGCGGTTTAGTGAAGATATCATCAATCTGATCTTTGGATGGAATATAATGCAGAGAAACAACAATGTTGGTCACCTGTTCCCTCAAGAAGTGATACTTGATGGGTATATGCTTGGTCTTGGAGTGAAATACAAGGTTCTTTGATAGACTGATTGCACTGGTATTATCACAATGAATTGGGATCGGTGCAGTATATTTTACCTCCAAGTTTGCAAGTGTCCGAATCATCCACAATACTTGGGTACATCATGTGGCAACTGCAATGTATTCATCTTCTGTAGTTGATAAGGAAATGGAACCTTTCTTCTTGCTCAACCATGATACAAGGGAATCTCCTAAGAAGAATGCACCTCCACTCATGTTTTTCCTTTCATCCACGCAGTTAGCCCAATCAGCATTTGAATAGACTGATAGTTGAAAATTTTTATTTCTAGGATACTGTGGGCCATAGTCCATTGTTCCTTTCAAATATCTGAATATTCTTTTGACAACTAACAAATGACTCTGTTTAGGTGCATCCTAATACCTTCCTACCATGCCAACAACATGCATTATGTCTGTATGGGATGTTGTGATGTAAAATAGGCTGCCTATCATAGACCTATATGAACTCTGATCAAAATCAGGTGAATCATCATCCTTGATTAACATACATCCAGTGACCATAGGTGTGCTCATAGGTTTAGAATCTTCCATTTGAAACCTTTTCAACATTTCTCTTAGATATTTTTCTTGAGAAAGAAATATTCCTTCAGACCTCTAAGTAATTTNCCACGATCCAACGATGTGTGTCCCTCTTGGATCAATGGTTGAGATCTCCTTCGTGTCTCCAGACTTTGAATATATCAATTCTCAAACTCTTGTTCATCCTTCCTTTTCTTTTTTCCCGGAGTTGACAATCCATTGACGCTTGTCCTCTTTAATCCAATGACTATCCTCTGCTTCGATTCTTTGGACTTTGGGACTTCAGGTCTTTGGGCGAGTACTGGTGGTAAAACTCTCAAAGAAAAACTCTCATAGTGATGTAACTCTTGTGTCACTCGATGACGTGTCATGAGCAGAGAAGCTGCCACGTGTCACTCAGAGTTGTGATTTCCACGTACCTGAAATGCCGAATCAACTTGAAACTTGTCATTGTCTGATTGTGCCACATGTCCTTGCTAACGTAGTCTGCCACCTGTCCTTCCTAACATGGTATTTTGACGTGGTCTGCCATGATCTAACGGTCATTGTCTGATCTTCTGATCTGATGGTTAACGAAACTTCGCATTCCAGGGATTTCAAATCTCAAAATTTCATGAGTGTAAACTCCTCGCATCTCTATATCCTAAGTGAATGTTGTTCGTTTGATCAGGATCTTGGATCGATGGCTTGATCTTTCTGCAGTTCAACTATGCTAGCTTATCCTGTCCTTCCACTCGAAATTGATTCGACGATTGTGATCAAATCGCGACTTTGTGTGTTGGGCGTTTGAACGTGAGCCAACTCTGACTCTTCCAACTCTCGATATCTGAAATACTCTATATCAACGGCACACAACCCTATGTGATCCAACAGTCCATATCTTATCGGGACTTTGTGTTTCACAAAGTTGGAGGACTACTCACCTCCCTTCTCTTGACTCTCGATTTTTTGAAGCTTTCTCTAGATCAACGACCCACATCCCTCTATGATACAACGGTCCAGATCTTATCATAACTTTTCATTTCATGAAGTTGGAGGACTACTCACCTTTGACTTTTCCAGTTCGCAAGTCAGCAAAATGTTGATCTCTTGCCATGTGTCCTATGGATCCAACGGTTCAGATCTCATCACGATTTCGCATTTCGCATAGTTGGAGGATGGCTCTCGACCATTATCCTCTTTGCAGTTATACTGGATCTGATGGTTGTTGGTCCTCAACACTCATATCCAACAGATCAGATCTGTACTTCTCCTATGTGCTTCCTTTGGTCATTGGACTTCTAATCTAACAGACATCGGGTATTTAGGATTGGTGATCCAACGGCCACTATCGCTCCTCCTCCTGAGCTTTGGATTTCTCAAATATCTAAGTGTCAAAGGCCATGAAATTTGATCCTTTTGCGAGCCTTGATGTATGGGATCTCGTCTGCGCATCTCAAAACACTATCTCTCCTGAGATTTGATCTCTGCATATTGTTTTCTTCTTCACCTGAGCTTACATTGTTCTTGTTTTTCCATCGATGCACACTTTGATCTTGCCATCAATGACAAGCACACTTTTCCTATAAACATGCCAACAATATCCCCCTTTGGCATTGATGGAAACCCTAAAAGGCTGCGAAGGTTTCTCTATTCTCCAACTATAGCATCTAGACCACATCTTTTCTCCCCCTTTGACATCAATGTCAAAGAAAACATGCTCCCCCTGAATTGTTGCAGTACTTGTCGGAGGTATCATATATCCAACCAATACATACTCCCCTTGATAGTATGGACCCTCTTAGGTTGATAATGGGGTCACGCCCAACTTCTGGCGTAGATACTCAAACTGATCTTTTGCAAGCGGTTTAGTGAAGATATCATCAATCTGATCTTTGGATGGAATATAATGCAGAGAAACAACAATGTTGGTCACCTGTTCCCTCAAGAAGTGATACTTGATGGGTATATGCTTGGTCTTGGAGTGAAATACAAGGTTCTTTGATAGACTGATTGCACTGGTATTATCACAATGAATTGGGATCGGTGCAGTATATTTTACCTCCAAGTTTGCAAGTGTCCGAATCATCCACAATACTTGGGTACATCATGTGGCAACTGCAATGTATTCATCTTCTGTAGTTGATAAGGAAATGGAACCTTTCTTCTTGCTCAACCATGATACAAGGGAATCTCCTAAGAAGAATGCACCTCCACTCATGTTTTTCCTTTCATCCACGCAGTTAGCCCAATCAGCATTTGAATAGACTGATAGTTGAAAATTTTTATTTCTAGGATACTGTGGGCCATAGTCCATTGTTCCTTTCAAATATCTGAATATTCTTTTGACAACTAACAAATGACTCTGTTTAGGTGCATCCTAATACCTTCCTACCATGCCAACAACATGCATTATGTCTGTATGGGATGTTGTGATGTAAAATAGGCTGCCTATCATAGACCTATATGAACTCTGATCAAAATCAGGTGAATCATCATCCTTGATTAACATACATCCAGTGACCATAGGTGTGCTCATAGGTTTAGAATCTTCCATTTGAAACCTTTTCAACATTTCTCTTAGATATTTTTCTTGAGAAAGAAATATTCCTTCAGACCTCTAAGTAATTTGTAGGGCAATAAAAAATGACAGTTCCCCTATCATAGACATTTCAAATTCAGACTGCATTGCAAAAGAAAACCATTTTACCAATGAAGCACTATTACTACCGAAGATGGTGTCATCTACATAGACCAACACAATGAGCATATCATTACCCTCTATTTTGATATATAGATTGTTGTCAACTATTCCTCTCTTGAACCCTTTGTCTTGTAGATACGTATCCAATCTGTGATACCAAGCACGAGGAGCTTGTTTCATCCCATATAAGGCTTTCTTCAGCTTGCAGAAAAAGTCAGGGTTATCTGACAGTTGGAAACCCTCTGGTTGTTCCATATAGACTTCTTCTTTTAGATCTCCATTTAGAAAAATTGACTTGACATCCTTTTGGTAGACTTTAAACTGTTTATGAAAATCATAGGCAAGAAACATTCTAATAGCTTCTAATCTTGCTACAGGAGAAAATGTTTCATCAAAGTCCAATTCTTCTATTTGAGCGTATCCTTTGTAGACCAATATAGCCTTATTTCTTACAATATTTCCTTGCTCATTCATCTTATTTTTGTAGACTCATTTGGATCCTATTACATTTTTATTTGTTGGCCTAGGAATGAGTTCCCAAGTGTCATTCTTTTCAATATCGTCATGTTCCTCATTCATTTATTTTAACCAATTTACATCTTCACTGGCTTCATTGAAGTTCTTGGGTTCCACTATGGATATGAAGGCCATATGTGATTGCTCGGTGTCTTTGATTATCCTTCTCCTGGTTTGTACACCTTTGTCTTTCTCACCAATTATCTGACTTTTAGGATGATTCTTTTGAGTAATTCTGGAGGAAGGATTTGATGTTGATTGTTGTCCTGACTCTTCTTGTTTGGGTGTCTCTTCTCCATCTGATTCTTGGACTGGTTCATCTTCCGTTTCAGCTATGTCCTTTGTAGTAGGCTCAATATTTCTCACCTCTCTTTCTGGGACTCCTTCATCAACCTTTAAATCAATGAAATCAACTAATTTATCCAATCATTTATTAAATCATCTATATCCTTTACTATTTATAGCATATCCTAAGAAGATGCCTTCATCAGCCTTGTCATCATACTTTCCAAGGTTTTCATTATTATTTTTTATGTAGCACTTACTCCCAAAGAATTTGAAGTGTTTGATTGAAGCAGGTCTTCCATACCATAGTTCATAAGGTGTCTTGTCATATGTGGTCTGAGGTGGGCCTTGTTAAGAATATGGGCTATTGTGTGTATTGCTTCTACCCAGTAAGTTTGACCAATGTTCTTCTCATTCATCATTGACCTAGCCATTTGATGAACTATTCTGTTTTTCCTCTCAACTACTCCATTTTGTTGTGGAGTTCCTGGGATTGTGTATTCTCTCTTGATCCCATGTTTATCACAGAATTCCTTGAACTCATTTGACATAAATTCTCCTCCTTTGGCTGATCTTACTGCCTTTAACCTCTTGCCTGTTTTATTCTCAGTTAAAGCCTTAAATATTTTAAATTTCTCAAATGATTCATCTTTTTCTTTGAGAAAAGCAACCCAAGTAAGTATGGAGTAATCATCAATGATCAACATAAAGTATTTTTCCTTCCCTATGCCTTCCTGTCTTGATGGTCCACATATATCCACATGAACTAATTGGAGTGGTTTCTCTATTGAAGTAGATCTCTTAGATTTAAACTGTGTCCTAGTTAGCTTTCCTACTTGGCAGGGTTTACACAGAGTCTTGTGGCTTTGATATTCTTGGAAGATCTTTTATTGCCTCAAGATTTTTGAGCTTGATTAAGTGGTCAAAGTTTAGATGTCCAAGCCTCCTATGCCATAACCATGTTTCATCATGTTTTCTTAGATGACACTCTTCTTTATCTTCTTTCAGCAAATATACATTATTTTTTGTCCTTATGCCTTTAGCCACCACTTGTCCCGAGTTTACAGAATTTATCTTACAATCCTTGGAAGTGAACACCACTTCACATCCTCTATCACACATTTGACTTACACTGAGAAAATTATGTTTCANCCAGTGACCATAGGTGTGCTCATAGGTTTAGAATCTTCCATTTGAAACCTTTTCAACATTTCTCTTAGATATTTTTCTTGAGAAAGAAATATTCCTTCAGACCTCTAAGTAATTTCTAGGGCAATAAAAAATGACAGTTCCCCTATCATAGACATTTCAAATTCAGACTGCATTGCAAAAGAAAACCATTTTACCAATGAAGCATTATTACTACCGAAGATGGTGTCATCTACATAGACCAACACAATGAGCATATCATTACCCTCTATTTTGATATATAGATTGTTGTCAACTATTCCTCTCTTGAACCCTTTGTCTTGTAGATACGTATCCAATCTGTGATACCAGGCACGAGGAGCTTGTTTCATCCCATATAAGGCTTTCTTCAGCTTGCAGACAAAGTCAGGGTTATCTGACAGTTGGAAACCCTCTGGTTGTTCCATATAGACTTCTTCTTTTAGATCTCCATTTAGAAAAATTGACTTGACATCCATTTGGTAGACTTTAAACTGTTTATGAAAAGCATAGGCAAGAAACATTCTAATAGCTTCTAATCTTGCTACAGGAGCAAATGTTTCATCAAAGTCCAATTCTTCTATTTGAGCGTATCCTTTGTAGACCAATATAGCCTTATTTCTTACAATATTTCATTGCTCATTCATCTTATTTTTGTAGACTCATTTGGATCCTATTACATTTTTATTTGTTGGCCTAGGAACGAGTTCCCAAGTGTCATTCTTTTCAATATCGTCATGTTCCTCATTCATTTATTTTAACCAATTTACATATTCACTGGCTTCATTGAAGTTCTTGGGTTCCACTATGGATATGAAGGCCATATGTGATTGCTCGGTGTCTTTGATTATCCTTCTCCTGGTTTGTACACCTTTGTCTTTCTCACCAATTATCTGACTTTTAGGATGATTCTTTTGAGTAATTCTGGAGGAAGGATTTGATGTTGATTGTTGTCCTGACTCTTCTTGTTTGGGTGTCTCTTCTCCATCTGATTCTTGGACCGGTTCATCTTCCATTTCAGCTATGTCCTTTGTAGTAGGCTCAATATTTCTCACCTCTCTTTCTGGGACTCCTTCATCAACCTTTAAATCAATACAATCAACTAATTTATCCAATCATTTATTAAATCATCTATATCCTTTACTATTTATAGCATATCCTAAGAAGATGCCTTCATCAGCCTTGTCATCATACTTTCCAAGGTTTTCATTATTATTTTTTATGTAGCACTTACTCCCAAAGAATTTGAAGTGTTTGATTGAAGCAGGTCTTCCATACCATAGTTCATAAGGTGTCTTGTCATATGTGGTCTGAGGTGGGCCTTGTTAAGAATATGGGCTATTGTGTGTATTGCTTCTACCCAGTAAGTTTGACCAATGTTCTTCTCATTCATCATTGACCTAGCCATTTGATGAACTATTCTGTTTTTCCTCTCAACTACTCCATTTTGTTGTGGAGTTCCTGGGATTGTGTATTCTCTCTTGATCCCATGTTTATCACAGAATTCCTTGAACTCATTTGACATAAATTCTCCTCCTTTGGCTGATCTTACTGCCTTTAACCTCTTGCCTGTTTTATTCTCAGTTAAAGCCTTAAATATTTTAAATTTCTCAAATGATTCATCTTTTTCTTTGAGAAAAGCAACCCAAGTAAGTATGGAGTAATCATCAATGATCAACATAAAGTATTTTTCCTTCCCTATGCCTTCCTGTCTTGATGGTCCACATATATCCACATGAACTAATTGGAGTGGTTTCTCTATTGAAGTAGATCTCTTAGATTTAAACTGTGTCCTAGTTAGCTTTCCTACTTGGCAGGGTTTACACAGAGTCTTGTGGCTTTGATATTCTTGGAAGATCTTTTATTGCCTCAAGATTTTTGAGCTTGATTAAGTGGTCAAAGTTTAGATGTCCAAGCCTCCTATGCCATAACCATGTTTCATCATGTTTTCTTAGATGACACTCTTCTTTATCTTCTTTCAGCAAATATACATTATTTTTTGTCCTTATGCCTTTAGCCACCACTTGTCCCGAGTTTACAGAATTTATCTTACAATCCTTGGAAGTGAACACCACTTCACATCCTCTATCACACATTTGACTTACACTGAGAAAATTATGTTTCATCCCATCTATGAGCAGAACATCCTGGGATTGTCCCTTACCATTACTCAAACTCACCATCCCTTTACCATGGATTTTACTTGGTTCATCATTTCCAAAGGTTACATTTCCTGTTTTGATTTTACTTATAGACATAAACTTATCCTTGTCTCCAGTCATGTGCTTGGAACATCCACTGTCTATATACCAAGGGTCTTTTTGTTTTTGAGCTGAAAGTACTAGACCACATTTTTCACTGTCTTTCTTTTTCCATGTGTTGGCATTTCTAGCTAAAGGATTTATCCTTGTATCTTCCGTGTACTTCTTCAAATGGCAGTTTGCAGCTTTGTGGCCAAAGTTATGACAGTTATAACATTCGATCTCATTTTTCAGTAGGTCAAAGTGATTGGTGTTACATTGTCTATTCATTGGTTGCTTAGTTCTATGTTGTAAAGATTGTTTATTTCTTGACCTCCTCAATTGCATGTCTCTAAACTTAATTTGACAGTTTACAATCTTATGACCAAAATTAGAACAGTAAAAACATTAGCCATGAAATAAATTTTGGTACCTGAAGGATGGCCTTCTTCTTGCCATTTGTTGTTCCATATTTTGATCTCTTTGTTTTTTATCAAGGATCATCCTATCTTTATTAGCTTTAGGTGACATAGTACTCTCATGGTCTGATTGTCTACTGACTTGGAACTTGATCATATTTACTGCCTCTTTTCTTTTTGGTTGTTTGTTGCTTGAACCATTTACATAACCTAAACCAATCTTCAACAACGGAGATCTTTGTTTGCTCAGAATTTCATTTAGTTCTGTTATGGCTTTAATGCTTGGAAGGTTTTGAAGATACAATGTTTTAAACCTCTCCATATGTTTTCTAGTTTTTACTACCTCTTCTTCCAAGGCTTCACATCTTGAATTCTTTTCTGATAACTGTTGTTTCAGAAGGTCCTCTATTTTCTTTGCCTCTTCTAATTCCACTTTTAGTAGGGAAAAGTCTTCATTAGGTGTTTTATTGTCTTTCTCAAACTATATCAGCAATTGTTTTTGCTTTTTCTTCTTAGATCCAAGTCTACCAATTTCTTCTAGAGCATTGATCGGTTCTCCTTCCAAGTCAACCACAGCTTATTCATCGTCAACATTAGTTCCTGTGATTTTATTATCATAATCCTCTTGGGCCATAAGCATAAAGTCATTAACCTTATCTTCACATGAGGAGTCACTATCTGTGTCTTCTGAAGAGTCATCATTGTTTACACATAAACTTTTCTTTTTACCAAATCTCTTGGGTTTGAACTTCTTTTCTCCTTCAGAATTATNCGATCACAATGATGCATGGAAGTAAGCAATACAATATTAAACATCAATCACACACATGAAATATACAGAGACGGATATTTCTTGAGAAAACCCATAAAGGGAAAAACCTCTTCTTCTTGATATGATAAGTAATATTTATTTTCTTTACATTATCATTCTTATGAGATTCAACTCCTCTTGAGGCTACAAACTTTGTTTTATAAGCAACAACTTGTTGAGAGCACCAACTCTCTGGTTTCTCTAGCACCCACTAGAAGGAAGCACTGACTCCCTGAGTGCTCCAGCACCAACTGGATAGAAGCACCAACTTCCAGGCACACAGGCACCAACATGTATAACAGAGAACAATAGTTCTCCCTTGCACCACCCTGCCACCTTGGTTTTTCTGGTTGCAACTAGATGGAAGCTACAACTCCTTGTGTTCAAGCACCCACTTGAAACTCTGAGGACACCAATCCTCCCAAGCACCTCCCTACCACCCTGAAATATAAATATTTTATTTTTACAACTTTATCACAGTGATACAACATTTATCTATGGCTTATCGATCTCATCATTGTTCTACTACACTGCTCTGTTATGCCTACATCAGTGTCTCTCTCCTCGCGTATGTTGCGCTTTCTGTTCTTCTCTCAGATATGCATTTGTGTTCCTTGCTTCTTCTGTGCTTCAGCTCCCGCACACCACATGCTTCTCCCCGCATGAATCACACTCAACAGTAGCACCAATATCTTCTCTATTCTGCATTTTTATACTCTCTATGCACCTTCTACCTCCATCATTCGTGATGCCTCTACATGCTCTTTACAGCGTCACTGTTCTTCCCTATTGGTTGTTCATTCCATATCTTCCTCACTACTACATAGATCAACAGCAGAGATCACTTCACTAGTCTATTCTGCATGCTTTTCTCACTTCGAGTCATCTCCTGATGATCATGGAAACTCTTCATCTTCTATGGTGGTTTTGTTCCCTGTGAGTTCATCATCAGTGGTCGTTATGTTGAGATTCCTTAGCTTCTCTAGCAGTCAAGACTCTTCGTCTTCTCTGTTAGTTACAGTCAGCCAACTATGGCTTCTTTGGCTTCTAGTCCCTTCCTTCACGTGACCATCGACGGTTACCAAGCGCTTATTCAAAAGGCGCTTCCTGATTTTTATCTAGTGAGCGCTGGCTCCATTTCACGATGTGACCTTGGGCTATGAGCTTCATGTGACCAAGCAATTGTGGGCACGTCCAAAGGTGGTTTATACCAAAAAAATTCACCCTACAATTCACCACGAGCCTCCACGTGTCCTTTCTCCAAAAACCGTGGTTTCGATTGCGGCCCGCTTACAAAAAATTAATGCCCAAGCATGTTCTGGCCCTGCAATGGAGCACAACCATTGATATTACAATCTTGATGGTGTTTTTGAACGGACGGTTTAGATCTGTCCTCTTCAATCAACGGCTCTGCCTTATTTTCTTTGTCCATGCGCAATCCTTGGTCTCAGCAATCAGATGACACGTGTCCCTCCAAACCAATGGACAAGATCGATTTCATGATCTGGGCTCCGAGAGTTTCAATTCTCAAGTTCTCGTTTTCCCTTGGAGAATTTCACCCGAATTCCATGATCCAATGATTTGTGTCCCTTTGGGATCAATGGTCGAGATCTCCTTCGTGTCTCTGGACTTCAGAGATATCAATTCTCAAACTCTCGTTCATCCTTCCTTTGTGTTTTCTTGGAGTTGACAATCCACTGACGCATCTCCTCTTTAATCCAACGGTTATCCTCTACTCCAGGACTTCGACCTTTGGGACTTCAGGTCTTTGGGCAAGTACTGGTGGTAAAACTTCCATAGTGATGTAACTCTTGCATCACTCGATGACGTGTCATGAGCCGAGAAGCTGCCACGTGTCACTCGGATTTATGATTTCCATGTACCTGAAATGCCGAATCAACTTGACACTTGTCATTGTCTAATTGCACCACATGTCCTTGCTGGCATAGTCTACCACTTGTCCTTGTTGGAATGGTCTACCACAATCTAACAGTCATTGTATGATCTCCAGATTCGACGGTTAACGGAACTTCGCATTCCAAGGATTTCAAATTTCAAACTTTCCTGAGTGTAAATTATTCGCATCTCTATATCCAAAGTGAATGTTGTTTGTTTGATCAGGATCTTGGATTGACGTCTCAGTCTTTCTGTGAATCGACTTTGCTAGCTTATCATGTCCTTCCACTCGAAATTGATCCGGCGGTTGTGATCAAATCTCGACTTCGTGTGTCGGGAATTTGAACATGAGCCAACCCTAACTCTTC
This sequence comes from Picea glauca, assembly GCA_000966675.3. NCBI lineage: Eukaryota > Viridiplantae > Streptophyta > Pinopsida > Pinales > Pinaceae > Picea > Picea glauca. The sequence continues at coordinate 20,431 of JZKD02S1628843.1, forward strand.
CAACTCCCGATATCTGAAATACTCTAGATCAATGACCCACAACCCTCTACGATCCAATGGTCCAGATCTTATCGGGACTTCACATTTCATGAAGTTGGAAGACTACTCACCTCCCAACTCCCGATTTTCTGAAACTTGCTCCAGATCAATGGACCACATCCCTCTATGATCCAACGGTTTGGATCTTATCGGGACTTCGCGTTTCATGAAGTTGGAGGACTGCTCACCTTTGAATTTTCTAGTTCGTGAGTCAGTGAAATGTTGATCTCTCGCCATGTGTCCTCTAGATCCAACGGTTCAGATCTCATCATGATTTCACATTTCACGTAGTTGGAGGATGGATCTCGGCCATTATCCTCTTCACAGTTATACTGGATCTGATGGTTGTTGGTCCTCGGTGCTCAGATCCAACAGATCAGATCTGTACTTCTCCTCTACACTTCCTCTGGTCACTAGACTTCTAATCTAACAGACATCGGGTATTCAAGATTGGTGATCCAACGGCCACTGTCACTCCTCCTCCTGAGATTTGGCTTTCTCAAATCTCTAAGTGTCAAAGGCCACGACCTTTGATCCTTCTGAAAGCCTTGATGTATGAGATCTCGTCTTCACATCTCAAAACGCTATATCTCCTGAGCTTTGATCTCTGCATATTGTTTGTTTCTTCACCTAAGCTTACATTGTTCATGTTTTGTCATCGATGCACACTCTGATCTTTCCATCAATGACAAGCACACTTTGCCTGTAAACATGCCAACAAAAGGAGGCATACTCATTCATAGAGGGATTCTCTAGATATCACTAGATCAAAATTGTTGAGGAGGAAAATAAAAATACACCTTCTACAATAGAATGGGGATCTTATTCCTACAACATTATGCCATTCGGGTTGAAGAAATAATCAACATTTTTCTCAAGAATCATCATAGAATCCTTTAGAGACTATGTACGCAAATTATTAGACATATATTTGAATGGTTGGATGACCTATGGTTTATTAAAAGGAAATGTTTATAGTTGTGTCTATTGTTTGAAAAATGATGACAACTATAGATCTACCTAAATTTGAAAAAAATTATATTTTTCACGCCATTCAAAGTATTACTTGGTCATATGGTTTGTTGATATGATATTCAAGTCAATCGAGGAAAAAATTAGGTAATTTCTAACCTATCCATCTTGAAGAATGTACAAACCTTGCTATCAACATTAGGGCATATTCGATAATATAAATTTTCATCAGAAACAATGCTTCAATAATAGATTAGATGGAGATAATTCTAAAGAAATCATATGATTTAAAGTGGACACAATAATTCTATGAGTTTTTCAACATTTTAAAAGAAAAAAATGGTAAATTCCCATATACTAGTTTTTCTAGATTGGTCCCTTGAATTTAATGTTCATGTATATGCATCAGACATAACACTGAGAGAATTGTCGGTGAAACCAAAAGGTAATCTTGATCATTGAATATACTTCACTAGTTAGAATCATTCTTGAGATGAACACAACTACACCACAACTGAACAAGAAGGTCTCGCATTATAGTGTGCACCTCAAAAAAAATCCATTCTTTGTTAGGAGGACACTTTAAATTTTATACAAACCACTCAACACTGAACTATCTAGTCACTAAACCCTTTTTGGAAGGATGGTTCTATAAATATCTTCTATTGTTTCAAGAATTCAGTTTTAAGGTGATTATCAAAGTGAGGAAGAACCAAAACATCTATCAAGTATAAATCAAGAAAATTTCAAGGATCACTAGATGATCAACTACCTCACCTTAATCTCATTCAACTCAAATATGTCCTAGATTATCGAGATGACATAATTATCATTCTCACTACAAGGACTACACCACAAGAGTACACAACTATACAAAATAAAGTGTTGGTCTTCAGGTTAGTAGATTATCAATTAATTGTAGGAAAAAATTATAATCTTGGAATAGATAGAATAATTTGACATTGTGTCCTAAACCATGAATTTTCATATATAGTTTAGTAATTCCATAATGGGATCGTAGAAGGAAACTATAGGAGAAAAGGTGACCACAATTTGTTTTTACAAGAAGGATTGTGGTGGCCAACAATATTCACATATGCCAAAGAGTATTCCAAGGGTTGAGATGTATACCCCAAGACTTGGAAAGTCACCTAGAAGGGATCACCTACCATTTCAACTAGTGATATCCCTTCAACTGTTTTAGAAATGGTTTTCGACCTCGTAAGGCCTATAGATCCTCCAGCTTGAAATTTAGGATAAAAATATATAATTGTTGCTAGAAACTACATCACCATATGGGTAGAAGTAACTCCATAAATATATTTCTCAGTTAACACCATATCTATATTCATTTTTTAGCATATCATTAAAATGTTTGTGTGTTTGTAGATCTTAAAAAGTGACCAAGGTAGAAATTTCTTGAACAAAACATTTGTGGGTTTAGCACATCAATTCTTGATCCAACACCACACAAGCAATCCTTACCACCTACAAGCTAATGAAATGCACAAGATCCTAGACATAAATTTTCAAATATTTGTTCTACAAATACACATTATTGGTATAAACACATACCAACAGTGCTCTAAGCATACATGAACGTTTGTAAATAACCTAACTATGCATGCCCTTCAACTTGGTTTATGATAAATAAGTTCTTGGTCCTTATTTTGGTAATTGTGGATGTAACTAAGATGTCTAATCATGACTTGATACATGAATGGATATATGAACTATTACAATTAGAAGAAGATAAATTCTTAACCAAGTCCCACCAAGTAGTCCAGAAGGAACAAGAAAAGACTTGGCATGATTGACACATTTAACACAAGACTTTGAACAAGGGAGACCTTATATTATTATATGATGTAAAATACATAAAAATTCTAGGTAAAATCAAAATAATTTTCTTAGATCCCTTTCTAATCATAAAAATATGCAACTCAAGAGCTATATAATTGGCACAACTAGATGGAACACTCAAAGAGGGGTAGGTAAATGGTACTTTCCTAAAACCTTTTACCCCTCCACAATAGTGATTTTCACAACTCCTAATAAAGGAGTATTGAAAAATAACTTCTCTTTATTTTAGTCATTTTATAGTCCAATAAATCCCCTTATGTTGAGAATATTGACTCTTCTTCACATTGCATTTTCCCCTTCTACTCAACATACCGAATATGTGCCCCTCCATTCACGCCATTTTAGTTTGTTTAACAATGTTATTATAATGGTTTCATAGTCCCTTTTTGAGTATATTGTAAAGAAACATAAGCATGGTGGGTTAGCTCAAGTGGATGAGTGTTTTGGTTATAAAGAAAGAGGTCTTGGGGTCAAGTCCCTAGTCAAATATATTGTATGGATTGTTGGGTCTCACTCGATGTCCCCACTGGGTGAGGCTTCGTAATCAGGGCCGATGGTTTACCTTGTTTACCATCCATGGATCATGGGGAAGTAATCAGAGGGTTTTCCTTGAAAAAAAATATTGTAAAGAAATCTAAACCTAACAGGAGAGGAAACACAAAAATAAATAGAAAGTGAACAATGGAAATTACACACAATACACAAAGATTTACCTTGGAAACCCTTAACTGGGAAAACCAACAATGCTTGAGTGACTCCCTATCCTTCGTTGTCTTATTCATTCACAGAATAAAGAGTTATATGATTAAAATTGGTCCACACCTAAGACACAATTCATCATGTTACTCTCTTTCTTTACCACAAGAAAAAATCACAACCAATTGGCTTACATATTCATGACCATTATAGACTCACAAATCATCTACTGAGTCACCAAGAAGTAACCCAAACAATATTACATAATGCATTATTTATAGGCATCTACAACATGTAAAACCTTAATTTGTGGTTCTCGGAACGGTTATAGATCCATGATGATGATTAATTGCNCACCCTGCCACCTTGGTTTTTCTGGTTGCAACTAGATGGAAGCTACAACTCCTTGTGTTCAAGCACCCACTTGAAACTCTGAGGACACCAATCCTCCCAAGCACCTCCCTACCACTCTGAAATATAAATATTTTATTTTTACAACTTTATCACAGTGATACAACATTTATCTATGGCTTACCGATCTCATCATTGTTCTACTACACTGCTCTGCTATGCCTACATCAGTGTCTCTCTCCTCGCGTATGTTGCGCTTTCTGTTCTTCTCTCAGATATGCATTTGTGTTCCTTGCTTCTTCTGTGCTTCATCTCCCGCACACCGCATGCTTCTCCCCGCATGAATCACACTCAACAGTAGCACCAATATCTTCTCTATTCTGCATTTTTATACTCTCTATGCACCTTCTACCTCCATCATTCGTGATGCCTCTACATGCTCTTTACAGCGTCATTGTTCTTCCCTATTGGTTGTTCATTCCATATATTCCTCACTACTACATAGATCAACAACAGAGATCACTTCACTAGTCTATTCTGCATGCTTTTCTCACGTCGAGTCATCTCCTTATGATCATGGAAACTCTTCATCTTCTATGGTGGTTTTGTTCCCTGTGAGTTCATCATCAGTGGTCGTTATGTTGATATTCCTTAGCTTCTCTAGCAATCAAGACTCTTCGTCTTCTCTGTTAGTTACAGTCAGCCAACTATGGCTTCTTTGGCTTCTAGCCCCTTCCTTCACGTGACCATCAACGGTTACCAAGCGCTTATTCAAAAGGCGCTTCCTGATTTTTATCTAGTGAGCGCTGGCTCCATTTCATGATGTGACCTTGGGCTATGAGCTTCATGTGACCAAGCAATTGTGGGCACGTCCAAAGGTGGTTTATACCAAAAAAAATTCACCCTACAATTCACCACGAGCCTCCACGTGTCCTTTCTCCAAAAACCGTGGTTTTGATTGTGGCCCGCTTACAAAAAATTAAGGCCCGAGCATGTTCTGGCCCTGCAATGGAGCACAACCATTGATATTACGATCTTGATGGTGTTTTTGAATGGACGGTTTAGATCTGTCCTCTTCAATCAACGGCTCTGCCTTATTTTCTTTGTCCATGCGCAATCCTTGGTCTCAGCAATCATATGACACGTGTCCCTCCAAACCAATGGATGAGATCGATTTCATGATCTGGGCTCCGAGAGTTTCAATTCTCAAGTTCTCGTTTTCCCCTGGAGAATTTCACCCGAATTCCATGATCCAATGATTTGTGTCCCTTTGGGATCAATGGTCGAGATCTCCTTCGTGTCTCTGGACTTCAGAGATATCAATTCTCAAACTCTCGTTCATCCTTCCTTTGTGTTTTCTTGGAGTTGACAATCCACTGACGCGTCTCCTCTTTAATCCAACGGTTATCCTCTACTCCAAGACTTCGACCTTTGGGACTTCAGGTCTTTGGGCAAGTACTGGTGGTAAAACTTCCATAGTGATGTAACTCTTGCATCACTCGATGACGTGTCATGAGCCGAGAAGTTGCCACGTGTCACTCGGATTTATGATTTCCATGTACCTGAAATGCTGAATCAACTTAACACTTGTCATTGTCTGATTGCACCACATGTCCTTGCTGGCATAGTCTACCACTTGTCCTTGTTGGCATGGTCTACCACAATCTAACAGTCATTGTCTGATCTCCAGATTCGACGGTTAACAGAACTTCGCATTCCAAGGATTTCAAATTTCAAACTTTCCTGAGTGTAAATTATTCGCATCTCTATATCCAAAGTGAATGTTGTTTGTTTGATCAGGATCTTGGATTGATGTCTCGATCTTTCTGTGAATCGACTTTGCTAGCTTATCATGTCCTTCCACTCGAAATTGATCCGACGGTTGTGATCAAATCTCGACTTCGTGTGTCGGGAATTTGAACATGAGCCAACCCTAACTCTTCCAACTCCCGATATCTAAAATACTCTAGATCAATGACCCACAACCCTCTACGATCCAATGGTCTAGATCTTATCGGGACTTCACATTTTATGAAGTTGGAAGACTACTCACCTCCCAACTCCCGATTTTCTGAAACTTGCTCCAGATCAATGGACCACATCCCTCTATGATCCAACGGTTCAGATCTTATCGGGACTTCGCGTTTCATGAATTTGGAGGACTACTCACCTTTGAATTTTGTAGTTCGTGAGTCAGTGAAATGTTGATCTCCCGCCATGTGTCCTCTAGATCCAACGGTTCAGATCTCATCATGATTTCACATTTCACGTAGTTGGAGGATGGATCTCAGCCATTATCCTCTTCACAGTTATACTAGATCCGACGGTTGTTGGTCCTCGGTGCTCAGATCCAATAGATCAGATCTGTACTTCTCCTCTACACTTCCTTTGGTCACTGGACTTCTAATCTAACAGACATCGGGTATTCAAGATTGGTGATCCAACGGCCACTGTCACTCCTCCTCATGAGATTTGGCTTTCTCAAATCTCTAAGTGTCAAAGGCCACGACCTTTGATCCTTCTGCAAGCCTTGATGTATGGGATCTCGTCTTCACATCTCAAAACGCTATATCTCCTGAGCTTTGATCTCTGCATACTGTTTGTTTCTTCACCTAAGCTTACATTGTTCCTGTTTTGTCATCGATGCACACTCTGATCTTTCCATCAATGACAAGCACACTCTGCCTGTAAACATGCCAACAAAAGGAGGCATACCCATTCATAGAGGGATTCTCTAGATATCACTAGATCAAAATTGTTGAGGAGGAAAATAAAAATACACCTTCTACAATAGAATGGGGATCTTATTCCTACAACATTATGCCATTCGGGTTGAAGAAATAATCAACATTTTTCTCAAGAATCATCATAGAATCCTTTAGAGACTATGTACGCAAATTATTAGACATATATTTGAATGGTTGGATGACCTATGGTTTATTAAAAGGAAATGTTTATAGTTGTGTCTATTGTTTGAAAAATGATGACAACTATAGATCTACCTAAATTTGAAAAAAATTATATTTTTCACGCCATTCAAAGTATTACTTGGTCATATGGTTTGTTGATATGATATTCAAGTCAATCGAGGAAAAAATTAGGTAATTTCTAACCTATCCATCTTGAAGAATGTACAAACCTTGCTATCAACATTAGGGCATATTCGATAATATAAATTTTCATCAGAAACAATGCTTCAATAATAGATTAGATGGAGATAATTCTAAAGAAATCATATGATTTAAAGTGGACACAATAATTCTATGAGTTTTTCAACATTTTAAAAGAAAAAAATGGTAAATTCCCATATACTAGTTTTTCTAGATTGGTCCCTTGAATTTAATGTTCATGTATATGCATCAGACATAACACTGAGAGAATTGTCGGTGAAACCAAAAGGTAATCTTGATCATTGAATATACTTCACTAGTTAGAATCATTCTTGAGATGAACACAACTACACCACAACTGAACAAGAAGGTCTCGCATTATAGTGTGCACCTCAAAAAAAATCCATTCTTTGTTAGGAGGACACTTTAAATTTTATACAAACCACTCAACACTGAACTATCTAGTCACTAAACCCTTTTTGGAAGGATGGTTCTATAAATATCTTCTATTGTTTCAAGAATTCAGTTTTAAGGTGATTATCAAAGTGAGGAAGAACCAAAACATCTATCAAGTATAAATCAAGAAAATTTCAAGGATCACTAGATGATCAACTACCTCACCTTAATCTCATTCAACTCAAATATGTCCTAGATTATCGAGATGACATAATTATCATTCTCACTACAAGGACTACACCACAAGAGTACACAACTATACAAAATAAAGTGTTGGTCTTCAGGTTAGTAGATTATCAATTAATTGTAGGAAAAAATTATAATCTTGGAATAGATAGAATAATTTGACATTGTGTCCTAAACCATGAATTTTCATATATAGTTTAGTAATTCCATAATGGGATCGTAGAAGGAAACTATAGGAGAAAAGGTGACCACAATTTGTTTTTACAAGAAGGATTGTGGTGGCCAACAATATTCACATATGCCAAAGAGTATTCCAAGGGTTGAGATGTATACCCCAAGACTTGGAAAGTCACCTAGAAGGGATCACCTACCATTTCAACTAGTGATATCCCTTCAACTGTTTTAGAAATGGTTTTCGACCTCGTAAGGCCTATAGATCCTCCAGCTTGAAATTTAGGATAAAAATATATAATTGTTGCTAGAAACTACATCACCATATGGGTAGAAGTAACTCCATAAATATATTTCTCAGTTAACACCATATCTATATTCATTTTTTAGCATATCATTAAAATGTTTGTGTGTTTGTAGATCTTAAAAAGTGACCAAGGTAGAAATTTCTTGAACAAAACATTTGTGGGTTTAGCACATCAATTCTTGATCCAACACCACACAAGCAATCCTTACCACCTACAAGCTAATGAAATGCACAAGATCCTAGACATAAATTTTCAAATATTTGTTCTACAAATACACATTATTGGTATAAACACATACCAACAGTGCTCTAAGCATACATGAACGTTTGTAAATAACCTAACTATGCATGCCCTTCAACTTGGTTTATGATAAATAAGTTCTTGGTCCTTATTTTGGTAATTGTGGATGTAACTAAGATGTCTAATCATGACTTGATACATGAATGGATATATGAACTATTACAATTAGAAGAAGATAAATTCTTAACCAAGTCCCACCAAGTAGTCCAGAAGGAACAAGAAAAGACTTGGCATGATTGACACATTTAACACAAGACTTTGAACAAGGGAGACCTTATATTATTATATGATGTAAAATACATAAAAATTCTAGGTAAAATCAAAATAATTTTCTTAGATCCCTTTCTAATCATAAAAATATGCAACTCAAGAGCTATATAATTGGCACAACTAGATGGAACACTCAAAGAGGGGTAGGTAAATGGTACTTTCCTAAAACCTTTTACCCCTCCACAATAGTGATTTTCACAACTCCTAATAAAGGAGTATTGAAAAATAACTTCTCTTTATTTTAGTCATTTTATAGTCCAATAAATCCCCTTATGTTGAGAATATTGACTCTTCTTCACATTGCATTTTCCCCTTCTACTCAACATACCGAATATGTGCCCCTCCATTCACGCCATTTTAGTTTGTTTAACAATGTTATTATAATGGTTTCATAGTCCCTTTTTGAGTATATTGTAAAGAAACATAAGCATGGTGGGTTAGCTCAAGTGGATGAGTGTTTTGGTTATAAAGAAAGAGGTCTTGGGGTCAAGTCCCTAGTCAAATATATTGTATGGATTGTTGGGTCTCACTCGATGTCCCCACTGGGTGAGGCTTCGTAATCAGGGCCGATGGTTTACCTTGTTTACCATCCATGGATCATGGGGAAGTAATCAGAGGGTTTTCCTTGAAAAAAAATATTGTAAAGAAATCTAAACCTAACAGGAGAGGAAACACAAAAATAAATAGAAAGTGAACAATGGAAATTACACACAATACACAAAGATTTACCTTGGAAACCCTTAACTGGGAAAACCAACAATGCTTGAGTGACTCCCTATCCTTCGTTGTCTTATTCATTCACAGAATAAAGAGTTATATGATTAAAATTGGTCCACACCTAAGACACAATTCATCATGTTACTCTCTTTCTTTACCACAAGAAAAAATCACAACCAATTGGCTTACATATTCATGACCATTATAGACTCACAAATCATCTACTGAGTCACCAAGAAGTAACCCAAACAATATTACATAATGCATTATTTATAGGCATCTACAACATGTAAAACCTTAATTTGTGGTTCTCGGAACGGTTATAGATCCATGATGATGATTAATTGCGATCTCATCAATCTAGGAATTCTGTAACAGACCCACTACGAGAACTAAGATTTTTGACTTTTCCTCCTCTTCTTCGAGGGACGAAGTTCCCAAATTCCTATGAGGTTCTAGTGTAAGCTAGGTCCTGCCATCTGGACCTTCACCATACCAATTCACTGGTTCTTTCATTGAATATCCATCGTGTACAACTCACACACCAAGCATAGGATTTACTCCCATGTGTCCATCGGTTGTGACCTCGGGCTAAGCCAAGAGGTGCTTTTCACATTTCGAGACTTCGGGAACCGAGAGTTTGAAATGCAAGGGAGTCGAGTTCTTCGACTCCTCAAACCCCAAAACCCGAAATCCTATTCACACCAAGATGCTTCAATATTTCACCTACCAGGACTTCGCATACTGGGATTTCGCGATGTATGAAGACGATGGGGTTCATACCCTTTGGATTTTTGGGTGTCACAACACCGAAACCCATATATCTACTAACTTCCTTTCGGGGTTTCACAAGTCGGGATTTCGCGATGTGCAACGACAAGAGGACTCGAACCTAGGATATCTGGGAGCCAAAACTTCGAAGCTCATATATATATATATATATATATATATATATATACGCTAAACTCATTTCGGGGTTTTGCAAGTTGGGACTTCGCGACTGGCAAGTACAAGGGAACTGCCCCTTGGGTTTCCTGGGTGCCTAAACACCGAAACATCCAAACTCTAGACATGCTATGCCATCTCATGGTTTCGCAAGTTGGGATTTTGGGACTGGTGAGTACAAGAGACTTGCCTTTAGATATCCCGGGTGCCAAAACACCATATCTTATCTGCGCTATTATCTTTTCGGGGTTCCGCGGGTTGGGATTTCGGGATTGACGATTACAAGATATCTTGCCCTTAGGTATTCCGGGTGCCGAAACACTATATTTCATTCGCGTTATTATCATTTCGGGGTTTCGCAAGTCAAGATTTTGGGACTGACGATTACAAGAGATCTTACCCTTAGGTATCCCGGGTGCTGAAACACCGAAACACCATATCTCATCCGTGCTATTATCGTTTCGGGGTTTTGCAGGTCAGGATTTTGAGACTAATGATTACAAGAGATCTTACCCTTAGGTATCCTGAGTGTCGAAATAGAGAAACACCATATCTCATCTGCGCTATTATCATTTCGGGGTTTCGCAGGTCGGGATTTCAGGACTGACGATTACAAGAGATTTTACCCTTAGGTATCTCGGGTGCCGAAACACTATATCTCATCCGCGCTATTATCATTTCGGGGTTTCGCAAGTCGAGATTTCGGGACTGACGATTACAAGAGATCTTACCCTTAGGTATCTCGAGTGCCAAAACACCGAAACACTTTATCTCATCCGTGCTATTATCATTTTGGGGTTTTGCAAGTCGAGATTTCGGGACTGACGATTACAAGAGGTCTTACCCTTAGGTATCCCGGGTGCCGAAACACCGAAACACTATATATCAC